>CALSBZ010046800.1:668711-696441 GCA_943591055.1 Gobionotothen gibberifrons
ACACACACACACACACACACACACACACACACACACACACACACACATTTATCCATGGAGTTATATTTTATTTATTTCGTATGAGAAACCCTATTTTGCATATATGTATGCATTATGTGTATTGGTACAAGAGACAATGCAGTGTTTATATTTTTTAGGTCTGCTGAGGATATACATAAGCATGATATTTGATTGCAAGAATAGTATATTAATTCAAGGTCCACTTAACTAGATTTTTCAGATCCTTCAACCATATACATTACATTCCTAAATGGACCTTGGGCTAAGGCTTTCTGTCTAAGATTTTTTTCATAGGCTACAAACAGTGATGTTAAGTACCCAAGTACTTAAGTACAATTTTGACAGACTTTCACTTTACTTGAGGATGTAAATGTTGTGTTACTTGGTACTTCTACCCCACTACAATTCAGAGGTTCATTGTGAACTTTTTCTCTACTACATGTATTTAACACCTTCAGTTACTATGCATATTTGAATTAAAGATGTGAAATAAATCAACACTTAAATAAGACTCTAGCCACACCAGAGTAAAACCACAAGCTACCCTGCAATAGAAAGAGGAATACAAAATTGCTCCACCTTTACCACCTGTGATAAACACATGAATGCATCGAGAATTATACTCAAAACATATAATATAATACAATGGGCCAATTTGCATAATAAGGACTTTGAGTTTTGGTACTTTAAGTATATTTTGATGCCAATACTTGTGTCTTTACTTGAGTAAAGTTTTGATTGCAGGACTTTTACTTGTCAGCGTATTGAGTACTTCTTCCACCTCTGGCAAATGAAGGAGTACCAGAGACGTTGAGCACGTGTATTATTTATGCAAACAGCAGGTGGCGATATGGAGCTTAACTTCAAGTAACATCAACCATAGAAGAAAATCACTGCTAGGTTAGCTAGCAAGCTAGCAGTAACACATTGCACGTTTAAATAGACGTGAACCTCAAAATGCTTTTACAGACAGTTAGGCCGTGGTTTTATCGTTGCAGGAGTCTACCTTTGGCCTGCACAAGGTCTTATTATGCCGAAACAGTTTCTCGACTCGGGTCTCAGCAGGATACACAGTCCTCTGAATATCAGGTAGGCTAGCCTGTTGCTAACGTACGCTAGACAAGCTTGAACTAAACTGGCTGCTAATGTCAACGTTAACTGTTAAAATAAACAGCTGACAGCTGTTGTACAACTACGGTAAGGTCGGCTAAAGTTAACACGTATTAAGAATTTAGTTTACTTAGTTCCTAAACTGAGCATAAGCTATATCGCCACTGTTTACTGGCTCCAAGAGGTCAAAACCTTGAGCTTCCATGGTACTCTGCTAAGGTCTTAGCATCATCACACTAAGTTAACCACGCAAGTTTATTTCTACTACTCAAAATGTACCTGCATTTCAGCAGCTAGACACAGCCTTCGCTCCAAATGTTTGACAACACTGTATGTCGAGTAGCAAATTCTGCAGGTTATTTTTTTCAACTAGCTCGGCATCATTGCTCCACGGGTAAACTCTCAAGTAATCAGGATTCCTGCAGATGATTTTTGCTCATGCAATACCAACCAAACCAAAACCTTTCATGTATTGGAGTTTAATATATTATAAAAAATATATATACAGATGATTTGGTATGGAATTACACTTTTCACAACTGGGACTATATAGTACATCCAAGGTTGAGGTTAACATTGCTTGAGTGGCAACCAGCAGAGCTGTGGTACTCTGGGTATATGCAATACACACGAGAAGTGGCGAAACGAAATGCATAAACGACAAAACATGTCATAAACAAACGAAATTGACAGTATCACCCTTTTAATGCTCAAGAGTTTTTGATAGAAGTTATAATGTAGTGAATCTAATAACAAGAAGCATCAGTGTAAATATTGGTTCACAGTGTCCCCTCTTGTGTGATCAACAACCAATTCATTCTCGCTGTGCAACGCCACAATATGTCACTTGATGGCACTATAGACACATTTTTCTTTATATTTTCCAGTTTGGAAAATACTTTTGTAACAGAAAATATACACAACTATACACATGTCTATAAGTTAATTGTTGAGAGGATAGTAAACATTTTTCATTTCAAATTGTCTAAGAGGTGACTTTAGCTGTTCCATGTTCAGTTAAAGGCACTTTATGGTGTATATAATTGTCTTTATACGTCAGCATAATTGGAGGAACAGATGAACTGTATCAGGTTTCTTTGTGGTTTTTGGATCAACACGAATATTCGATTTTGTGTGTTTTTGTCTTTAATGCTTCGTTGCTCTATACCTCAGCACTTGATGCAGCAGCAGCCGACCTTAAATCTATCACTCATGTCTTCATAAACTTGTTTGTTTTTCAGGAGAATTATGAGCGGATGAAAGTTCTCGTTGATGAACTGAAGAGCCGTACCGAGAAGGTTAAATTGGGTAGGTGTGGGAACATGACGCTAAACATACACTAAACTTTATTTAATCAGTTTGTGTTTTCATTAGCGCAAATTAGTTCAGGCCATCTGGTTGATGAAAGTGTTGACAAAACACATTTAATTACCCGTATCTCTTTTAATAAAAACACTGCGGGACGGTCTGTTGATATTAAGGCTGCTGTCAAATCTGAATGTGCAAACTGAAAGTAATAAATGCTTCTTTATTAACTTGCCTCAATGAAAAAAGGGGTAGAAACTCTGTGTGAAAACATTGCCACTCACAATTTCATTTGCAGTAGATATATCAGTGCTGGTACGTATCTAATATTGAGTACATTGAAGTGTAACTACATTAGGTTTCATGACATCTGATACAGTAGAGTGTAAAGTAGTACAAACATACTTAGTGATATCTTGTTTTAAATGTCAAGGGTATAAGATTGTGGTTTAGGTTACTATCTACACTTGGACACATGACATAAAAACACCACTGGACTATCCAAAGTGTTGCCGTATTGTAAGCATTCTGTTTATTTTGGTGTAACCAGGTGGGGGAGAAAAAGCCAGAAGACTTCATACTTCTCGTGGGAAACTTCTGCCCAGAGAGCGTATCGACAGACTGCTGGATCCTGGGTACAGTATCTTCTAATTTGATCTTTGATTTTAAATCCATCGCTGACTCATTCCACAAATATGTGCTCTGGTCTGACGTCATCACACAAACCATTGCACAGGTAGTTCTAACGTGTGCAGCACTTCAATCTTCCCTTTCCTCTGAGAGCAGAGGAGTGAGGAAAGCATTTCTGTTATACTACAGACCCCTAATATAACCCTCCACCACCAGAGACATTCTGCTTTCAATCTAAAAGAACATTGTCAATTTAACTTAAAGAACACTTTAAATTGCAAGCCTTCGTTGCATGTTTTGTTGTTTTTATTTTGCAGGACCCCTTTCTTGGAGTTCTCTCAGTTTGCCGCATATGAATTGTATGGAAAAGAGGAAGTCCCAGCAGGCGGTATACTAACTGGGATTGGGCGTGTTTCGGGGTAAGCATCGTGAATGAGCAGATTTTCCTATTAAAAACAGATTTTAAGCCACTCTGTCTATTAAATGCATATTAAACCTTCTTAACTAGATGCAAAATATTCTAAATGTTAAGTCTATGATAATTACATGGGGTGTTAATTTAATCTTTGTGACTTGTAATTAGCTATTTGGATCATTTCCAATGATGTTCCCCTTGAGTACTCCAGGTGCAGCACACATTTCAATATTGCAATTTTTTTCTCACAGGGTGGAATGTGTTATAGTTGCGAATGATGCTACTGTCAAAGGTGGGACATACTTCCCAGTTACAGTGAAGAAACACCTCCGTGCACAAGAGATCGCACAGCAGAACAACCTGCCATGCATTTACTTAGGTAAGTTGAAAAGGTTTGGTAAAACAAGGAACATAGACTTACAAAAGGGACAGAATACATGTACCAGTTTATTCTATGAGGAATACAATGAATACAAAAGAACCAATTTCAATATGAATTACTGAGTTCTTTAAATATTCCGATGCTTTTGACTCCTTTAGTGGATTCGGGAGGAGCCAATCTTCCGAGACAGGCCGAAGTCTTCCCGGACAGAGATCACTTCGGACGTATTTTCTACAACCAGGCCAGGCTGTCTTCAGAGGGAATATCACAGGTGATGCTATACTAACAAAGCACTTGTATACTAACAAAGGACTGGCTTATCTAAAGCCAGTTGAGTAGCACTTGAAATGTTTTGGCTCTATGAAACCTGATGTACTTATATGATTCGGTTTTCTTCAAGTTTGTATCTTCTTGGTCGAATGCACTTATTGTAAGTCGCTGGATAAAAGCGTCAGCTAAATGCAATGTAATGTAAATGCTTTTGTTTGGTGATTAACATTGCATTTCACATGTTAATCATTTAACGCACCTAGAGCAGATGTGACCAAAGCGTAATAATCTGCTTGTCAACCTTTGGTAGCTGTCTCTTACTGTAGCGTGATTATGTTTTGGAACCTTGTGTTGATTCATGGATCATTTCTAAGAAGCAGAAAGGTTTGTCTGAATAATGGACACAGATGGTACATTTAAATGAGCTGCACTACTGTAGGTATTTCATCTTTTCATTGTGTGCAGGCAACCGATTCAGCTTCCTTTTGACTGTTAGAACAATAAACATCATTGTGTTTATTGAAAAAAAAAAAAAAAAAAAAAGTGTAGAGCTGAGAAATGTGATGGGTGCAAAGCGAAGTCCGTTCTGGCACACACCTGAATATGTTCACATATCTCCAACAAACTGAATGCCCATTCATTCTTGATAATATTGTCCCTCAAAGTCATTTATTATTTCAGGATTTCCCTTCTGTAGTATTTGTTCTTTTCCCTTTCAGGTTCTTCTCTCAAAGTTATATTGAGTATAACCACAACATTTACCACAAGACTTACAAAATGTACCAGTTCAGTAGTAAAAGGACCCGTAAGGACAGATCCATGGTGGAGCGTAAAATCAATTCTGAATCTGAATTACTACTGGTACAAACTAAGTGTGAAGCTACAAAATTGCTTAGGGCTAAGTTGTCTTTGAGCTGTTATTGCACCCTCAGATAAATCTGATATTTATTTGATAGCTAAACTTTAATGTCTTGCCAATTGTCGATTGTTAATGACACTTTTTCTGGACTCCTTAGATTGCGGTTGTGATGGGCTCCTGCACCGCTGGAGGGGCCTACGTTCCTGCCATGGCAGATGAGAGCATTATCGTGAGGAAGCAAGGAACCATCTTCCTCGGAGGACCTCCACTGGTAGGACATCTTTTTGTTGTTCGATTATAAAACTAGGAGGAAAGTTAAAGCATCAAATTGTCTCGTAATCCTGCGAGAGGATTCGGGATTCATAAATCGCATAAATCATAAATTAAGCACAAGACATATCCTACTAATTTCCTACTTTTTTTGGTAGTAATTTCATTCCAGCTGTACAGTAAAAAGCGACCAGGTTGCAGCCGTTTAAAAAATACTCCACAGATATTTGTTTTTGTTGTTTGTGTTTGTTGAAGAGTCTGTGCTTCTGCTTGTTTTAGGTCAAAGCTGCAACTGGGGAAGAAGTTTCTGCAGAGGACCTTGGTGGTGCTGATCTTCACTGCAAGTAAGAAATACCAATATTTGTCATGGCTTACTATGTATGGGTGTTTGATATCATGGTTCGGCTTTTGGAAAAGCATTGTTCCTAAACTTGCATTAATAAGCTGTTATCAGAATACGAAACCCTGTAATACACAAACATTTCTGACACAAACAATTGTAGGCATATTTTGCAGTGGTGCCTTTTTTTACAAGTTGGGTTTACACAGAGTAGTTTCACTTAGTGTGTTATAATACATTATAACCTTATCTTAAGCTAAACCAGGATCTTTTTTACTAAACCTATGAAATTATAAATGTGAAGAAAAAAAATGTATTGCAATTTATAACGTTAAAAACTGATGGCCGTAATGTGGGAGAACATGTGTTACCTATCAAAACATTATTGATCATGCAGTTTATTAATATGGTAATGTTATTTTGTTTTGGAGACAGAGTTGGGTAAAAAGAGTAATTAATAATTATCTATTTTGTCCGGTCAAAATGGTTTTGAAATGATGTTGTTCATTTAAATACAAGCTGTCAGGAGTCATTGAGTCACAAAATGATGTGTTCATGTTTAACTGTATTGATTGCATATCATTATTTAGCTTAATTGACATTAATGAAACACATGCACCAATCAGTATTGCAGTGTTGAGTATTGATTAATGTGCTGAAATGATAATGTCACAGTAATTAATTTCCTGCTTATTTACAGAAAATCTGGTGTGACGGACCATTATGCTTTGGATGATAACCACGCGCTCCATTTAGCAAGAAAAGCAGTGAGAAACCTCAACTACAGGAAGAAGCTTGATGTCAGTGAAATGATGAGTCCTTTACAGTCACCTTAAATCCATTCATCCATCAATTCAAGCTGTGTGTGCTCTCTGCTGATGTGAAGTCTGTTCTTGTTTCTCAGGTCACCACAGAGCCGGTGGAGGCCCCTCTCTACCCGGCTGATGAACTCTACGGCATAGTTGGAGCAAACCTGAAACGCAACTTTGATGTCAGAGAGGTATTTGTCCGGCTTCCTCCACTTTGCCTCCACTTTGCCTCAAAGGGGCAAGAAACAAATGTTGTTAGTATTGCCACAAATGATCTGAACAATAATGTTGAGGTGTATTACATTGGGTGATGTTGCATCACTTTTGAAGTCTAAAAGCTCTTTATAAACCTCTGCCCCTTTTCTGAAATGTGTATTTAGCAGCCCATTTTCATTGATCTATTTTTCTTTTATAGTATTACCGACAGTAACAAGATTTAGAGAACATATGTACACTTTGCAACAAAATACCAGCAAACCTGACGTTTAAAGGTTCAGAATGCACTCTAAACAATTTGTAGCTGTCGGGTCTCTGTTAGGAGTCAATCATGGACAGCGGGCATCAATCACTTTAACCGCCTAGTTTTCTCTCTGGCACGGCTCGCCAGATGTTCTCATTTGGTTTAAAGCCTGTGCCTTTGATTCTGGATTTAGACCCTTGAGCAAGAATCACTGCTAACTGTAGAGATGTCAAAGTGTTTGTAGTTAAGAACAGTATTGGCAGTCCATTTAGCAAACAGGATCAAGGGGCTTCTCCCTCTTTTAACTTGTAAAGGGATTTTCAAATCAATCATGATTCAAATATCACACTTTTGTCTGTCAAAGCCTGATATTTCTTATAAATGTTTGCCATTGAGCTCTATTGTCTAAAATATATTACAAAAACAGCAATAAGCCACACTGTTTCATAACAGTGAACATAGCCATTACATTATGTTATTTTATATTAATTAACCACATGCTGTCTATGTGCTATTCATATTACGTACTACCACCATGTCTTTGGTTTAAAATGGTCCCCTAAAAATACTCGGTTTACCTCTTTTTCAGTCATTCCTGCTGAAAACTAAAAAGCCCAGCTGCTTTCTGAGCTCTTTTTTAGAATCAATATATTTATGGCCCAATTTTGAATAAATGACATCCTCCGTGGTAATGGATAAACTGAGGGCTTGTGATATGTTGACATATCATAAATATGGAATATTTCTTGTTTTACCTAGAAGGTGGAAAACATATTTATACAGTATATAAACACATATATATCAAGACTGCGATTTGCTCATTTGTGCGCACAGTTTATAATGTGTTAACCCCAATTAAATAAAAACTCAAAATGAAGTTAAATACATCTGGCAGTTTACAAGGCCAAGTCGCTCGTCCCAGCAGCCAGCTGCTTAGGGCACTCACCCTTGGTTGTAGGCAGCTATGGATAGAGACTCTTTAATTAGGGTTTACCTTAGCTTGGGGATGAGTTATCAAGACATGTTGACAGAACCTGTTGAGGACATTGAGAGTTTGTGGATTAAATCCTTAGCAATAGGCAGAGTTGAAGATACCGATACTTGAAGCAGGTGCACTGCAGGTGAGAGCTTTGCATTATGGGATTTTACAGCTTCCCTCTATTCATTCATCGCAGGTCATCGCCAGAGTTGTGGATGGCAGTAAATTTGACGAGTTCAAGGCTTTCTACGGAGACACGCTTGTTACAGGTATGTAAAATGACATTACTACAACCCAGAAAAGAACGTCTACAATTATGTTTCTTCCCATGGAATGGAGCAACATTAACATTAAACTCTGTACCTGGGCAGGATTTTCCAGAATATTCGGTTACCCTGTGGGAATCATTGGCAACAACGGAGTCTTGTTTTCAGAGTCTGCGAAAAAGGTAAATATCGTGTGTACACTAAGATGTCTGAAACCTTTATAAGTGAGTGTTCTCTGAAGGATAAATATTGGTTCCTAAGGTCTGTTCACAGTATCTCCACAGCGTTATTAGAAAAGCTGAAATGTGCCCCTGGCTTCACTGAAAACCTTTAAGTTTATCGGTACAGCTTCAATCCTGTGATATTATAAACAGACACCTGTGTAACCTGTAGAAAGCTAAGCCTCATGATCGGGTTCAATGTTCCAAGGGGTAAGAATTGTACTTTCAATATGTTCCTCTGAATGTCAAGGACTTGAACTTAATACTGAAGCACTTCAGGTAGTTTTGTCCATAGGGATTTGCTTCCAATATGTCTCTCTTGAGGGGGCTTTAGTCTTCATAGATGCTTCCACTGACCTTTCAGAGGCGAGTTTCCCTCTCACAATAAGCTCTCAAATTGCACTTGTCTGGGGCATCTCAGGAGAACTCTGACGAATGGCATAGTAATAACAGCATTTAGAAAGCATGGACAAGGGACAATCATGATTTTCATTCAATGTAATTCCATTAATTTGTAAGCCAGTCTGCCGTGAACAGCTGAACTTTACCCAGGCTTAGGAAAGATGAGGAGCTGAATTTGTGATTATAGCCTAATGCGTTTTTCAAACACATTTCAAATGAGATAACAAGCTTGACTTGAAAAAATATTTCTTTCTTTGATTATTTTTTTCTCTTTTTCCTGTGAGGTCTCAATAGGCCAGTTAGAGCATTGGTTATCTCATCAGTGTAATTGCTTACAAAAGATACTGACACAGAGCTTCAGTCTGAGCACGTCGGTTCCACATCTGTGTCTGAGAGCATATCCAAGAAAATCAATACAGCACCTGCATTTCGAGATGCATTTCTGACACGCTGTCATCACTGACGATTTGCCCAGGCTTCTATTATAATAATTGTTAAAAGCTTTTCCCCAGGTGTTTGTGAAAGGGAGAGGTAACAGAGAAAAAGGTTACATTTCTGTTGTTGTGTGAACATTTGGGAGCAAACTGAGTGAACTAAAACTAAGTGACAGTTTATAATAAGCAACCGTCTTTCAGGCCGTCTCCAACTTGTGTTTACTCTTTGCAATGCAAGGCAAGGCAGCATGCTTCACTGAAAGAGAGCCAGCAGAGGTAACTGCCAAAATGAGGAAAACACCTGAGCAATTCAGCAATACAAAATATATGGAAATGAGGTGTCTCCGCACACTGCACAGTCTTTTGTGCCATGGCTCCTGGCATCTCTGTGTTCTTCAATGTGTTTCTCTGGCGAGGCTGAAGGCCATTCAGCTCTTTCATATTCAAAGTAAAAAATCTAGCAAGAACAAAGCATGAGTGGCGGGAGATGACTCTACCTCCAGACTTGATACATTTCTGTTTCAAGTCAAATGAAGATAAAGGTGAGACCAATTCTTCACAGGACCATCACTTTGTTAATGGTTCGATGAGCATGAAGCAATTGTCCATTTTTATATTGACTTTGATTGGGCCTTCAGCTTTTCAAAAAGTTTCCATCTTCTCGTGTACGCACAAACTCCAGATATGATCCAGTGCTTTTGAACAGAATCACTGTCTCATTAGAAAACACTGTTTTTGTTGGTAAAGGCTCTTTTCCTGTTAAGGTGGCACAATAACTTGAATGTGTTTTGTCCTGTAGGAAGTTAATTTGGTCGACTGAAGATTTGTATTCCTTTTTCAGGGAACCCATTTCATCGAATTATGCTGCCAGCGAAACATTCCTCTTATTTTCCTCCAAAACATAACGGGTGAGTGGGACGTTTTTTTTTTTTCTGAAGTTTTGGGATTATTGACACCACTGTTTCTTCTTCTTTCTCTTTATTTTGCTTCATTGCCTTAATTCTGAGTGAACATGACATCTTATTCATAATCATTAAAGTTCTTAAATAAGTAAAAATATAATTAAACGGTTAGTTTGGATTAGGATCTTAGGCACCTACTGAAAGCCTGTCTTTAATACGGCTCCAAAATGGTGGAATGAGCTCCCCATTGAACTCAGGACAGCAGAAAGCTTACTCATCTTCTGGCGCAGACTGAAAACGCATCTCTTTCGACTCCACTTCGAGCGATAGAATTACTAACAAAGCACTTATATACTAATAAAGGACTGGCTTATCTAAAGCCAGTTGAGTAGCACTTGAAATGTTTTAGTTCTATGAAACCTGATGTACTTATATGATTCTGTTTTCTTCAGGTTTGTATTTTGTTGGTCGAATGCACTTATTGTAAGTCGCTTTGGATAAAAGCGTCAGCTAAATGCAATGTAGTAGTAATAATAATAATAATGTAATACAATCGTGAAATGACACACTGCAATTTGATTTAATATCATGGTTCGCATCATAATCAAATAGGTGCTCTAGGTTTACCGTTTGAACCTTTTCTTTCCCACGTGTTATTTGAACTGACACCACACTAAGTCAAATTCAGTTGCAATCTCTCCTCTGCATCCTTCTCTCAGGCTTCATGGTGGGTAGAGAGTATGAAGCAGGAGGAATCGCAAAGGATGGAGCTAAGATGGTTACTGCAGTTGCCTGTGCCAATGTACCCAAGATTACTGTTCTTATCGGAGGCTCCTATGGTGCAGGAAACTATGGCATGTGCGGCAGAGCCTACAGGTAAGAATACATGAATGGAAAATAGAAAATACTTCACAAAGGAACAACAACATAAAAGTTTGGCTAAGACCAGCAGCCTTACATAAATGTGAAGATCATTAGCTGTGCATAATTCAATTGTACAACATGTGCTCTGCATGCTGTTCATTATGTGGACACATATGCTTCAGAAGCCTTTTGACTTTACCTTTCAGATGAAAATGACCTTTTGTAACCACAGAAACAGAGGGTTTTATTTTTGAACACATTCTAGTAAAGAAACGTCCATTTGACTTTTCTGACACTGGCTATCTTTCCTCGCCTCTTCATTGTTCCTAATTAGTTTAAATTACATCCTCTGAGAGGTTTGCCTTTTTAGAACAATAAGAAGCAAAAATGATGGGCTGGTTTATACTCCACAAACAACTTCACACAGTGTTTCTCACATGTGCAGTGTGCAATAGGACATGACATAATTGTTCAATCAATGTACATACATCTTAAATTACGGCTGGTGTTCCCATTAGGTTGGATCTATTGATATTCCCTGAGTGGTATTTTTAATGGCTCTCATAAATGATGTTTTTCCATAGCTGTCATGAGATTATTAAACCATAACTAGAATATAACATTTCCATTCCATTTGTGGATGTTGTTTTTGTTTGTTTTAGTTTTTCATCCATTATTTAGCAGACTATTCTGGCCCAGCAAAAAGCAAACAAATTGTGACAATCCCTTCTCTTCTTCTCGCAGCCCACGATTCCTGTACATGTGGCCGAATTCCCGAATCTCTGTAATGGGCGGTGAGCAGGCGGCCACTGTCCTGGCCACCATCACCAAGGATCAGAGGGCACGGGAGGGGAAGGAGGTAACATTCATCTTCCCGTCTGTGCTTCACTGGAAAGGCCTAAATGAGCTTTTCTGCATTTGCTGCCAAAAGCAGAAACATTATGAAGTCACTTTTCTTTCAGTAATGGTTTGACATGGCACTTATACAAGGATAAAGATATATCAATGTTAAGTGTTAGAGTGATGACAGAATATTGCAGTCATCAAATGGCTGCATTACATTTGGTCAGAGACACTGTTATGGGTGTATTAAGAGTGCATAATAGCTTCAGAATATTGCGCGCCTTGGGTGATGCATTTCAATCACTGATGTTCAGGATTGTTTCTCACTGTGGATTTAAAAAGACTAAAAAGGAAACTTATTATTAATATTATTTTAAAGATGCCCTATTGTGTTTTTTGTGGTTTTCCCTTTCCTGTAGTGTATTAGTTTATAGGTTTTTGTGCATGTAAATGGTCTGCAAAGCACTCCAACAAATTGTACGTGAAAGGCTAAGGGGAGGCACACCTTTAAGCGGTTGACCAGTCACAACAGAACCAGCCAGCTAACCAATCAGAGCAGACTGGGCTCTGGTTTCAGACAGAGGGTGAAAAGAGGTGCTGCAGCACAGGCTGTATGAGGAAAAACAAAGCACTTTTTGAACATTAAAGCATGGAAACATGACACAGTAGAGGCACAAAATACAAATATGAAAATGAGCATACTAGGGCACCTTAAAACATTTAAATGAAGTCTTCCTCTAACAGTTTATTCTACTCTTATTTAAAGTTGAACAAGTGTTTTTTTCTAAAGATGTAATCCGCATTGGTATGAAAAAATCAACACACAGTTCATACATTAACATAGCCTTGGCATGGTTAATAAATGCGCAAGATACTGTTGGCCTCCACCCACACTTCTCTAATGTTGTTGGGGAATAGTGAACAAGGGAGGAATTCATAAATTACATCTCAACCTCGCTCAAGGTTAAAGCCAACTGACATCCAAACACACAACTCTGACCCATGATCCCACTCTTGTAACTAACACAATCATCAAGCTAACACAAAGCGTGGCTTAATATGATTACATTACAGACTTAGCTTGTTGCCCCAAGTTTTATTGGACACATATAAGTATACAGAACTGTGTCTTTAACTGACATGGTGTGTAGATGACATGGTGTACACTCAGGGTGAATTCACAAAAGGGTTGCCGGGCTTTTGCAGCTGCTAAACCTGTGCAAATAAGATGGAACTAAACCGTGTAATTCTCAAAGCACCAGCTACAGTAAGAGTGAAATTAACCCCTGACTGTGCAGCCAAACAAATAGCGACTCCTGCTTCTACGCTATTTGCACCTATTTAAATGAGGTAATATACAAACATTTGGTACCAAATTGTCACCTTTCTATGCGAGTGAGCCTCATTGCAGAAACATTACTGTTTAGAAAGTTTAGCACTAATAACCACACACTGTTACAGTGAACAAATTGGAACCTGCAATCCCATATATAACATATATAAGTGCTGCTCGCTCAAACTAGTTTATTTAGGGATGCAGTTACGGGGTGCCAAGACAGTTGTGACAGTGAAAGATAAATGAGTGAAGCTCGCCACCTGTCACTTTGGAAGAAATTGATTTTTGTATTTTAATGAATAGTAAGGTTTTTATATAACGAGATAAACACATTTCTTTCCTTTCCCAAATCCTGACCTTACATTTCCCATTTCCTCTCTCTTAATTGCCTTGAGATAATTTGACAACCTCTGGCTCAGACTGCCTTTAAATCGCACTCAGCCGCAACGCTTATGAATATGTTTACTATGTAATACCGTTAGGGAATTACCTTTTGTGAATCATAGCTGAAGACAGGACAGATATGGAGTGCAAATGTTGCACAATTCACGTAGCTACAGCAATCTATTCATTGTAAACGTTGTTGAATTCAGTTGCCAGTTTGTTCAGTCCTCCTAGCTAAAACTAATGCTAAAACTAATGCAATTATCTTTGGTAGACCTGCAGCACCAATTCCTTTTGATTTCACATTGTATTCACAGTTCACAGCAGAGCAAGAGGCTGCCATGAAGAAGCCAATCGTAGAGCGGTTTGAAGCGGAGGGCAGTCCATACTTCTCCAGTGCAAGGTGAGCTTTGGTCATGACACTTCACTCTGTGTGTGGGATAACAGTATTCACCGGAAGGCTTTCACAGCATTGACTACATGTTCAAATGATCTCTTTGAAATGATCATATTCTGCAGAGGTGGAATAACAACATGCCAGCAGCATTTGCTTCTAATTTATTTTGTAAATCATTCCAATATCAAATCATATTACCCTGTTTTTCGAAATCATACTGCTCCTGTATAAGGAGTGATGCTGTGATGGGTTCAAAGTGTATTTATTCTCCATCAGATGTCCTGTTGTTCTGCTAATATGAACCATCTTTGCTTGTTTTTATTATTTGGTCCTGTGGGTTATTTTCATGGTTTATGTGAGCTAAGCACATCAGACGATAAAGGTCTTCCAAAATGTTTTTCAAAGCCCTAAAAATGTATTTACCGTTAAAGACTATCAAATAAAGCAGCGAAAAAAACATGAATTCTGTAATTATCATATTTAGGACTACAAAACACATCAGATGAGTGAGACTATCTAATAATGTGATGCTTTTTTTTTTCACAGACTGTGGGATGACGGGATCATTGATCCCGCAGATACTCGTCTGGTTTTGGGTCTGAGCCTCAGTGCCGCACTGAATGCACCAACGAAGAAGACACGCTTTGGAGTGTTCAGGATGTAATGCTCATGACGCTTGCCTACCTGTTAGAGTTTGACATATACTGTACCTAAGCTAGTTTTTGTAGTTTTACTTGTGAGGTGTCACCACATTAAGGGCAACAAACACAGAAAATAATGACTCGAGTAGAATCGCAGACCTCGGATCAATGGGGATGTGATTGGATGGTGTGCTGTTGTTGTGGGATATTTCCACTAAGACGTTGTGCCTTAACTATCACTAAACCTTTGTAAATGCAAACTGTATTAATGTTTTATTTTCCCTTCTTTTTTTTTCTTTTTATTGAATGCTGTAAATGATTTATAAAAATTATAAAAGTGCATAATTGTAGTCTTTATTCAGGAGCATTAATGTTGCTCAGTACCTGGTAAAGACTGTTCATAAGGGGGCACTGTTTAGCTAGATATCTGATTGGCCACAGGCTTAACAGACGCGAGAAGCAAACTCAACCTTGTTCACGCTAAATGCCTTTTAGATAACACAGTGATGCTCTCATATTGACAGAGGAGCTGTTTTGAGTACAATTCAAAACAACACTTTTGTTTTAAAGTTCCAAGGTCAGTGCAATTTTTTTATCCACTTTACATTAACCTATCTTGTTCAAAGACACAGCCAGCCATATGTGTCAATGTATCGCTTAAACTGAACATGCTGCACACAGTTGGTCTGCTCACATAATTGGTAGAGACCATCTGAGTTGACTTTGGCAACAATTCCATTATTTACTCAATTTTTGGTGGATTATGTGCAGCTGTGTTCTTGAATGTTTGAACATCCTCATACAAACTTAGCTGGTTAAAATAACTTGAAGCCCTTCATGCTTATCTGTGTATGACTGTGTGTACACTGAGACTGTGGAAAGCATAACCTTATTATAGTAATAACTAGGGTTGTGTGTGTGCCACCCACACACAGACATCCTCCACCACCTCTCACCACCAGCTCTTAAAACTGGTTCGCTGATTATGCTTCATGCTCTTCCACCACATATAGCGGGATCATTACCAAACAGTATGAAGCCGTTTTAAAAGCTTCGCCTTTATGTAAGCAAGAAATACTTTCCAGAGGTTTTGAGGTCTAATGATTGGAAGTGTTCATGTTTTCAAGGACCACAGAAATGTAGAAGGTTAATCAATCTTGGTGGTTTGTTAAGATTTAGGATTTTGACCATGCGTTTCTCTATGACAGTGACTGCTCTGCCGTAATTATGTCTCACTAGGTGGCTGGCAGGTCTTTTTTAGGAGAAGAATTGCTGTCTTTCCATTTTATGATGAGAACAGTGGCTTTGAGTTGTTGCACCACTTTGCATACTAGAAGATTACAACATTCCTTGCATCATCTGTACACAGACAGGTGACCTAATTAACAGCTATGTGCAGCCACATGTCTGAAACTTGAAAGTCTTGGGACCAAAAACCATAAATCCCAGGTTCAAAAGGAAAACATGTCAAACCTTGGAACAGGACAGCAAGCATTTTTAACTAAGAAATTAATTGTAGTTTTGCGTTGTATCAGTGCTGTCCGTCTTCATAGTGTGACTGCATTATTGGGATCCATGTCTACAGCTGATGAAGGACACACCAGACTGCTTCATCGACACAGTGCAGCTGTGTTTAGCACTTTGACAAGGTCAGTCGTACAAGATTGGTTGCTACGCGTAGGTCGTGGTATCTAGGGAATCTGGCAGTCTTTACATTTTTGAAGAAAACTTCAGAGTGAACTGTGTTGCCGACCAAATACCAGCTACCAATGCGCTACACACAGCGCTCACAACAAAGAGTGTTTTGTCAATTGTTCTTGCCACATTGTTCCATATCTTCAGCAAAAAGACAAGTAAGTACACATCTTGCATGTTTCCTAAGATTTAACTAAATGTCTTCTTAGTTGGTCACTGAAATAATATAGGAGTCAATAACTGGTTGTGCAACTCATGAAATTGTAAAATATGTTTTTGCAACTGGTTGTGCAACTATGTTTTTCATCCTCAAATCATGTTGAGGGAGTTGGGTTAGTTTAAGGTTAGCAAAAAAATAATTGTCACAAAGTGAATTTGAACCTACTTATCATTCTCAACCTCCTAGACATTTGTTCTTAATGCAGGGCAAAACTCTGTTTAATGATTCATTTGTGTCAAATAAATTACGCCCGACTTGTTTCAGGAGCTCATTCCCTCTTGTCAGATCTGCTTGGACAGTCATGACTCATGTTGAAGTCACACCACAGCCTAAAAATAAACATGACTGAGATTGACTGACTGCTGAATTAGAATACATAAAAGTCCAGGAGAATCATTTGTGTATTAATGAAAAAAAAGCTACGCCTTGTTTTTCAAATAGAATAACATTTAATAACAAAAATGCAATTATTTTGATACCATCTTAATTCAAGTCCAGTGCAACTATGTTAATGTCATTATTGGTTCAGTCATTTAGTTAACCTTCATTGTATAACACATACCACTGCTGTGTGTTGTAAAACTAATTGCAAAACCAACAAATATTTGTATGTAATAATACATTTGTATGTATTATCTCTTCGATTTACACACGGCATCTATTGCATGTCTGTCCGTCCTGGGAGAGGGATCCCTCCTCTGTTGCTCTCCCTGAGGTTTCTCCCATTTAAACTGTGGGTTTTCTCTGGAAGTGTTTCGTACGATGTGAGGGTCTAAGGACAGAGGGTGTCATATTGTCATACTGATATTCTGTACAAACTGTGATGTATGTACAAATGTAACATTTGTGATATTGGGCTATATAAATAAACATTGATTGATTGATTGATATTTAATTGTACCTTATTAAAACCTGAATAAACATCCTTCTCTTTGTTATTAACTGGAGTTGAATATATACAATAAACATGTGTTTAAACGACATATTTCACAATTATTTTATATGTATTAGTGTATATGTAATTCCGATTAGGAAATTACAAGTTAACAATACGTTTTAAGATGTAAAAGAGAACAAAGGGGTTTTGCATGAAAAAAATGTGATTCCTGTAAACCTACAAGTAGCTGTTTTATTGCTTGTACACTGCAATGCAGAAAATGCTGCAAATGTCTAAAAGATAAAACATTGCTTATGACACATGTTTCTGAGTTCAGGTGGCTGAACTGGATAAGATCAGGTCAGATGCTTGGATGCTCCCCCAACTGTGTGTAAAGAGGCAGCAGCCGCCGGGGCAGCTGCAGCCTCTCCCGGCTCGGTGCTGTGTGGTGGCCCGGACGCCGGAGTGACGAGCCTTGTGGTGCAATGTACGTCTGCAGCGTGCCCAGACTGACAGGGCCGGAGGTCCAATGAGATAAGTCGACATATTGAGGTTGTCAAATCAAAGCCAAAGGGGAGGCGCTGTCCAGTCGTCGTCTCAATTACGTCATGCACAAACAGCTGGTCGTTGGCAAAAAATCCGTAAAATATGTAGACCAGCAAAGCGACTGAGAACTGCACCCGGGCTGGAGCCCTCCACTACATTTTTTGCTTTTAACGATGTGGCAGCTGGAGCGCCTGGGCTCAGGATGTAGCCCTCCGAGGCTCCTCTTGCTTGTTTACTATCTGTGCGCTCTTGGAGGTGAGTGCTCTCCATTCAGTGTGTGCTGCTTTGATTCGCGGGGAGCTGTTCCTTTTGTCGGGGTGCTGAAAACCTCGGAGAGCAGCAGCAGCATCGGGTCCAGTTGGTCGTTTGATTGTAGTCTACTAAACATCCACAGCTGCGGATTTTATTCTTGGTCAACAATTAAAACCGTTTTTAATAAAGACATGCTTCAGTTACGTGACGCATAGAAGCTGCTGCTAATTATGGCACGCAACACATTGACAGATGCTCCAATATGTTGTACGATACGTTACTGAGGGATGTATGTGGCCACAAGAAAACACATCGTGCTGGACGCGTTCATTGTTGGTGCCTTTGACATTTGTTTGTCGGTGTTGTGCTTTGTTAGAGACAAGTTAATAAGACACGTTGGCAAAATGGAAACATATTGCTGGATTTATAAGACAATAAGTAACCTTGTTATTTTCTGGTTCAATTGAGTCTAAATCTAAATGAGAGGATTTACTTTAATAATGTGGCAATATTTAAGTAAACTCTCTCAAATTCCTTTGATTTCTGCTCCTTTTTATCATAAAACATGACATGAAAAATGTACAAGATGCGTTAAAATGTCTAAGTTGTTTTCCTTTAAAAGAGATCAATCTCACGAAAACACCAATAAGGAGTGTTTTGTTCTTGTGTTGTTGGTGTCCGCACACCCAGTTTCTTTGCTGCTTCAAGACAGAGGCATGAAACAAAAAGCTCAGAGCTCATTGTGAGACAACAATGAATCCATACCTTTTGCACACGCTGTGCTGCTGCGGTCAAAGAAGACCTTAAAGGTCTGTCTGAGGATGTTGCAGTCCCCTGACAGACTTGTTGCTGTTTCTCTCCATCCGTGTTGTTAAATGCTCATAGACTTGGTTGAAGTCAGTTAGAAGAATGTTCCCCCCTTTACCCTCTTTTTCTTTGTGTATGTATTACAGTAAGAGGGGTCAGCGTGATATTTTAAGATTGAGTCTTAAATCCAGAATGTAATGCTCATTAATGATCAGCAGGAAGTCGTCTATTCAGTTAGGTTTGTGTGTTTGACAAAGGGGATACAATGAATTGCCAGATTTTGATTTTGTCTTCTTTATGTATTAAAAATCCTGCTAAGAGAAGAGATATTTTAAGAAGCAGGATTTACCTATGCCTTTCCAAAAAGATGAAGTTTAAAGTCCATCCTGCTAAGCATTCAGGGATACATCTCTGGTTGAGATGACAACAAGCTGGATTACGCTTGTATTAAGCCTCTAACAGTGTGAAACAGTGGCTGGGAGGTGCTCATTGAAGATTACTGAGAGGACTGAATTCAGAATGTGCTGTAAGAACGCCTGTAAGCACTCTGCTGTCTTTATCTTGAAATGTCTTTATTCAGCTGGCAAACTCAAATGCTTGAATATGTTTGCGTGTTATCACCTTCACACTGAGAGCAGGCACAGTGTGCGGCTCCTGGAACTGAGACATTTCCTTTGACTAATCTTTGTTTTTCACATAGAGCCGGTTTATAAATAGATGCAGGTTTGTTTGTTCTATTTATAATAACTTGGCATGTCGGTTACAGTCATGCATTTCATTTGTCACAAGAACACTTCACATGTAGCCTGTCAATTGAGTGATTCCAACTTGCATAATTAAACATAATAATTACAAAATGTGAAAAACTGGCAAACGAAAAAGACGTTTGGACTATTTACATTCAAAAAACGATTTCAGAATGTTACCTTCACAGTTCATTGACAATAATAAGAAATACAAATATTTTTGCACATTTGCAGAAAGGTTTATATGCAAACAAATAATTACTTAAATAAGAAAAAATGATCTGCCGCACACTGTCAACGCTTACGTACATTTGTTAAAGAAAGCAACATTTTGGTACACTGACTTTTCACAGGCATTACCTCATACCAAGACATAGCCGTTTATACCATGTTTAATACAAAGAGATGCCTCCTGTAATATACCTACTCAAATGTCTCTGACTTGTGAGCAGTTCAACTGAGGGGCAATGTTCCTACAATGAATCACTTGAATCATATCCTAAATGTGAAGAAGTAAGACTACAAGAAAGGAACCATTTTAAAAGTGTACATGTAGCAGGAATTGGATCGGTTTTGGTCCTTCTCCCCTTCATCATAGCTCAACCTCTTTTGGGGGTCCTTAACCACAGCTTTGGCAACCCCTCATTTAGAGTGTATAATACCTTATTTTTCATGTTATAATGGGGACTTGTTCAAAGATTCAATTCAAAGATTCAATGTATGTAGGGATGCGCAATCCATCGTCGTCTAATGGCTATTTTTAAATAATGCAGCTCGACAATATCCAGATGTGCGATATCACTGACTTTTTCCTCTCCAGCAGGCAATGAACCGGTTACAGTGTGATATTAAACTGAAGTGGTGTTAGCTGTGATCTGTAGCTGGAACAAGAGGTCTGTCTCTTTCTAGTCAGACAAGCAGAACGTACAGGAGGCTTACTGCAGAGTGACTTCAGCGGCGTTGGTGCCACCCTCCACCTTTTGAGTTATAGCACTTGAATGTGTGACATGGAAGCAGTTTCTCCTCAGCCTCAGTCACAGATATCACTGTAATGAAATTGCAAAGAAGAACCCAAATGCAAAGCAGGCTCACATATATAACGCAGAGAAACAGAGGGGATGAGAGTGAAAATTAAGGCTGAGAGCTTTGTATGGGATTAAGCCTTAGCCCTTGACAGCAAGATTGCTTCATTCTTTTGAGTTTGTGCCTCCTTGTTCTGCTTATTTAGTATTCAAGGTTGCATCCATAGGTGAGGGCTTTGAGGACTGGTAATAGTGCTGGGGAGAGGAGCATAGCAGAGACATTTTTCTCTGTTTCCTAACACACTTTAGAACACACTGCACATTCAAGAAAACATTTTCCTTTATATGCTTCCACGCCCAAGCTCCTCGACACTATAGAGCACATGTGTCAAACTCAAGGCCCGGGGGCCAAATCAGGCCCTTGGTGGATTTAATTTCGGCCTGCAGGATAATTTCTAATTACTATTAGATCTGGCCCGCCGGTATATTGCACGCACACCTTCACTCAATCCTGAGGGTTTCCTCTGCTCAGAGCCTGACCCCAAACAAAGATAGAGCCATAAGAAATGAATGCAACTGATTATTTAATGTTTAATGTTGTTTTTATAGGCAATCATTTAAGCTTTGTTAGTTCCAGGTTTAATATGTGCAATAAGTTAATTTCAATACGTTTTGCAATAAACATTGAACCAGTCCGGCCCTCGACGAGTACCGATTTTATAATTTTGGCCCACAGTGTATTTGCGTTTGACACCCCTGAGGGTCGCTTTTTTACTCTGTCTCATCATCAAGGTAAAAGCAGAAGCAAACCATGCAGCTGCAAATGACAGCATTAGTTCTGTGTGCTCGCTTACTGTGTCGCTGCAACTCTTAAACAAATTGGGCTCATGCTGTTTTAGAGGCACAGGCTTTTCATTGCATTCAGTTTTCTAAGCTTTAAGTATACTTGTACAAATTGCAGGTGAGATAAATGATCCCCAAAAGGAAACAAAACAGACACCGCCACAGGTATTCCAAGTACAGATGGTAGAAAGGCTTGATATGCATGAACACAAAGGGACTGCGTCTCAAGTGGAAAAACAAACCTCTCATTGTTCTGTGAAATATTGCCGTCTTCTTTCATATCCACTCGTCCTCATGTTCTACTGAATCTTATACAGAAGACTATATAGTTATAGCAATTAACTGACTCACACTCCACCCCCCCAGATTCTGCCCACCCGCTGGGTGTAGCTCGATGGCTCATGTAGGTAATGGTAGATTACAGCTGTCACTTGTTCCACTGCTTTTATATGCAGAGCCTTCCCTGCATGTAATCCAAGGATTTGACATTATGCAGGACGCGAGTGAGCCTGCATATATACATCTCCCTCCGCTGCTTTAACAGGAGTTAAAGTCTGTGATCACATATTTAGATGATCTAGCTCTCTACAGTTTGTCGGGCTCAAGGAGATGCTTGTCGTAAAGGACTTAAGACAGATAGACTGCGTCTGCCTCTCTTCTGTTTACAAGAATGATAGTGCTGAGAAAAATTGAAAATGGTTGTACTTGAGATTCAATCTTTTAAAAGAAAACGTCTTACATCTTTGTCAGCCCCACTAGCAGCAAGGCTAGGTCCAGCCCTTTGGCTCAGACTGAAATCGGTTGACAACTACAGGGCGGTTGCTATTGTATTTTGTGAAGAAACAAATGATCCCCAGAGGATGACCTCTGATCGCATTACTTTGTGGGTAGTGCCGCCTGTGGGTCAATGTTTTTAATTACTATGTGAATAATATCTACCAGACTATCTACATTTCTAATCATCCAATTCTTTGTTGTGTGTCTCATCATCAGCCACATCTGAACTATGCAGTGTACATGTGCAGATGTTATCCTGCCAGAAAACTAAGTTGGTGCTTAACCATAGCACGTAAGCATTGTATGTATGATAGCAAGCTATATTGAACTCAAAACATTGCTGTACCTAAGTGAAGCCTTAAAGCAGTAAGAATGGCTGTAGACTCTTGTTGAGTCAAAGAAGGCTTCTCTTAATGAGGCTATATCATGTGTTCCATACATTCATCCTCACACATATTCAAAGCGTCCTTCCTCTGTTTCCCACAGATTGCCTTTTTGTGACTGAATACTTCACCCGAACGCCTCGTAAACTGAATGCTTTCAACTCCTTCGCCAGTGTGGAGCTGTTCCACTTCAATGTGCCTGACGACACCATGATGGCCGTATGGAACCTCATCACTTTCAAGGAGCAAGGGGGCACGTTTGGAGACAGCTGCCCCAACCGCAACGTGACTGTGTAAGACAAGGATCACAACATATCTTTTATGGATTGGAGTCGGAGTTGCTCTTTTGTAAAGGTTGGAAACTGAGGGAGTTTTCCGTCTGCTCCTTCTCTAGGGTATACATATATATATCAACAAGAATATTATGCATTCTACCTTTGGGGAAAGGGTCCAGCTGCTTCAACTCAAACAGTGTCAGCTATTACTGTCAGCCTCGACGTATGGAGGGAACTGCTGTTAAAACTGCTTTTCACTTTTCACATGCCTTTCAATTCGCATGATATTGGTCATAATATGTTGTTTGTCATGAGAGCTGGCATCTCAGGTGATTCTTCTCTGTGCCTGTGGTGTTGTGATCGACGTGGATGTGCTAATTAATGTTTTGGATTTGAATTTTGCATTTTTAAAATAGGAGATGCCATCTGTGCTCATGCCATCATCTGTTCTTATATATGAATTACTTATTGGCAGATGCCTCTGTAATTTGTGAAAGCATAAGGCCTAACAAGGATTGTATTTTGCCTTTGTGTTTAATAGGTACTTCAGGTCTGGGGCTCCTCCAGTAATAAACCCCCTGCACACCACTTTCCCTCGGGATACAGTCGTCCCAGGATCCTTTGCTGTGACTCTTACCTGGACTCTTCCAAACCGTACAACAGGAGCATTCAACGTGACCAGCCCGCTCCCTGGAGACTGGTTCCTAGCCGCACATTTACCCAAGGACGAAGGCAAGATCTCAGTCAAGGTGAGCCTGAACATTTCACACAAATCAACATTGTAGGTTCAGGTTTGAATATGAAACCCTGAGATGATGCTAACGTTGGTCACTTTTTTGTTTCTGAACCATATAGTTGCTTTTACATCTTACGATATCCACCTTTCATCCTTCAACATGTTATTTGGTAGTTTTTCTCTTAACACTATGAGGCGGTTACGGGTGTTGTTAGCTTTTGGTACTGAAAGGCAAGTATTGTATAATAGAGTATGACCTGATGCTGTTTAAGTTATTACATAAAGGTCTGAACCATCAAAGCGTTGTCAATACTCAATATCACAAATATCTATTTATGTTTTTTTTCAGTGGAAAAGTAATATGTGAGGTACAAGGTTAATGCCATGATATCTTATATATTTCACTGCTTAAGTGACCAGCTTACTAGTGGCACTAGTTAAAAGTCTCTGGATGCCAGTCAGTAGGATGTATCCTTTAGGCATCATGAATGGCTATACCTCATTTCATGGCAATCCATCAAAAAGCTGCTGTCAACCTCAAATATCAACCTCAGAGGAAAAGGGGATCACAGAAGTTGTACAGAATATTGAACTAACAGACCAACATTGTCATGCATATACTCCATGCTAGCAGCCTTAAAGGTGGGGTAGGTAATTTTGGAGAAACCAGCTCGAGTGCGCTAGAATTTGAAAATACACAGCCGGAAAAAAATCTGCCACTTCCTAACAGAGCCCCTCCTCCAACACACACGAACGCGCACATGACCAATGAGGGCACGAGATAAGTGTGTGCACAGATGGAAGGCTGACAGGCAGGTAGGCCATCCAGTCATTTTAGCCGGCCCGGCTAAAATGATTAGCCGTGCTTTTTACAGTACTACAGTATGGCTTACACAGATGACATTTTTTCATGGATTTGTTGTCAAAGCACTTAAGATATTCATTGCTATCGGGATGTTAAGAGCATTCCATGGAATATAACAAAAAGTGTTTCTGAAATAAATGACATACCCCACCTTTAATACATCGCAACCAGAATCAGCTGGTCAGAGCAGCAAATGAGTCACTTATACATGAATCGCTAAAAGAGACTGGTTAAAGCTAAGCTTATTCATGTGTTATTTAAGATGGCTTGAATGACATCTTTATCGAAAATATTTTTCTTCATGGTTACTTATCTCCCCTCCATGAAAAGAATAACATGAATACATATGATGTAAGTGTTGGTTGGGATTAGTATTCCTGATAGTGCTTCAGAGCTTTAAAAAAGCAGAAGAGTGTTTTCTTCATCTCATCGTGTTCTCCCATTTGGCCACATAGCAACTCCTGCTGATTTATTTTAAAGGCAATTTATCCGTCATTGGCATGGTATTCAGTTGTGCTCCCTTTGTGGTTTCCATTGGCGGGCAAACGTGCACCAGGAATGCACAACAAGCAGAAATATCATCAAAAGTTGAAATCAAAATTGCATACAAAGGCATTGGTTTGCTTTGGGGGCTCTGAGAATAGAAGCTGTGGCTGGAATCCACTGACACACTGCATAGATGGAAATTACACATTCTGCCTTCTGAAGCAATTTTTCAGAACCAAGATGTGATGTTATCAGATCAGAAAGGAAACACGGGTGGAAGCGATGCAAGCGGAACAGGAGGGAATGCACTGTGCATTTATAAGAATCTCAGTCAAATACTGAACACACAGGGTAAGGATTTAGCAACCAGGAACAAAGAGGCAGTGATAAATAGCTTTTCCTGTCAAATACATTATTTATATGTTCTTATGGGACCTTCTGAAATGTCCATTGTTTGAGAGGCAAGATCCTCTGTATATGATCATAGTATTTCATTCAGGCAAGTCTCTCTGAAAATCATTGACCTGTACCTCTCTTTTATAACTAATTGTTGAATATATTGGTTTATTTTTAACTTAAAAGCAACCATTTGATCTTGTATCTGGGTTATGGTGATGCTTTAGTATCATTAAAAGCAAGGGTTGTGGGAAGACTTTTAAAACAATAACTCTTAACACAATCAATCACAATTCTGTAAGGGTTTCTTTTCTCTTACTTACCCATTACTCAAACAGACTTACCATGTTATGATGATCGTTAAAATCAAGCTATTATATGATTTATTATCTTTTTAATAAATGCTGGATATTTGCCAGTCAGCCCTTGCAACAGTCAGAACAATGAGGCTCACTCCCAGTGTGAACATATTGCCAAGCAGCAGTGTTTAAAAGTGACAATTAAGTATAATTTTGGCACATATTATTCACTAATTAAAGTTTCCATCTGTCTTATAAATTAGCATATATCAAATACACTAAGGTTTCTAAGATTATATGGTCTTTTTCCATTTGAAGTATTATTACCTCCACAAATCCTTCCAGTAACAGCCGTATAATTATATTGAGAAGTAATCCTTTCTGTCTCATTGCAGTATAGTGTGTAAATGGAAGTATTTATATAAGAAAGTCAATGTACTGTGATGCAATACAACATCACCACTAACTGACTGAAAAGTGACCATAGAGTTCAATAAAGCTGTACATACGCTTTCAAATGTTGCATTTATTGCAGCACTATTGCGGAGGATTGCATTAGATTGTTCAGGTGCACCTAATAAAGTGAAAGCTCAGTGTATACCCCAGAGTTTTCCCTCAAATTGCATAGTCTCATAGGGTCACTCTGACTGAAAGAGCTAAAGTAATGCAATTAGTCGGGTTTCCAATGGAGAGTTTTAGTGCTATATGGCCTATATGGACTTTTAGAGGCTTTCTGCCAAGACTGAAATTCTGCAGAACATAAACGAATGCCTATATCTATTTTTGGCATTGGAAAGAGTCACATTTAAAGCCACCATAATATGTTTTCACTTATACTGTAAAAACATTGGCCTTAAAAACGCCATACTGGTTGAGCCTTAATTAAAACACAACTTGCTCTACTACAAGACACATTTGCTGGTCCAACTGACAGGCTGTAATACATCAAAGGGTCACCTCGGCAGCTCCCGGACTAATGACATGCCACAGTAATTGTGGCTCGAGCAGGCAGGGTCACTGATCGTCTGACAGGAATGAAGGGCCTCATTTGGCATTCACACCTGTCCTTTTGAATCTGCCGCAAAAAGAAGCCCTTTCCCTTTTTTAAAACAAATGATTATGAGTGGAAACAATGCACGGCCTCCTGGCTCGGAGTCATTCTGTGTGCTCGGCTCATCTCACAGAGTAATGCACATCAAGCATGAATGGTTCAGGACAACATGAGTGAAATACTGGCTGCATATTGCGCTGTGTGGCAGGCCGAGGGAGGACGGAGCCATATCAATCCAGGAGGCTGACACAAAGTCCATTAGGATTTCTCAGCCAGTCTGAATGATATCTAATGTCCTCCTTACCAGCTTTTAAGAAATATTGCTGAGTTAACCGCTAACATGCCGTCTGCTGCTGTGCTTTGTTTCTAGGGTCTCTCTGAAGAATGCCAGTATCTGTTTCAACCTCAGCTCATCGTCCAGAGGCTCGTTGGGATTTCGGTGCTTTACCCTGGATACTTCATTGACCAGATGATCCCTGTCCATAACAGATCTGCACTTTATAAGTAAGTCTTCTATTATTCCCCACTACACCTCTTCATTTCCTTCTTATGCTTTTTTCTCAGAGTGTTCTCTGTGAGCGTATTGTGCATTTTCATTTCAAAAGATGCAATTTCAAAGTGTGTGCTTACAGTGTGAGCATCTGTATTGACTTCCTCTTCTCTAAAAGTCACCTCAACATTGTGAGCAGAGGAATATTAAAAATGTTTTTAATATTCTTATATTCTTATAAATCTGCCTAAAAAAAGCAAAGGATGAATTACCCTGGGAGCAATTCATATAATTAAGACTGAAAAGACACACTGTTCTTTCATAGTAATAATTATTGTAACATTTTCTATCCAGTATTTGTATCTAATTAATATGAATGTGTGTGTGTGTGTGTGTGTGTGTGTGTGTGTGTGTGTGTGTGTGT
>CALSBZ010046800.1:714730-748400 GCA_943591055.1 Gobionotothen gibberifrons
GTGTGTGTGTGTGTGTGTGTGTGTGTGTGTGTGTGTGTGTGTGCACGAGATTGAAGGCTGACAGACAGGTCGGCCAACCAATTATTTTAGACGGCCCGGCTAAAATAATTGGTCGTAGCTTTTACAGTATTACGGCATCCACAGATGAATTTTTTTTATGGATTTTTTTCAAAGCACTTAGAATATGCATTGCTATCAGGATATTAAGAGCATTCCATGGAATATAACAAAAAGTGTATCTCGAGCCGGTTTCTCAAACTTACCTACCCCTCCTTTAACCTAAAGTATTCTTTAATGTTTGAATAAAGGTTAATTCATTTTTCTGTTTTGCACATCCTCCTATTAATATCTTTGTATATCCCGCTCTAAACTGTTTTATTGTAGAGATCACTTACAGTATCTACTTGATTTTTTATATTCTATATTTCTATCATTGACCTTCTACTTTCCCCCTATTTTGTATGTACTCTTAATATGTTTTTCATCAAATATAACATATTTTAAAAATAATTCAATAACGTGCTTTAACCACTAGGCGGTGCACACAAGGTACACACCCCATAATAACTTTTTATTATTAGTGTAGGACACTTATGCATGTATAACATTTGAAGATGTGTAGTTGTATTCATGTTTTCACATAATTTTACAGGATATTGCTATATTATTTCACATATTCCATACATTAATATCTGATTTGTAAAACATCAGACAGAAAGGTATATCCGTCATTTAATGGTAAGCTATTGAAATTCTGAATCCATAGATGTGTCTCCCATCACCCAAAACCCCTGACTATTCTCTCAACTCAGTATTTACATTCTTATATTCAAAGAAAATCAGTAATATCTTTAAAAACTGCAAGTCCTTTTATATCAGCTGTGCACCGTTATGGTGTAAATATAACTCTACCGATTGGATCAAATATAAAAGTCAGCCGAATTAGTGTTGATACTGCAAGGAGACGTATTGTGTGAAGAGAAATTGAAGATGTTGTTTAATTGCTGATATATTTATGATCCATGTCACGTTTTCAGTTTCGGTGGCAGTTCTTCCAGTTTGTCCAAAGGTCTTCTAATCTGGGCTCTATAAATAAATAACTACAGCAGATGTGTAATATTTAATGCAGCCGAACCGTGTATTACAATGCCGTTATGTGATGACTTCCAAAGAAAAAAGCAAGAACACTCGGATTGAAGTATTATTTTCTTTAAAAAAAAAATGTTTTTAAGATTTCATATTGCATTAACACCATATCCCAACGTGCATTGCGGCTAAACAATCCAATCACCGAGCTTAAACCATATCTTGGGTAATCAGTTCAGTAGCTGCCTATCTGTTTCCGGTTATTTTATTTTGAAATTCAATTCCTGACGGACTCCAAAAAAGCCAGAGATTATAGAATTAAACAAATACATAAAAACAAGGATAATTGTGTGTTATTGGTGAGTAAATAACAGTGTGTTATTTAGAAAATAATAACAAATTAGAAGGAAAAAAATATTTAAAAAATACAGATTTCAGTATCCTGAGGCTCTGAGCCCCATTTATTTTCCTCATGGACGGCAAAAAAAGTTAGACATTATACGATTTAAAATGAAAAACAATATATGTTTGCTTGATATTGAGTAAGAACATGTTTTTATGAACCACACAGCTTCTGGTCTTCCAAGACCCGACCGGACAAAAAGACGTGGTGCAGGCACGAAACATACTACCAATAGAAATATATTGCTTTTAAAATCGTTCTGTGTGACACGAAAAAAAGGGGAAAATCGTGTTGGTGAACACGAATCAATAGATTAAATGTCGTGACTATAACACAAAATGCCGTGAGACATACATGTAACAAAATAAAAACAATGAGGATTAAAATTGTTCTTAAGAAATACAAAAAAGATGTTGTCTTATAAAATATCATTCTTTACTTTAGAAGGTATAGTGTTGTGGAAAGTTCTTGGATACATATTAGAGATACATAATGAAGGTCAAACCATCACAATAGAGCTCTAGCTTCCTTGTTGGTCTACAACAAGGACAGACATAATTTGTGTGAAATCCCTACTGTTATTACTTCTGGTGATTGCACAAGCATAACAGAGTAACATTGTCGGACTTATTACCCTAAAATGACTTTGTGTTGATATCCAACATAGTGCTGGACCTCATAAAACAACAAGAGAGACGCACTGACTCACTAGTCTGGCAATGCGTTGAGTGAATGTCCATGTCAGCATACTAACATGCTCACGATCACAATGCTGTTATTAAGCACGAAAAATTCTATCTATGTTTACCATCTTAATTTAGCAACATTTCTTGATTAGCACTAAACCCAAATACACTTGAGACTCAAATAAACATAAGTATTTTGCCCAATTGTTGACCCGATGACGATGCTCTGTATTTAGCCAATGCTGATTTAATTGCTTATTTATTTCCTCAAAAAAATGTATTCTTACAAATTGGATGAATTTAATTTAATTGATTTATTTAAAACAAGGGACAGTGTACATTAATCAACATATTAAAAACATGTAAAAGTACTCGAATTAGCCAAAAGGCTAGTTTTCATCGATAGTCCCTTTGCCAGATGGTGATAGACATCCTAAAAGCAATAATAAAAATACCACGACATTGTTATACCATTGTACATATTTACAATAGATGACATCACTGAATACAGATAAGAGCAACAATTTACATTTACAATACGCACTCATACACACACCTACACCCACACATCAGTGCTGACACTGTTGGTATTCAATGAGCCACTTTTTAATACTGTGCTTGAATGAGTAGTAGGATGAGGATTCTCTTATTGGTTGTGGTGTTGAATTCCATTGATGGGATGCGTTGAATGAAAAGACAGCCTCGCTGAATGCGCGTTTCCTAAATGGGATGGTGCAGTGTCCCCTAGTAGCCCTGGTTGAGGTGGGATTTACGGCCCCTACACACGGCCGCGGGCGTTATCGCTTGCCGGAGGGCTGGGCTGAAACTCGACCAATAACCAATCACATGAATCTCCCGCCCCAGACACACAAGCACGCAGTTTGATTGGCTAGAGCTTGTACTGGCTTATGATTCGATTGGCTGACGCCTCCGTCGAGGCGTCAAAAGTAGAACATTGCTCTACTTTTGCAGCGAGCACTGCGGGAGAAGCTACGCGTCGCTCCCAGAATGCTCGGTTCGGCGACTCGTGACGAAACTCGACCAATAACCAATCACATGAATCTCCCGCCCCAGACACACAAGCACGCAGTTTGATTGGCTAGAGCTTGTACTGGCTTATGATTCGATTGGCTGACGCCTCCGTCGAGGCGTCAAAAGTAGAATATTGCTCTACTTTTGCAGCGAGCACCGCGGGAGAAGCTACGCGTCGCTCCCAGAATGCTCGGTTCGGTGACTCGTGACTCGTACAAGCTCTAGCCAATCAAACCGCGTGCTTGTGTGTCTGGGGCGGGAGATTCATGTGATTGGTTATTGGTCGAGTTTCAGCCCAGCCCTCCGGCAAGCGATAACGCCCGCGGCCGTGTGTAGGGGCCGTTAGGCTGATGAAGCCAGCCAGAGGAGGAGGAGCCAACCCACGAGTGATCTTATAAACTAAGCAGATGTTTTTTATACTATGAGATTTTCCCAGCTGAACAGATTATACTTTTTAACAATGTGGCAATAATGATACCGGAATGGCTTTTTGTCTAGTGTTTTGAGAGCTTGTTTATATAATGATTCCAGTGGTTTTAGAGCTGTAGAGTGTGCATTAGACCAGCTTATCAGACAGTAATTGATGTGGGAGAGAACCATTGAGTGAAGGTATAGCTTAGCTGCTGCAGATGATAGGAAGTTTCTAATGTATCTGTAATTTGACAGATTGAACTTTACTTTATTGCAGACCTTTTTGATATGGGTTTTGAAATTGAGGTTTGTGTCAATACAGTATGTACTCCTAAGTACTTGTACTCTGGAAGTCTCCTTCCAGAAAAGAAAACATCTTGTTGTGTTATAATGCTGTGGCCCTTGGAAAAGAACATACACACTGTCTTTGAAATATTTGGTTGCAAACAATTATTGTTAAGCCAGGATGTAATATTCTTTAACACATCAGTGACCTTGGTAGTAGCCTCTTCTGCGGTTTTGCCATGAGTAAAAACAACTGTATCATCAGCATACATTAATACATCACATTCTCCACACACAGAAGGCAGATCATTTATGTACATGCTAAACAGGATTGGGCCCAATACAGAGCCCTGCGGTACTCCAGTTGACAGACATAGTGCACTAGACTTATGGTTCTCAATTTGAACACATTGGGAGCGGGATGAAAGATACGAATTAAAGAGGTTGGTGAATTATATAGAAAGATTTAAGTTGAGTATTGTTTGCAATAAGATGATGTGATTAACAGTGTCAAAAGCTTTCCAACAAACAAAACCAGTAGCTTAATAAATTAAAGCTCAATTGATTCTAGTATGTTCATGTGCCATTTAGGAGTTTTAAGCATGGATCAAAGATTATCAGGATAACATTGTAAATCTGGAATATCTGGACATTTCTAAATCATGCCATGGCTACTACAATTGTTAGCATTCATCCTGATGGGTACATGATGTTATAACCACATTTATTGGCAGTATTTCCAATAGTTGTTGAGACATCTCACTCTAAACCACAACTGTGAACCTCATGGTGACATTAGAGGAAAAGTCAAGGGGTCTCCAAAGTCATGAGGATTCATTATTTGGGGAACAGGATGGACATTTCCTGGATATCCATTCAATCGTGAAAGACAGACTGACATTGCCATCTCCAGTTCCATGCCTCTAGCTTGGCCACATCAACTGACCACAAATAAGAAAGGCTATCTTGAGAGCAGAATATGTCATTTGAAATCCTTTTAAAAGTGAAATAGTAGCACCTTTCTACCTTCACACTGATCTTCACCTCCAACTAACTTTCTGCCTGTCTCTGACTTTTTCAGATTTGAAGCATGCCCCAATGTCACCGCTGAGGTGTATATGCGTGCATACCTGACTCCATGCATCAATGACTGTGGGACGTATGGACAGTGCAAGCTTCTACGCACAAACAACTATCTTTATGCTGCCTGTGAATGCAAAGCAGGTAAGAACTTCCCTATAACATCTGTAAATCATGTTCAGTGTATTCTTCAGGCTCACATGGAGAGCTTGTTTTCTCCTTCTCTGCTGATTTGATTCTGTGCACACTTTGAATGTGCACTGAATTCAGATTAGGTGGTATATTTATGTCATCTTTGATTCTATTTCAATGTACGCTTTTTGAAATTCTATTTGCATTTACTAAGCCCAGTTATGGAAGCCGGTTACCAACAAAGCATAGCAAGTTGTTTGATAGAAGTCGATGAATAGTTGTACACATTTGGCATGTTCTCTACGTTGTCTTTCATTATTAATCACTAATTAATTATCAGCAAAAAGCGTGACCATGAATTAATAAGTGAAAGTGATTTTCAGCAGTCAAAAGCTTTTTTGCATACAAGATAAGATATTACTTTATGTAAGGGAATTAGGTCATCACTGCTGCAAATCATTTTTAATTAGTTTGAACATACATCATGCAGTGTGACAAGTGAATGGGAGACAGCAAGGTTAAATGGGACAGGTATCTTTTCAGAATTGACCTAGCAATACTGCGATCAAAGTGCCGCTGTTGAATGAGTCATACAGCGGCCAGGTATTAATCTTCTAATATAAGCCAATAATACACCCTCTTAATTACGAAAAGCATTTCAATAAAAGATGAGCTTATGAAACTAAACAAAGCGCATCCTCTGGGGCTTTAAAAAAAATCCTGCCTTTGATGTTCTTTTATCAGAGCTGCTTTCTCTTCAGTTCAATTCATTGTCATACTTCATATGTGTGACTGCTTCCTGGCAGGCGCTTTGCATTCAGCACTTGCCCTTGGCCCGTCTCACACTGCAAACTCTCCGTTCAACAGTGCTCACAAATATTTAATTCACACTGTCGCATCTAATCCAACAATTTTTGAAGATTGAATTAAAGAAGCAGAGCAGGGGTGTTTTTTCTCTAGATGAGTTCACACCAGGAGACTTGTTTAGAAAAATAAACAACCTCTCATTTATCTGTTTTGATTGTTTTTCACAGATATTTCATTTTTTATAAGGGCCCATGGAGCATTCATCTTGTCAAGAGATACATCTTTTAAACATTAAAAAAAATATTTACAATTCTAAAGGGATAAAGCTTCAAGGAAACTTTCTTAAAGTCTATTCATAGTTTTTGGGAAGTCAGAAACCATTTTAACTCCAGTTTCTCTTTTCCAACCTTAAAAAGCCTGGGAACACAAAAGCTTTCTTCTCTCTTAGATGTCTAGTTTCTCAGATCATCATACACTGTAGTACTGACTGTGTGTCTGTGTGTTAGGTTGGGAGGGCTGGGGATGCACAGACAACTCAGAGGCTTACTCCTACAGCTTCCAGCTCCTCTCCACCCTGCTGCTCTGCCTCAGTAACCTGATGTTTGTCCCGCCGGTGGCCATCGCCATCCGGAGCCACTACCTGCTGGAGGCTTCAGTCTACATCTTCACCATGTTCTTTTCCACTGTGAGTGACTGTCACACAAACACAGTGGTGCATGTTCCATCCACTAATAATACAAAAGTAGACCTAAATGTTTGGGTCTGATAATAGCACAAACAGTAGGAAAGATGCATTATTGGTTTACTTTGCATGGAAAAACTAATCTTGATATCTGTCAGTAGACTGCAAACTACAACACATGGCTGCAAACATTAGACATTTTTAAATATAACAAACCGGTATATGCTTTGTACATGTTTAGTGAGGATAGATAATGTATGCACTTAACATATTTGTTTGGCTTCATTCATACCAACCAGACACCTGCTTGACATTTTTTGGTTGAAAATACAAGTTAAGAAAGACATTAATTTACTATCACTTTGTTAATGAAACAAAAGTTGTATATATTTTTTTAGAAACTATTAAAGCATGTACAAACACAAATTCACATGTTCCCAGAAAGTTATCAGCATGTGACAGTGGTGGTTAAAATAATAATTTTAGATCTAAATCAAGGCCAAATTAAAAAGGCTCACCACATGAAGATAGTCTAGCGAAGGCAACAACCAAAGCATAGCATTCAGCTCTTGTTATGGAATCATTTCATAATAAATAACTTTACTAATCCAATTCCTGATGTGTTGTTTCTGTCACATCTTCTTGTGTGTATAACCACTCACTGCCTTCGCCCTCTCCTCTGACAGTTCTACCATGCGTGTGATCAGCCGGGTATTGTGGTCTTCTGCATCATGGAGTACGACGTGCTGCAGTTCTGTGACTTCCTCGGCTCGCTGATGTCAGTGTGGGTCACTGTCATTGCGATGGCCAGGTTAAAGTCCATCATCAAACAGGTAGGCACCTACAGCAGGTCTCATTATACTTAAAAGGAAGTCAAGTGATATAATGGGTAGGAAAAAAAGTGACATTTTGACTATAATTAAATGTATTATGTCAACAGATTTCACATAACTGTATAAGGTTAGTTAAAAAGCAATAATATGAAGTTGAAATTAAAACAAATTAGGTTCAACTTATATAATATTATTGCTTTCAACTAACTGATACTACTGATATCTGATTCTGATAACTTAATACAGTTATGTTTAATCTGTTGACATAATACATTTAATTAAAGTCAACCTTTCAGTTTTTTCAGTTTCACTATTTTAATGGAGCTGTATTCTTACCTAATATTCCAACTAATGGCCACTTTTGTTTCCAAGGCAGTTGAGTTCACTACATAACATGCCCAGAATTGAAGTGGATAAGGTCATTAAAGTGTAGGAGTCAGCAGATAACCTCCCACCTTAAGATCCACCCACAACAAACCCAGATTGTGTCTCTAAACAGAGTTATAGCCTTTCTAAACAGAAACTCAAGACTTGTTAGATTTGCTTGAAATATAAGTTGTGCAGACATCAAGAATTAGACATCAATAGACCATGCCTGTCCACTGTCATGCATTTACAGCACCGAGACTGAGAGGTCAACATTAGCGGTCGACAACTTGAAAACTATGAAGCAAACAGGGATTAGAGGATGCACAAGTAGAGCTGTGAAGGAGAACATATAAATGAGTACCACATATGCCCAAATGTGTAGTTATTAATCAGAAGATCAGTGTGTTGGAATCAGCAATGCCTGGTGCTAAATTCTCCGGTTGTTGACATATTGCGGTGGATAACAGTAAACACTAACAGGTGCACCTTCTCCCTATGTCGCTCCCTGGCTGCCCACCAAGATGGAGCAGTCTCAGGGAAAGTGTGTGTGTGTGCGTGTGTGTGTGTGTGTGTGTGTGTGTGTGTGTGTGTGTGTGTGTGTGTTTGTGTGTGTGTGTGTGTGTGTGTGTGTGTGTGTGTACATGTCCATAAATGAGACAGAGGGAGGGGTAGAGGGGGCGGAGTAGTGGGAGGGAGGGAGAGTATACAAACATCTGCTGTCCTCTAGAGTTTTCATTTTTTGCTGAGCACTACAGTATGCAGTCACTAATCAAATCGCACATGTCAGGACTGGCAAGTGGAGTTGTGTGTTTGTGTGATAGATGGAGACTGTGTGTGAGTGTGTGTGTGTGTGTGCGTGTGTGTGTGTGTGTGTGTGTGTGTGTGTGTGTGTGTGTGTTTGTTTGTTGTCTGTGTTGATTTGTTTGTTTGTGTCCATGACCGCAGTAGAGGGCAAAGGACCCAGGAGCACCTATAGTAGTGTTATAGTGTTTTGTTTGTATGTGACTTTTAGACCTCCAAAGGCTGAAAAGTCATCACAATTATGTCAGCAGAATATCTAACAACGACATTTTGTCTTCAGTAGAATTTTTTATCTTAATTTGCTGAAGGTCATTGCCTCAGAATCATATAAATAAAAAAGGATAATTATGTTTAATATCATTTTCATCTAATCTTTGTCTGTTTGGGAACTCTTTTATTGAGCGGTTATGGTACCTTGTCCTCACCAAAGTTATTGCTGAGATCTGGGTAAAACCATAAAACAATAGTGTTCAGACAATCAAAACATTTAAGACAGATTTTAACCACTTGAGGTTAAACCGAAGTAAACACAGCTGAAAGATGTTGCCAAGAAAAATACCTTTGCAAGCACAGTTGCGGGAATTATGCTATGTCAAAGTTGAACCTTGGTCTGTAAGAAGTGAAAATAGTCACTGTGTCAACCATTGGCTTGTCACAGGATAAGACATATTTAAGCTACCAAAATGTTAGCATTATCTTTGATGAACTAAAAAACACAATGAAACCATAAAAACATTAAGGGAAAGGAAATCAGGTGAGAAGTATAGGTTCATTTCTCATAGACTCTCATAGACCTCTATATAATCTGACTTTCAAGGGGCTCATCTACAGCTCCTGGAACTATTAGGCAATGTCCTCCCCTATGTCTCCCCCTTTCACTACTGTACCTCTCAAAGAAGGCACTCTCTGGCCCAAAAAAAGAAAGATGCAGTTGAAAGGCACCTCTGCAATGGCTCCAGATTTCAGAGCTGGAGGGAGCATCTTGACAAAACGTGATCTATATATAAAACAGACATTTTAGGTTTTGATGTTATTTTTTGTTTTCTCTTTCAAGTTAGCTCATATAACAATACAGAAACACAATGTCTTGCTATTATTACATGTTTATTTTTATTATGGGGAAGAGATGGTGAAGACAAGGTCATAAATGTATCCATTGACTATGAAATTAGATTAAAGCTTTTCGTAATTAAGAGGGTGTATTATTGGCTTATATTAGGAGATTAATACCAGGCATTCAACCTTGCTGTCTCCCATATGCTCTTCACTATCTTAGTGTTCCCAACATGTATTTGCCCTATTCTTTACTAAGCATGGTCCTTGTAACACAATGTATTGAGGCACTGGCATTGGACATGTTGTAAACCATATGTACTACAGTCTTTATTACTGCATATATAAGTAAGCATGAAAATATATGTGGCAGACAGAAATAGACTTTGTACTAGGATTCCCGAAGGCTTGTCTGTCACAGCTACAGATAATAATTCATTACAGCTAAACCTCAAGCCTGCATACAATACATGTATACATGCATGCTATGGCGCCCCTGTCTGATCCATGGTGCAGTATGACTGATGACCCGTGCTGCCCAGAGTCCTCGGGCTGCTCCACGCTGCTCCTCTCCTTCTCCGTCTGTGCCAATTATTCCTGCTCTCCTGCAGCACAGGTCTTCCCTTTCCGTCTCCAAAATCCCCAATTCCTCCTCACGTGCACTCCAGACAGAAGAAAGCAGACCTCAGGCATCCTGCACAGGCTTAAGTTCTCCCAAAGCTGTGCAGCCCAGTTTATTGATTTTTTTCCCTCTCACTTTATTTCTTTCATATCCTGTGGCTTTATGTCAAATTGTGAGCTTGACCAAAAAAGTTAAACTGGCAATATTTATAGCATGGACTTCTTTTGCAAGTGTTTTTTTTATTTTTTATTACTGGGGCTCTCAGTCATTAAATAAAGTTCAGTTGGTGTATCGTTCTGCAAACACTTAATCGGAGCTCTGTTATTGTATGCACTGATGACACGCTTACTTAATAGCAGGCTTTTAACTTTACTTTTACACATTTGTGAAAAGCTTGGTCTTGTAGAAGCTGTTAACATTACAGGATATGGTTGGGATGTTTTCTTTATCAATGGATACCAAATATATTGTGTTATTACGATGACAAACAAAGGTTTAAAACATACTGCACTGCAGTTTTGAATTGAACGGGAGTTAATGTGCATTTGTTGAGGACAATTTATTTCAGCTGCAGATAAATCAACTGCATGCCACACTGTATATGAGATTGAGTCATAAGAATACGCTTTATCAAGCTCTGACAACACAAACAGCACCTAAATGTTTTAACTTTAATTAATAGGGTCAGATTATTGGTGTTGGTTATTTCAGGGAGGGATTACGTACTGTGCGATCCTCAGACTCTGGCATACTTTCAATTGCCCTTTCCTGTCTCCTCACTTTTTAGGGATCGTGCATCAGTGTATACCCAAACCTTCTAGGACTCCCTCCCTGCTGAAATCCATGACGCCCCTTCTCTAGACATCTTCAAATATACCCTGAAAACTCATCTGTCTAAAATAGCCTTCCAACCTTAGTTACTCATCCCCCTGCACTCACAGACAACGCCACACTACGCCTCATCTGCCTTATGTCTCCTTGTCTGTTTTTCTTCTATTTGAGACATTTACATTTTGGATTGTTTATTTCGTTTAATTTCTCCAATGCCTTTTTATGCTGCTGCAACGAAACATTTCCCAAATTGGGATCAATACTTAATCAGTACTTGTTATCTTGTCTTATCTTATCTTCTCTGTAGTCCCAATGTACCTAGAGTGTGTTTTGTATTTCCCTCTGTAAAGCGTCCTTGGGTATATGAAAGGCGCTAAATAAATGTATGTAATTTATTATTTATTTATTAGTTGATAATAGAGAAAAAATTGAATATGTCAAGCTATTTGAATTCTCCTTTACTGTAGTTTTCCATTTCTTACTAATTGACTTACACACACAAGGCATTTCCCTGCCTGTTTGTGCTACATTCCAGCTTTTCTGTAGCAACACAGTTACAGCTACAATGGACCTCCATGAATGTAGCAGCTGTGTTAAAAAAAAGTGGAACTCGCATCCAAAAAACAGGACACAGGTGCAGAAAGAAAGAAAGGAGGTGTACAGTAGTTTCACATTTAGTAACTGAAAATCGTGTCCAGGTGTTTTAGTAACCGTCAATCATTTCTAAAAGACTTTGAAGGTTTTGTCGCCATTTTTATACAATGTCAGGAGGAAATTACATTTGTGACAGTTTTACCACTGATGTGTTGTGTCCTGAACACACAACTATCCTGTTATTTACTGAGGCAGTAACAGTGTCAGTGGAGTTTATGGAGGGCTGTTATTGATCCATGTGTTTTTTGTCAAGGTGCTGTATCTGCTGGGGGCGATGTCTCTGTCTATGGCTCTGCAGCTAGACCGTCACGGTCTGTGGAACCTGCTGGGACCCAGCCTGTTTGCCCTGGGCATCATGGCCGTGGCATGGGTAAGCTAAAAGCTGATTTATTATTTTTTAAAAGCTGATTTATTCCATATTGAGTTCATCTGCGCTTTGAGCACCAGGAAAAGCGCTTTATAAATGTAATGTATTATTATTATTATTATTATTATTATTATTATCTGCATTTAAAAAACGGTATAATTGCAAAAATGAACCATTCTAAGTTCAACCAGTTCATTGGAATATAACAATAATAAAGGCATTTAATAAAGGTGTTACTATTTGTAAGACACAGTATGATCTTGTATGACAAAATTATAAATATAGGCTTCTTAATCTTCTCGAGATAAAGACATACTTTCCTCTTAGAAAATGTTACTACTTACAGCGTGTGGTCTACAAGGGATGAAAGATGATTCATTTTAATACATGAAGTGTGTTTGACATTCGTAGACAAGCTTGTTGAAACATGCAGATGAAATGTGTCAGCGCTGTTCATCTATTGTTCCTCATGCTAGTAAGTGTAAAAGGATTTAATACATCATTTAAGATTAGTGCTGGAACATGTGCATGGCCAAAAATGGTGTGTTTCTGACCAGTGAAGCTATTTTACATTAGTATGGAAGGGGCTTTAAAAGTTTTGCAGCCTGTGGGTATTAGTCATGGGTTGTAGTTTCATTATAAGTCAGCTTGTACTTCCACTGACTCTTCTCCGAGTCATAATGTGCTCCCTGAACTGAAAAGATAAAAAATAATAGTCTTTCAGGCAAGGTTCTTGGAAAAAAGCCTTTAACACCAAACCCTCTAACATGAGTTTGAAAACAAGGTTTGTGGCTTCCTTGGAGAAAGCTTTGCTCTGAATAAAGTGTGGGAGTTGTAGCACTGTGAATTATCTTTCTATGAGCTGCAGGGTCCTACACAAACTGTGGGAGATAAAGTAATATTACAATTCCTACGTGTAAATCATCCAGTTTAAGGACACAATATATTTGACCATAGAGATGATTTAGATTTAGATTAACAGCAGTGCTTCAGGATTCATGCAGGGCACTACTTTGCTCTTTTTCCTTATAAGCTCTAGCATATTTGTAGAGAGCTTGTTGACATATGTTATTTGACAAATGTAAAACATCATGTTCTGGTTTACTGTTACTTTCATTATCAAATAAAGGACTAAATGCAAAAACAATACTTTTATGAAAAAAAGAAAACAGTAAAATAAAGTCTCAAACACAGCGTATTTATCTTCATACGACGATGACCTACACGCCTCCTAACCACGTATTTAAATAAGCACAGCAACTTAAAACATAAAATTCAAGTTATGCTACAGTTTCAAATGTTTAAAGTAACACTTGCTCGAGCTTTGATTACCCACCACTTCATAATTTATCAACAGTTCAATAGTCTGCATTTCAGCACCGCCTGAAAATGTGAGTGCTGCACATTTTCTACAAGAGCCCTTTCATTTCAACTTGTCATGTTTTTGCAAAGCCTGGCATTCCGAATGTTCCCAGACACAACCAAATTAGATCAGTCAAGTGAAGGGCACCAGGCGTCTGCTGCTCAGCTCTGCAGACATGAGCAGTAAGAAGGAGGAGAGAAGTTCAAATCTGTCAATGCCAAAAATCCCTAACTCAAACTAAACGAGGTCCCTGACTTTTATACATGACAAGACCATCTTGGTCTAATTTTTTTGTTTTAACCAAAATTCGAGTTCCTTGAATTTGCTTAACATAGATTATTAGCAATGAAATAAAATGCATACATAATGATCAAGTCATTATATAGCCAATTAGAGCCATTTTACTGCCAGAACACTTGTCATAATTACATACATGTCATGTCATAATCTTTCATGAACAACTTACTTGGCAATGTCCGGATTCTTACTGCTAAAACAATCTAATGCAAGCAATCAGTGTTTATGAACCGATGAAAATAGAGTCTGAAATCAATAATGAAGCATTCTCTAAACGCTTCTTAGAAAGAAACTATCTCTCTGTGCCACATGTCCAGCAAAGATTGAGGAAATGTTCTGTTTTATACAAATAGAGACATTGTATACAGTTAGTGCCAAGAATATATTTATAAATAAAAAATATAGCAAAAGCTGTGACGGCCCAATTGCTGATGACCAATTGAAAGCCTCTATCAGCTGATTATGACCCTTGTGATGCACTAGGCTGCAGCAGTAGTCATGAATGCTTATTTCAGGCAATAAAGCAGAGATTTATGAAAAATCCGAGCCTCTGTTCCTCCATTCAAAGTAAACTGCCTGGTGCTCCATCACTCACATCCCATTGGTCTCCATGTTTTAATGTCTGTGCCATGTGTGATCTCCCACTTCAATAACCTGTTTTGACATGAAATGTGTTCATTAAATCAAGGAAGGAGGAAGATTAAACATGGTGACCAGTGAGCAATAAACTTTATGGGTGCCTTAGTTTCCAAATCATTGTATGGAAATAAATGTATAGCAGATGTTGTTTCTTACAAATTGTCTTTGAAAGGACTTTAGAATTGGAGATTTTTTAAACTCTTAAACTCAATTTTAGCTTTTTGTGCACATCGACCAAATCTCAACAACATATTGTTGACTGGCACTTTAAATGTCCAGTTTTAATATACATTACTTTAAACGCGACACTGTTTCGTGGTGGACACGTTAGTTTACTCTCATTTACCTGTGTAACGTAAAGCCAGAGGAGCAGAACCCCATTTTCAATCAGTAATGAACTGGCTCTCTGATCATAAATACACATTTTCTTTCTGGTTCTATGCGGTTGTTACAGGTAGTTAAATAATTGGGAAAATGTATTGAGAAAATATTTTCATGGGTAAACAAATAGATCTCATAATTTGGCATTGTGCAGTTATTTCGTGGAAATGACTCTTCTTGCTAAAATGTGATGACAGGTGAGCTTTGAAATGAACAAATGGAAAGAAAAAAGAATGAAAAGCCCTCTGTCAATGTTGTTCAACAGAGTTTCATGATGTTACTGACATTGGAACTAAAGTCAATTGAAGAAAAGAAAACCTAAATTCAACCAACTCCACTTCTACTTCTCTATTATTATGCTCTTTGTCAGTGTAATTTCATAGCTCAAATAGATTACCATTTGCAACTTCAGATTTGATGAATAACAGGTCCTAAAACATTGTTTTATGTGTGTGTTGACCTGTCAGACGGTGCGCACCATCCGTCGGCGGCGTTGCTACCCGCCCACCTGGAAGCGCTGGGTGTTCTTCCTGTTCCCGGGCACCATGATCGCCACCTCCGCAGTGGCCCTCTACGCCTTTGTGGAGACAGAGGAGAACTACTTCTACATCCACAGCATCTGGCACATGCTGATCGCAGGGAGCGTGGGCTTCCTCCTCCCGCCTCGCGCCAAGCCTGACGCCAAGGTGACCCCGCTGAAGCGTAGGCGAGGCTGCGGCTATCAGCTGTGCGTTAACGAGCACGAGGAGCTGGGTCTGGTGGACCCCGCCATCATCTCCATCAACAGCATCTGCACCAGCTGATAAACTCCCCACTCCCAGCCTTTTACCTTAGAGACACTTCATTGCCTTCTTTTACTTGGGAAATTCACAGACGGAAATTAAGCCACAGAACTTGAAAAAGCAATGTAAATATTGTAATGCAGATGTGACACATTGGATTTCTTTTTTTGGTTGTAATTGTTATGGTTATTACTATCAATACAACTGTAATTATTATTATCTATAGTTAGAGTTGTTCTGATGAATTGTGGGTGTACAGTGACACACTGTTGTTTGTGAATATGTATTTAAAGTCAAAGCTGAAACACTGCTGCTATCTGACGGTGACTGTAAAACTGCTTCTGTTGGTTATTTATTGGTGGTCTTGTGAACAGGCCAGTTATTGTACTGTTGGGGGCACAGATCAGGGGAGAAGTGGGGGATCATTTATCAAGGGCGCGGCTTTTCTGGAATTCTTTTGAAATATATCTTTTGCACTGAGACACAAAAATGTTATTCTGTACATTTTTATAACAATATAAACTACAGTGGGCATCACAAATGTAAAACCTAGTTGTCATGTGGAATGTTAGACTGTCTTTTGCAATTGCAATGTATCGCTTTTACACGAATGTGCAGATGTGGAACAGTTTCAAAGTTCAGTTGTCTGTTGAAAGAAAAGAGGAGAGGATTATTTCAAAGACCTCAAACCAAGACCTCACTTCCCTGTTATTTTCTGACAGGACCTGTGTGACACCACATTCATAAACAATAAATGTTTCCTTTCTTGCCTCAGTATCACTTCTGCTTTCGGAGCTTTTAAAATTTAGTGCAACTGTTGAATCTCCCACAAAGACATCATATTCCAATCCCTGCCCTAATGGAAACCAGTTGTACTCAGAGAGTGAGATGAGACGCTGTCAACAACATCCTCCCAGGAATAGAGTGAGAGATGAATAATTCTCTAACAAAGCAGCAGTATGAAGGCAGCTTCAGAGCATACTGTTGATATGAAACCGCTGTCTTATATAAGGAATATGGCTCTTCGCCTGTTTAGATGTGATCCATCGGCAGATCCACAGGATTTTTCATCCATGTGTGTATTCTTTTTCTATCAAGTTATATCAAAAAGATTAACAAATTCATTATTTTTAATAAGCTAGGATTGGAGGTTGTACCTGGCCTTGACAACAAACCAATACACACATGATAGAGTGTGCTAGTGGGTCTGTGAGGCTGTTCTTAAAGGGGACATATTATCTTAATTTCCTGGTTCGTACATATATTGGGGTTCTATTAGAATATGTTGACATGCTTTAATAAAAAAAACAACATGATTTTTCCCCTATACTGTCTGAAGATTATTCACCTTCTGTCTGAAATCCTCCATTTAAGCCCGACTCCCTTAAAAGCCCAATCTGAATTATAATTTGCCTAGATGATGCAGATGGATGTAAGGGGATACAACAATTATTGCAATTCACTTCTGGGGACCATGAATGTGTTTATCAAATGTCCATGCAAGTTATTCAATTGTTGTTGAGATAGTTTAATAAAAAACAACATTTCAACTTCTGAAGAACATCGTTTTGGGAAGTATGTTTCTGTAATTGTATTCTAACCAAGTGTAGGTGGAGACTGGATGACTGTTCACATTATGTTTGTCTAGCACAAACCTCTCTGTAAAACTAGTCATCTTCAGCGTACCTTGTGTGACCATAAACAACATTCCTATATATTTTTGACACCTTCAAGGTTACTGGTGACACATACACAAACACACACCATAGATCCTCATTCAAGTCACCTCATCAGCATTTTTCAATAGAAGTTTTGCGAGCAAAGCATTTATTTACAGGGCAAAGATTCCTCATTTTTACCAGAACTGACAATGCTGCAGCTAATAATGCAATTATTTCTCAAAGTGTTTATTTTAAGCTTTGTAAATGTGATGGAATGAGGTCACTTTAAAGTCCTTACAATAAGGGGACGAGTCAAGTGGTGTTTCTAAATAGGAAACAGGAGCAAAATGATTAATACACAGTCAATAGCTTTGATTTATGATTTGATCTGCATTTTGATGAATGACTTTAGTATCCATTATAGCCTTTTTTTTATATTAAAGAACAAGGTAACCACACAACCTAAATAATATAATGTTAAGCTCTCTTCATCTCATCAAGAAGAAAAATAATGGTCTCCATTTCCTTTTTTTTGTTCTAGCAGATAATTTAAGGAACAATATTATTGTATGTGGAATTCATATTGGAAGGAAAAACAAAGTGCCTTTGAAATGCAAAATTAAACACAGGTCAAATCAACAAAAAACGTTGTGAAGGGGTGTTTTCAGGGCATCTCTCTCTCACTGCCATTATATTGAATGGAAATGTGTGTAATAAGAGACTTAATATTCCAAGTAGAGTGTGCACCCCTTGGCGGGAATATAATGCCTGTGACTGTAGTTAATGAGACGAATTACACCAAATTGACAAGTTCTTAGATATTGAAATTTCAAACAGTGGGTATCGTTGTACTTCCACGACACATGAAATCAAAGAAAGTGCTTTTTTTGTATTCATGGATTATTGGATACTTCCAACCCGATTATTACTCTGACACACCATAACCCACCGCATTAGAGCAATTTCAGCTTGGCTTATTTGCATGGATGTTTTTCCTTGGGTAAATCCAGTCGAGTACAGAGCTATATACAGCACTGGGCTAAAATATGATTGGCAAAAACATGTTTTTTGCCACTTTTTATCATATTTTTCTTCATACCTATTGCAGGTTTACCTCATTTTTCAAATAATTCAGCCATAGCACCTCTTTCAGGCTGTATTAGGCATATAGATGATCAGACAAGTGGTTGGTATTGTGCATTTTATGAGCATGAAATGTTGCTTCATTGGCACTGCAAAGGGCACCATACCCCTATAGTGCTCCCAAGGTGCTGCCCTCTGCTCCCTATACTTTGTTTGCTTATATGGAGAGTCTAAATGTCACCATGCGTGTTCTGCCTCGTACATGACTCAATCCAATGGGCAAATTAAATGGCTTATGAAATGGCCTAATTAAATGGGCCAATAAAATAGCTTGATAAAATGGGCAAATCAAATGGCAAAATACAATTGGCCAATCAAATGGCTCGATAAATATTTGTGAAGGGGTGTGGCCCAAACTGCCCACTTGCATTGATATCACTTTAATTGATTTTAATCTTGACAGAGTTTCTTTTTTATATTACCCGATATACAGATTTTACGAGAACAATTAGAAAACCCTGTTTACAAAAATACCCATTATAAGTGTGAACAAGACCTCAGCCTGATAGGAATGTCTCTGGCTTAGTTTGTTTATTCTTAACCAAAGTGGATAATAAAAAGTTTTGTGTGATCATGGCACTGGAGGGAAAGTCAGGGGATCACCAAATAATATGTCTCAGGGGATCTTCCTGAGGGCGACACAAATGTGTGTACAACTATTTGTCTACAATCCATTCAATATATATTCAGTCATATCCTTCAGATATTTCAGTCAGCACTAAAGTGGTGGATTGACCAACAATGCCATAATGATGGTTGAACATTATTACACATTAAATGTTATTTAAGCAAGTATTACTTGTTATCAATATCAGCATCTCAGAATTCACTTAATCCTTTAATGGCAACACTTCGCTTCTTCTAAACACATTCATTTATAACATATAAATGTCTATTATAGCCACAGTTTTCAATGAAAACTTTACAGCATAGTAATTAATATTAAAGCTAAGACATTCCTTCAATTAGACAGCAGAAAGGCGGGAAATAGATATTTTGTCAATAAATGGTTTTCTAGCAAATTAACAACATATTTAGTTTATTACAGTGCAAGAGCTATGTTATAGGTTGAATGTAGCTGTGTGTTTACCTGAAAAATAAATCCCCTGTAGACAATTAAGTCAACAAGTCCTCCAACTCAAACGACCCAATAGGCCGATTGTTCAGGCCCTTATTAGGACCAAATAGGTTGTTTGTTCAAGCGCTTAATACGTCCTATAATTACGTTTTTAAGTTTTCGCCCTCTAGTGCTCCCGTTGAATGCAAACGTTACAGATGGCCTCTCTGTAAAATCCTTAATTGTAGGATAGTTTGGCCATTACAACTATAGGTTACTTACGTAACCCCAGTTCTCAGAGTAACATGAAGTGAGATGTCTCACCAGACGGCCCTCCTTGCTATGGTGAAGCGAGAAGAGGTGCTTATTTTGAATGGCGCATGCGTCGTGGTGCAAGCTACTTATAGGGGGTGGATTCCCTGACGATGACGTCGAGATCACCCGCCAATCAGAATTGGCGTAAATGAGATTGATGCTTCTGTTTGCTCCGCGATGAGGCGCATCCCATAGTGAGACATCTCACTTCATGTTACTCTGAGAACTGGGGTTACGTAAGTAACCTATAGGTCTCTTTCATAACACTCCGTTCGATGTCTCACTATGGGAAATCATAGCTCCCGTATTGCCAGACGAGCTTATCTCGAAAATCACCAAACCAACCAGAACAGAACAGGTAGAGCTCTGGCTCAGCAGGGCACCCAGCACTGCTCGGGCCACACTGGGAGCAGAGACGTCTAGCCTGTAAAGGCAGACAAAAGTGAGCAGCAAGGACCAATCCGTCGCTGCACAAATGTCTTGGATGGAAACGCCCTTGAGCAAACAGCCCAGGGTATAGCCAGACCCTGAGTCTAAAGAGCACGCACCCCGAGGATGCCCGCAATTTCCGACTCGTAAAGCCAAAGCAATGGTCTCTACCCTTCGGTGAGAGAACCGTCGCCTAGTAACGGGCCTATCCCTGTAAGGGTTAGCCCAGGACACAAAGAGTTGGTCATTATGACACAAACTCCCACAATCTGTCCACATAAGTGCATAAGCACAGGCTAGACATAGCAAGTTCAACTGCTGTTCCCCGGGGAAACACGGCAGCAAAGAAAATTGCCTCAATGTCAATTGGGGTATTTGAACCAACCACCTTAGGATAAAGGCAGATTAGGCCTCAGCAACACTCTAGTTTGCCCTAGGACGAACTAGGTGCACAGAGGATGCACAGATAGCGCATGAAGCCACTGATTCATTTGGCGGATGCCAGAGTCAGTGGCCGCACTGTCCTTAAGCGACAGATGCGTCATGTCAGCTTCTCCCAGAGGCTCAAATGGGGTACGAGCGAACCCATCTGAAGCCACTGTCAGGTCCCAAAAGGACACTAGTGACCTGGAAAACCCTGTGCTTCCAACCAGGTCCTGTGGAAATGATAGAACCATTCCACCTGGACATTGAGAAAAGATGTGTCCTCTTTTAACACTAGAACCGCCAGAGATTTGTTATACCTATAACCGCCACCGGGGTCAAATTGACCCCGAATTATAATGCATTGATTTTCAAGGTAAAATGTTCTTTTATTGATAAACAAGGTATTTTGTCGGATCTGTACATCAATGCCGACCAGAGGTTGCGCTAGATTTTTTCGCTGCCTGTCATTTTGACCGACAGGATCGTAAAATACCCGTCAAAATTCAATATTACCCGTGCCTTTACACTCTGGGGGGGGGGGGGGGGAAGAGCACGGAGAGAGAGAGAGAGAACTGTCACCTCGCGGGAGTGTGCACAGCGTAAAGCCAAAACTCACAGACATTTCAATGATTTGTACGGCAAAGTTGGGTTTGGAAACGGTATCATTTCCTTTTTGGCAGGCATGCATCACACCGGAGCCTCGCTGCGGGGAAACTTTGGCTCTCTATCACTCTCTCTCTCTCTATCTATAACTATCTATCAATATATCTATCTATCTATCTCTCTATCACTCTCTCTCTCTATATATATAACTATCTATCTATCTATCTATCTATCTCTCTCTCTCTATCTCTCAATCTATAAGGAACCGCAGTAGACAAAAGGCGTTGCTATAGCAACACGTCATGTTTACATGCGAAAAGGGGTGGGGTCAATATGACCCTGCTAGGTATAAATGGAAAAAAAATTGGCGATTTCTTCAATCTGACTTCATATTGACAATTTTTAACAACATAGGGTGCTACATAACACACTTTCAGGAAAAGTCACGGACTGGGAGACTTTAATATTTTATTGAAAAAAAGTTACATACAATATAAAACAGCTCGGGGTCAAATTGACCCCGTTGGCGGTTCTAGTGTTAAGGACATCATCCCTCCCCATCCTCCACTTTTAGTCCTAACGAGACATAGTGGGGGAAACTTTCGCACTCTGAGCAGTGCTCATCACCCTTCGGGAGACTCACTGTATTCAGATTGCACCACTTACGGGTCAAGTCCATAGGACGAGACATCCCGGGTGTGGGCGAAAACATCGTCCCCCCGCCTCGGACAGAATGTCCCTGGGGGGGGGGGGGGGCTGTACAGCCACTGATAAATCCCCGCCTGCCAGTACAATACAGGTCAGTGCGGAACCATCAAGATCAATGCGTGGTGCTGTTCTCTCACTTTGGTCAGAGATGGGTTCTCAGAGCCAGGAGTGGGGATGCACACGGGGGAACCGGAGGCCAAACGTGCGCAAGCACGTCCACGCCCAATGGTGCGATTTAGATTGCGTATTCGCAAGAACAGCTGATAAACAACTCTGGGAAAACCGGCAGGAGTTGCCTCTTCCTCCTCGCTGCTTGGGGCACACTTTTCCCCTCGTAGCGGGACCTAGAGGTCTCCTTGGCCATTTTCGGGCCATGAGATGTCTAGCCTGGATGCAGCACGTTGGCACACGGCCTGCAGGTCCACGCTGCGACATGGCGAAGCTGGTGTGCTGTCGCCTGGGGGAGCAGCCATCGCTCCCGGCATTGCAGCCCGAGCTGGTGGCGTGAAGATGTCCTCTTCTTGCTCCTCCGAGTCGGAGAGTAGAAACTCAGAGGAATCCTCTTCGTTCTCCACGCCTTCCGACTCCAGGATATCGTCCATGAGTGTGGCCATGGTGAGGTCCAGCTGAGAGCCCCAGCTTGGTGTAGCTAGGGGTCCCAGTCTCACGTCCCTCGCTGCTACCGAGTTCCAGCCTGACTCAGGGCGGGACTTTGGCTTCGCAGCTGCCACTGTAGAAGAAACCCGTGCCGGAGCAGTACGGGGTTCGATCATAGCGGTGCGAGCCCTCGTGTTCTGGTAGCCGTCCGGCGCACCAGTGTACACGAGGGATCCCATGCTCGCCAGGTTAGCTTGGCTAGCTAACCGACGGCGGAGGCTCTTGCGGGACATGTCGGAGCAGTGTTCGCATGAGCTGGGGTCGTCGACGGTGTTGGAGTCTGAGGAGAATATTTGGTGTTCTCTTCCAGCTCCGCGCATTCCTGACAAAAGCTCTATTAGGGGCACCCCTGCTCTCTTCTGAAAATATGTCTTACCCGCTGGTCCGTCAGATGAAAAGAGAGAGAACAGAGCGCATGCCCTCAAGTCATAATAGGTTTCAGAGGGGAACTATTCAACTTGGAGATCATTGATTGGCCCCGCCGAGGGGGTCCTGAAAACCATCTCTCCAGGACATAAAGCAGATATCTTTTGGTGTCCTGTTACCAAACTCTCTGCATACCAAGTCCCTTATCTACACACACACACTTCCACCCCTCCCTGTGGCTCCACAGTTTTCACACACAGTTTCACATTAAGATTTGGCGTTCTTCCAGATATGCTTAAAATATAATTTCATAGTTGACCAAACATTAACTTCATACATGTAGATTACATTAACGGCCACCCGGGCGTGTTCCAGCCCGAAGCAGGACGAACAGACCTGGTGTGTGTCTGTGTCCGAGATCTTGAACCCACAGTCACAGAGCCTTGCAACTGAATTCCCGGCTCCTCTGGTATGAGGGAGAGCGGCATCCATCTTGCCTGCCGTGGTGACGGCGTGGAGAGGGCCCGCTGCTAGCTGGGAAGTTGCTGGGAAAAAATCGAACAACTCGTCCTTAGTCCGGAGAAAAGTGACGGCGTAGATTTATTTCCGAAGGGGGTATTAACTGGTGTGTTAAGCCCTTAATCCTTTTCTTCTCTGGTGTGAGAATAGAAGAAAACGTCCTCACCGTCGTGGTGTCGATAGCGAGGGAGACAAGCTAGCAGCGTGGTGTGCAGCTAGCTTGAAGTCAACACCTTACCTCTCGATTTCCGGAGAAAAGGAAAAAAGGTGAGGTCGAATGTGGTACTAACTGGTGTGTTAGTACCTACAATCTTCTCTTCGAAGAATATCTAAAAGGTAGCACGCGAGCGCCCGTCGACCGAATTTAGCTAGGATAGCACGATTCCGTCTGTGGACAGTTAAGCTGCGCGGCTGCCGAGAGAGAGATGAGCTCTGAAGCGAGAAGAGGTGTTTGAATGGCGCATGCGTCGTGGCGCAAGCTACTTATAGGGGGTGGATTCCCTGACGATGACGTCGAGATCACCCGCCAATCAGAATTGGCGTAAATGAGATTAATGCTTCTGTTTGCTCCGCGATGAGGCGCATCTCATAGTGAGACATCGAACGGAGTGTTATGAATGAGAACGCTTTTTGATTAGATTTCTAGCGAGAAGTGTATATTGTACTTTTAGAATCCCTGTCCAGTCGATATGTAGGATCTATAGTTTGATAGATATTACGAAGATGATTTGAGGTATGCGGCAGCCTCCATGTAAAGTTACGGGTTGAAAACAGTATTTCCGGTCTCGACGTTTTCATAGTAAAACCAATGATCAAATGATTTAACAGTGATATCTGCAGTACTCATCAACTAAAAAACATCAGTTTATCCTTGTTAATTATACAACTTTTATTGGTTTAAATTGTGTACAATGCTTTTGTGTTTTTCCCATAGGTTTTTCTCTTTCGATTCTGAGACACCTTTCTTTTTTCAGAGGTTTTGATAGGCTAAAACATCGATTGTTTTATCCGCAATGCATGTCGGGATATGGTGTTTATAAGATATGAAATCGGAAACAAATGTTTTTTAAAGAAAAGAATACTTCATTCCGAGTGTTTTTGCTTTTCTCTTTGGAAGTCATCACATAACGGCATTGTAATACACGGTTCAGCTGCATTAAATATTACATATCTGCCGTAGATATTTATTTATAAAGCCCTGATCAGAAGACCTTTTGACAAACTGTAAGAAATGCCGCCAAAACTGAATACGTGACGTGGATCATCAATATATTAGCAATTAAACAACATCTTCCATTTCTTTTCAAACAATACGTCTCATTGCAGTATCAACACTAATTCGGCTGACTTTTATATATGATCCAATTGGTAGTGTTATATTTACACCATAACGGTGCACAGCTGATAGAAAGGGACTTTTTTGTAGTTTTTAAAGATATTATTTACTGAACTACATTTCCAACTCTTCATTCAGTTGACTGTTACAGGTCTATACAGTTTCATGGTACAATGCATAAGCTTTAAATCGAGAGACTGAAACTATATTTTTCTTTACCGTTCTGTTTTAATTTCACAATAAAGTTAATAGTCATATTATGTTTGATATTATTATGTTTTATTAACTACACCACTGGTTTTTTAACCCACACCGCCAAGTGGTTAAAGCACATTATTGAATTTTGTTGTTGAATACGTTTTATTTGATGAAAACATTTAAATATTGTACCCGGGGGCTGGACCCGTCCAATTCCAGTTTTGGATAGTCTGCCGTGGTTCCATTCAATTTCATAGAGCTGTTACACTCAGCGTAACCTTGTCGCACTGCCACTCCAACATCCAATCACAGGGCTTGATGACTAATCACAGGGTTTGTAAAGCAAGGCGGATGTTGTAGTCCCACACAATAGCTGGGGATTCTGGGTAGTGTAGTGTCTTCGGAAACTCTGTAGTGTCTAAATTCCGAAAAAACTATTTGTTTCTCTGAATCGAAGGTTAAAAACACAAAAGCATTGTACACAATTTAAACCAATCAATATTGTGTAATTAACAAGGATAAACTGATGTTTTTTAGTGGATGAGTAATGCAGATATCACTGTGTAATCATTTGACAGTGAGGGGAATATATCCGGTTTTATTATGAAAACTTCGAGACCGGAAAAACTGTTTTCACCCATGCTAACTTTACATGGAAGCTGCATACAAGTTATCCTGGCGAGACCTCAAATCATCTTCGTAATATAGATATCAAACTATAGATCCTACACATCGACTGGACGTGGATTCTAAGAGTACAATATAATGTACACTTCTCGCCAGAAATCCAATCAAAAAGCATTTTAATGGCCAAACTATTCCACAATTTAGGATTTTCCAGAGAATGTAGCTTAGCGCAGGTTCAATCAGGAAGACATCATTATCGGGTGCCACACGTTATCTCAATAAGTGATCAAGGGCGTTACGCCCCGGCTAGCCAATCATCGCACCTGCTAACCCCTTTAAATCTGCTCTTCCCTCTCTGTCAGTTGTCATTTCAGGTGTCAACGCACAACCCTCCTCCACCCCTTCGCCTCCTGTCTCCTAATACAGGGCCAAGCTAAAACCTTCTCCCTTCAGATCAGACCGAACCACTATCACCACCACCAGGTCTAGACCCCGGGGGGGTTCATCAGAGCGGTTCTTCCCCTCCTGAATGATCATCCTGCAAACCCGGGGCCTAATCGCCAAACATCATTACAGTTACTGTTGTAATACGTCAATCACTATTCCTGCATATCATGTGCCCCGATAATAAACATGTATTTCATACATCACGTCTCTCCTGATTGAAGTGTTATTTGTGAATAAACGTCCCTCCGGAGCGTTTGCAATGAACGGGCCGGGAGCATGTTCTTTCTTACACGACCACTAGAGCAGGGGTTCCCAACCTTTTTTCCCAAGAGCCCGGGGGGGTCACAAACTGGATGAATGTGAAGTATTTTGTTAAAGGAGGATGAAAGCGTAATTAAGGAGCACTATTGGAGTAACTTTGATGGTTATTGGACTCAGGATTAATTCATTTGAATTCCCGCTGTATGAACCAATTAAAGGACGGCACGGTTGGAAACAATTCACAAAGGGATTCAACCGTTTAAAACACATGTTCAAAGTAAGCCGGATTTTGCCGATGTGTTTATGTGGATTCAAAAGTCATAAATAATCTACAAAATGGAGGAGACCGATCTGATCGGAGCAACTGTGACAAATAATCCAACTGAAACCGGCATGGACAATGACTATGTTTTAAAAATGCGCTTATCCAGAAAAGCCTGGTTTGGAGACTTTACGGGCAGAAGAAACATTTCTATTAAAGAAAGAATTATACATTTCTGTCTTTTTATGCCTTTAATAGCTACTAACTTGAATTTGTATTGTATTGTAATGTAGAGACAAGGCTTTTAGTGACAATCATGTATTGCGTTACAATTATATGTAAAAAATAAATAAAATAAAAAGTCTAAATATTATATTTGGCCTCAAATCATTTGAGGCCTGGTGCCCCCCCTGCGATCTTTGGTGCCCCCCCCAGGTTGGGAACCACTACACTAGAGCACCTCTAGTGGTCGTGTAAGAAACAACATACACTTTAAAACGTGTCTCTGGGTCGTAATAAGGGCATGAACAATCGGCCTATATGGTAGTTTTTTGTAGGAGGACAGGCTGAATTAAGTACATGTATAATCTTATCTTTTATGTTTTTTCATTTTAAAGGTTCAGCGAGTGTGAGTTTTAAATCCTTCACTAGATGCTTAAAGTTCAGGTTCTGTCTGAAAGACTGAGTTCTATTGAAAGCTAGAGGAAGCACTTGAACTATACATGAACTTAATACATCGGCCAGAAAAATACAGTTTGGCCTCCAAATGTACACCGTATAGAATGTATTTCCATTTCAGTGTCAACACAACTGCATGACAAGCATCCTAGAGCAAAACATGTATTGTAGAAAAAGTTTGTGCCACACTTGTATCCAAGGTCGACACACAAAGAAGCATAATTTAGTCTAAGGAAAGAAATGCTGAAGATCTCATTGATGAAGGGTCCTCTTTCAGCCTCTTTTCATATCAGAGCTTTTGAATTTGAATAAAGACTCAATGGTGCATTTAACATGAAGTGTCTGTTGTCCACCATTAAACATGTTGGTCATCTATCATGGTTTGCATGTCCATCTGGTGAGAGTTGTCTGGCCCAATGTTTGTTTTGCACAACTGCATAGCAACCAGGAATGATGGGGTCTTTTTATAGGACCAGATGTACCCTAGGATGCAAAACTGGTCCATAAGAATGATATAACAGATGTTAGCTTAGGTCTAGTTATTCAATAATGTCTTGGATGGGCTAATGTTTTCACAGGAAATAAACAAATAATTTCTAATGTTTATGGACAGATCAAAGCTTGTCTTACTGTGATCAAGCACATCCATCAGGGGGCAAAGCATGGCCTATTCCTACATCTTCTCTACCATGCTATCACACACCTAAATTGAGCTTGAAACAGTCACATGCCTCATTTGCCTAAAGAGTCAGACATTCTGAATGAACATCTAAATATTACAGCTACTGTAGCTCTTTTAGTTAGAGGAGGCAGAGAAACTCTTCTTTTCACTGCAACAGATAACAGTTCAGAGACTAAGGGGAAAGAGGAGACTCTTGAGTTTTATCCCAGCTACTGGACTCGGGGCAGCAGGTTAAATACTGTGGGGGAACAAGCCAGGCAACAATTAAAGCAGTTATAACTGAAGAAAGAAAGAAGTATACTGCACATTTTCAAACCTGGAAAACTATTTTGCTAAGGGGTGAGGGTGTTGTATAAAACCACAGGAAGCACATACATATCAACACAGCATTATTAAACTACTCTGCTTTCTAGTTATCCCTTATGACAGCCAGTTCCCACTGTACAGCCACTACCTGCTGGTCTGAGCACAGACAGGCTCTCAGTGTGCAGCCAATCAATATCATGTTACTGTCATCTCAAAGCACTCCCTACGCTGCTGTATTAAATTATATTTTGTTATGTACCCGCAGGTGATTCTTTAACGTGTAATTCTTTGCTTTAGACAGAGCTACTGTACAAACCAGAGTTTCTCTAGTAAACTGGGAGACGTTTTTTTTTTTTAAGATTAGGAGAAGGCTGCGAGGTGACATAATTGTAATGGTTGCAATCATGTTATTATCCCTTCTAAGAGGATTATCCTCTTTTGGCTCAATGAATATGGCAATCAAAGAATCAGGTTCTTTCACCCACCAAAACACATCTGACAGATGTCAGATCTAGCATTTAGATCATTCAGGGCATAACCAGTTTGAAAGAGTAGCAGGGAGCTGCCTACAACAGTAACAACTACAGCCTACAATTTGTTGGCAAGTTATACTTCGGAATAATTTATACTATTAAGTAGCTATGGAGGGTTTTAAATGATCCTGAAACGAGAGGCATGGAAGGGTGAGGAACCAGGGCAGATCTAAATAGCTTCACATCTCTGATTCGGCTGCACGCTCCGCTCCTTCTCCAAATTCCTGTCAGCACATACCAAACCCAAACACATCAAGCAGACAGGCTGGCAGTCTGATGGGACCAGAAAGGTCATGCTACATTTCAGATTCCGTGTAGAGAGGGATCGGCCGAATGTTGAAGCTTGAAGATGTATTGAAGTCTGTCCTGGGCATATACCGGTAACTCGACACAGACATCGGTCATACAGAACTAAATGATGGCTGGCTTTTGAAACTGTGAAAAGCCTCGGGGTAGAAGAGTGCTAATGATGTTTGCAGTTTAAGATGCAATTATTATTTGGGGCTTCAAAATGAAGGGTGCTTGTCCTTGTAGTTTAGTCTCAAATTTGAGTGCTGCTGGTCAGAGGGAAAAAGGCTTTAATTATAACTCCTCAATGTTAACACTGTTGTGAATGTTGAGAGGCCAACTTGCTCCGAGTGTTTTAAACTTTTTCCAACTGTCATGCAAGTTAACAAAAGAAAAGCACTCATAAAGTCAGTATCCATGATTTTCTATCAGTGTAAAATGTCATGTATTTTAAAGCTGACATACAAATGTGAAAGGAGTTGCTCATAGTGATGAATTTAAAGATAATTAAAACCTTAATCTGCAGCTTACCACCGGGTTAATGGAGATTTTCCCTTCACTTTCACGGCTCACATCGTTTTTGCAGGAAGCTAAACCAAACAAAGCTCTAACAACTCGTTCCCTCAGAAGTTGGTAGAGACCAAAAACAGAGTTAGAAGAGAGTGAATATTGAGCTTGAAACCGATCATGAATTTGAGCCCTGTACTGTACTGTCAGTTTAAGTAAAAGTAATACCTCAATCACCATTTCATCTCCAGCATTCACATGTCTTACTTATATGTTACTTCTGTTCCCAAATATGTATTAGCATTAGCATTTAGCAAGTCATGAGGTAGCAGAATGACCTTTGTATGACTGTTATGTCATAAAAAAGCAAAGATAATGAAATAAATAAATAAACACAGCAGGTACAGAATACATGAATAAAAGGCATACTGTAGTGTGAGTATGAACAGCTCAATTAAGAGCAGCGGCAAATAGATATGTTTTTAGTCTGGATTTGAAAATAGGAAGTGTTTCAGCGGACGTGCACGATTCGGGCAGTTTGTTCCAGATTGTCAGGCATAATAGCTAAACGCTGCTTTTCCATGTTTAGTTCTTATTCTTGGAACAGAGAGCAGACCCGAACCAGAGGACCTGAGACTCCATGGTTCATGCAGGAGATCGTTTATATACCTCGGTCCTAAGCCATTTAGTGATTTAAAAACTAGCAATAGTATTTTAAAATCTATTCTTTGGTCGACTGGAAGCCAGTATAAAGACTTCAGAACCGGAACTGGTGCTCCCCTGATCCGAAGATCAGCGCACTAACCCACTGAGCCATTTCATTCAAAGCTCCAATAAACTTGATTTACTCGATACTCTATATCTAACTTCACACATGTCCCAAATGTACAAAGCCACCCTCACTTGTGCTGCAGCATGCTCGTGTACAGTAAGATAAAGGTCACCACACTGCTTTCATTTACATTTTTTATAAGTATGTTGCTGTTTGACCGTACATTTCCCTAACGTTTTTCCACTTTATAACTACAGGCGAGCTAAAAGCATTTCCCCCAGGTTTGTTATTTTATATCATGAGACATCTGGCCTCCCTGTTGCCTTCAGAGCCTATGCATTATGCTAAATAGTCAAACCTATCAGCACACCACATGTAGACTCGTGCCATCTGCTGAGTGTTATGGAATTATGAAAATCACTTTTAAATGATAGGATAAATGTTGCCAAACTTTGTTAACAAACTTACCTGCTGAGGTTGTCGTTTATTAGTCAGCCATAGTACTTTAAATTTGCAGTTATAATTAACCTCTTCATGTAAAAGTATGTCATTATATATCATTATTACTTTTCTCATCTAATGAAGCCGTTTTATTTCTCCATCTGTCTGTCATCTCTTTTATATTCAAATCCAATAAAGTTATTGTGTAGCTGCCGGTGTTTTGTTATTTATTTGCCTGGTGGGTGCAGAGCCTGTTACAGGAGTCATAAGCCCCTCTGAATATTACAGTTGAAATGACAGCAGGCTTTTTTTTCCGGTTGTTAATCATTCACTGCCTTTTGGACAACGAGGTCTGATGTACACAGGGTGTCTTTTCAGCCTATATCTCAGTTGCACATCACAATGTCCTGTTATATATTTGTTTCCTATGAATTTGGTGAGACCGAAATACTGCATCGTATTTTAGGCACTGAACCAGCCAGGCAAACTGTTAGATATGTGTATTTTGTGTAATAAAAAAAAAATGGTTGTCTTTAATATTTTTTGTATGCATGCTTCTTAGTTAAATGTTATCTTTGGGTCTTTTCTTGCTGTTAAAAATGCAAATGTCCCCTCTGTGGGACGAATAAAGATATTCTGATTCTGATTTAACCATTGCACCACCATACATTCTCACAACCAACTCTTCAATACTGTTGCTCCCAGAGGATGAATCTAACTAACTTTGGTAATCTTCTTCCTCTAATAATATACCGTGAGGTCAAATGCTTCCCATATATCCAGACAAATCCACACAACAACTGAATGGGTCGGCACAAGACATTCGTTATCTTCCCCAGGAATCTTAGTGCCACAGTGAGTTTGACTATTTGTGGTTTGAGCCAAATGTATTGATGGATTGACATGAAAGCTTGTAAAGACAATGATGTCCCCCCCTCACGATGATTTCACTTTGGTGATCACCTTACTTCTTTTCACCACCATTTGCATTGCAACTAAAAAAAATGTAATTATGCTAACTCACAATGGGGTAAACATACAATTATAATTGTTGTGTTTCTTTTTAAGTGAGCCTGTTCACGTTAGCATTTAGTTTAAAACAATGTTGTGTTAAAGAGTTGCTGGCAGAATCGCTAGAACGGCTGATTTGTTAGCAATTATAGTTTGGCATGTTTTTTTCAGCCACATCATTACAACATAAACTGATAGTGTTGCAGAAATTATACTAATAATAATAATAGTAATGATTAACTGCAGAATGTTTGCCTACGATGGTATGTAAATTCTAAAATCTAAAATCTAAAAATGTCTACTCTTTGCTAATAATGGTGTAGATGCATGGGATGATTTGAGTAACTGTACTGTACTAAGTCAATGCTGAGCTTCAGTCTGCAAAGTTCAAAACAACAGATAAAGACAGAAATCTAGTCATGGACTCTGACCTGAGTTTCAACAGTCACATTAAAACAATTACTAAATCAGCCTACTATCACCTAAAGAACATATCTAGGATTAAAAGACTAATGTCACAGCAGGATTTGGAAAAATGTGTCCATGCTTTTATCTTCAGTAGACTCGACTACTGTAATGGTGTCTTCACAGGTCTCACTAAAAAATCCATTAGAAAGCTGCAGCTGATTCAGAACGCTGCTGCTCGAGTCCTCACTAACACTAAGAAAGTGGATCACATCACTCCTGTTCTGAAGTCTTTACACTGGCTTCCTGTGTGTCAAATAATTCATTTCAAAAATATTGCTGATGGTTTATAAAGCTTTGAATGGTTTAGGCCCAAAATACATTTCTGAGCTGCTAAATTATGAACCATCCAGACCTCTCAGGTCTTCAGGGACTGGTCAGCTTTCTGTCCCCAGAGTCAGAACTAAACATGGAGAAGCAGCGTTCAGTTATTATGCTCCAAATATATCAATATCAAACTCCCAGAACCCTGCAGGTCCGCTGCAACTCTTATTACTTTTAAATCCAGGCTGAAGACTTTTCTTTTTGCCGCTGCTTTTAATTAAACTATTCACATCTTAAACTGCACTGTAACCTGTATTTTTTCTTTTAATGTTTATTTTATTATCTTTGCTTTTCAATGACTGTTTTTAAATGCCATTTTCCTTGTGTTGAAAGTTGCTATATAAATAAACTTGCCTTGCCTTGCCTTATGTTTGCTGTGTGTCTGTATGCTGCTGTTGCCACAACGATACAAGTAACCATGCCTTAACAAGCTCCACAACCAGCAAGCAGTTCCTCTCCTGTGGAGAGCGACACATCCTGATTGGCTCATTCCTCGCTATAAGCCCACAGTCTTCCCAATTAGGGTCTCGGACTTTTGCTTTGGGAGGTGAGGGACAGGGAGCACAGCAAGTTGAGTCAATCACTGGCTTTTCCATGGAGAAGATGGTATGTTGTAACACTGAAAATGCACAGTGTTTTGAAAAGCAATTTTCTTACAGTTTCTGACAGTTACAGTAGTGATGTGTCTCTACACTATCTTGGAGATAATGGAGCTGATACTCACATGTTTATAAGTTGAGAAAAAGTGGAAAGGTGCCAATGCTGAGCCAGTAGCAACATTCTGGAGCTGTAACTTGATCTTTCTGGCAATAAAATAGAAATAGAAATAGAAAAATTGGTCTGATTCACATTATCAACGTATGCAGGTCTTGATCCTCTTGGTGACCTTGAATTGGCTCTAAGTGATATTCAGGATGTTTTGTGGCAGAGACATTTCCTCTCTGGGTGACATCTGGTGAGGATGAGCAGAAATTATGTTGGAAGTTAAGTGGGTGGCAAAGATAGAAATGGAGACAAAATGTGTTCATTAACAGCTCATGGAGATGATGATG
>CALSBZ010046800.1:758400-824728 GCA_943591055.1 Gobionotothen gibberifrons
TTACATTTAAGACACTGCAACGAAAGTAACAAAAACAATGTAAAATCATTTTCCGTTTCACAGAACACAAATTGGGTTATTTACATAATTATGTTTACACTGTCGATTGTTATTTTTGGGGGACACACAACACTTAAACGGAGCAGTGGCTGCGGGTTAGGGTTAGCTGCTAGCTTTGCGGCTAGCATTTTCAATGGAAATATACATCGAAACATCATGTTTCAGTAAAAACAAGGCCCCACTGATCATCTACTCTCTGAGACGATTCCAGGGATGCCTGACTTGAGTTTCTAGTACCAGGGAAAGGGGACAAAAGTGCCCCAGATCAGCCTCTTAATTTAGGGCGTGAGAGTGAAAATAGCTTAACGGAGGCTTTGTTCCGTTCAAAGCCGTAACGTTGTGACGTCATTGGTAAGAGACGGCCCCCGAACACATATGGTAGGGCGAACACATATGGTACCCACACCGGAACCGGTACCTGAGTACGAGCTGGCTTCCTGACCTTGCGTCTTCTAGAGATCTTTTCAAGGCTCCGTGGACCTCCAAACGCCAGGCGGGATCCCAAAAAAGGGTCAAAAAATGGAGACTGGCCATCAGGGCTACGTGAGAAAACCCTGAGCCATTCAGGCAACGAGCTCCTCAACCAAGGCATTTTGGCCACCTCCATTTGTGCCTTTTTCAAAATAGCCTCTTTGTCCCTTCTTGACGAGGTTTGATTGATTGATTGATTTATTTATTTCGAACAAGTAAAATAAATAATTACAAAACAAAACAAATGTTGCAATGCATAGTCATGTTAGAGAAATCAAAACAAAACAAAAAATGACATTTTACAACAAAAAATGTTGTGGAGGTTCCACTCCACTCGGCAAAATAACACTGAAGGGAAAAGTCTAGATCAAACAGATCTAATTCGAAATCCGCTGAGTCCATATTGGGTCGGTTCGTAATGTTACGGTTTGTGAAGCAGGCAGGACTCAAATGCAGATTAAAGTGACAAAACTCCTTTATTTCAAGGCTATACTATACTATACGAACAAAGACAAAACAGAACACTCACCGAAGACCAAGTCATAACACAAGACGAACCGACAAAGACAGACAGAAAAACCAGAACTTAAATACACACAAGACTAATCACACAAACAAGACACAGGTGAGGAGGGAGGAGAAAACACAGGGACACCAGGTGAACATAATCGGGTAATAAGGAAGGAGGGAAAACAGACAGACAGCAACAGGCAAGACAGGAGGTGAAGACCTTTCAAAATAAAACATGAAACAAAAGACAGAAAAGGACAAGACAAAATACAATAAAGACAGATCGTGACAATAGGAGTGATTGAGTTAAATCAAGCTATTGTTGGCAATCTGTCATAAATAATCTTTCACAGGAAAATGTTTTTTAAATCACTATTTCAAAACTAACAGAATGAACAATCATTTTACACGTACATAATACGTTTAGGCTTGACAAGTTACAAGGCAGACAGGAAAAGAACGGGAAGTTCTCCTAATGGCAGCATAATAACACATATTTACATCCAGTATGGCAGACTACCAAATCGTTAAGAGTCTTACGTCCATTTGAAGCACAATATACTGTATATAATAATAATAATCATACATCAGCTTTTTGTGCCTGAAGGGAGATATTAGCTGCAGTAAGTACTTGTATTCATGTTAGACAGTGCTGGACTTGTCATTTTTAGATTTCATTATTGATGAATAACTAATGTATTCAGATTTGTCTATCAATTACATGAACTGTAAATCCTCTCTGACAACCATGACCTGAGATCCCAATCAGAGTTTTGGTCATGACTGTTGGTTGGCAACACTCTGACCAAGGCATTTTCAAATTCAGTCTAAAACACACTGAACACCTCAAAGCCTGAGTTGAGCAGTTCCATTGAATATACAACATTTCTGATATTTGTTACACTTTTGAAACTCTTGAGGGGATTAAAGTAGCCACATATACTTGTGGATAGTACAGGACCTTCTCTAAGCATAACTGTCTTTTTAAACCATCTCAAGGGGAAAGAAGTATGTTTACGAATGGGAATGAATGGACTTTCTAGGTCAAGGAAAGCGAAACCCAAGAAAGTTCTTACTCAGAGCAACACAATTTGCTTATCTTGAGTTGCCAAAGCCAAAACACATTGTCACTCTGCAAGGCTGCACTATTTATAGGCTTTTGTACAGTATGCATATAAACAGCAAATTAACACAAAAAGTAATCATGCTCCAAAGTAATAAAAAAAAGCCAGGGCATTGACCTTGTCGCTGTTCATTTTTGGAGACGGCATACTTTTTTGGCACTTTACCATCATTTTGAGTGCTGGATTTGGGAAAAAAAGTCACAGGCAAATTTGTACTGGCAGCATTTGAAAATAGGTGACACAATGGCTCAATTGTTAGTTTACATATTTTGCCACATATGAGTGGATATCTTTGGATGTTGTCCAAAATACATGCAGGTTTGGATGGGAACATTAGTATGTCCATTAATAGGAGTGTGTGAGTGACAGTCTGTGTCAGCCTTGTTATTAATAACTGCCTGGTCCATGTTGGGATATACTTCAGACTTAAGCAAACAAACAAAACGATAACAACTTGCCATATGGATTTCTCCGGTTTACCACACACACCATTGTAGTAGCTAAATCACAGCAATTCTACGTTTTGTCTGACAGATTTACTTTTTTATTGTTATGAAATGCCAAAATGTGTGCAGGATTTTGTATTGATGTCTTCAACTTAAGAGATGTAGATGTTTAATGTAAGCAAAGTAAAATGTATTTGAAAACACAGTTTAGCAATTGTGGTGTTAGCTTGAATACACTCAAATATTCAGTAGGGGGTGTAAGGGAAACTTCTGTGTAGCAATGCAGTGGGAGTCACCGACTCATGAAGGAGACACAGGAGGAGCAGGAGTTCTGATGTCAAACACTGGTATTTAATACAAGTCTCGGCCGGAGAAATTCACATAACAAGTCACAGCAATCAGAGGTTCTGACTGTTCGGGTGGGTTGCCAGGTCAATTCTGATTAGCCTGTGTCTTGGTAGACCATTTAACTAGTTTACAGAGAGTCAAATCAACATATTTGGGGATGGGCCTTGATACCTGGAGACTGTCTCTGTCCCCCCTGCTGTGCTTTGAAGCCCGCGTTCCCAGAGTTTTATAATTACTTCCACCAGATCAAGTCGTAAAACGTATTGTATAAACACATATAGCTGCCTTATCACGTTCCTTACGGGAGATAACGATCAGGGCTGATCGTAAATGCACAGATGCAGGAAAGGGTCAAATTCCTGGAGTGTAGACAGAATTATTCCCTCACAGGGGGCAACTCCAGTGGTGGCAAAGGAGAAGTCCAACTGTTTAGAAGACTATGAGAAAATGAACCTTCTCACTTTAACCGTAAAAGTTGGCCCATTTGAAGCTGTCAAATCAGTTTGAGTTCTCTGGAGTGCCAACAACTTATCACACAGCACTTAACAAGTGCTCCTCCAATGCTATGTTGTAAACTTGAATGGACAGCCTGTAATTACATGTCATTTGTTTTTATCCTAAGCGACTTACATACTCAATACTGTGGACAATCCCCCCAGGAGCAATTTGGGGTGAAGTATCTTGCCCAGGGACTCGAACTGGCTATCCCCTGTTTCGAAGTCCAGCACTGAGCCACAGCCTCCCCTGTAACCTTATGCTCCATTCGATTCTGTGAGTGCCTGTGCTATGGGCTGGCATTACGCTAAATGACTTCTGTTTCACTCCAAAATACTGCAATAGTGTTTAAGGACCTCTGTCCGCCAAAGGTCAGTATCTGTCTAAGAAGCTGTTGAATTAGAAATATGTCGTACTCTCTGGACTGCTTGTGGTGGCAGTCCCATCTGGTACATTAGCCAAAGCACAGGGACAGAGCTTGTTCTTCAAAAGCAGATGAGTTTCTAATAGCATTATCTCCTCATACATCAGGGGCTGATTCGTGGAAAAATACTCTGACCTTGTCTCAAGTCATTGGAAAGTTGACAGTTAAAGAGAATTTATAGGTGGAAAGTTGAAGTTGTCTCCATAAGGTAGAACAGGAAGAAATGTAATTTGTCTTGCTGTTGACTGATATTAAAAGGGAAAATGGCATTGTCCTTAGAACAGTGAACAGACAATGGTCCTAAAATGAAAACTCTAAATGAGAAAAATGGAGACCAACATTTTCTATCTATGCAAGTAATGATGATGTGTGACCGACTCTAGGAGAAGGCTGCAGAGGGTAGATGAGAAGGTGAGAATCAAGGGTGGTTTGGAGGCAGGGGGTTGTAGAGTGCAGTAGAAAAATGCAATTTCCTAACAGGTGATTTTAACATCGAGAGAATAAAAATGATTTCTAGCACCGTTTCTGCACCACAAATGCTGGTGAGTGATTGCAAAGTGGATGAAAGGAGTCAAATATAGAGCACCTACAGTACAGAGCACCATATTTGTTGTTAGTAGAATGATGAGGTTTAGATTAACAATGTTTTTTTACAAATGAAAGAAGAAATCCGCCAATCTGGCATTGCTTGATGGACATTTAAAAAAAAAAAACATGGTGAAAAAAAAAAAAAGATGTGTATGAAGAACCATACCACTACCAACCTATTGTAAACCTGAACACCTTTTGTTAAGCCCCTGTCACACTGTCCCGAAATTGACACCAGATGGACACAAAGGATATGTTCAAATTCAGCTCTGATCGTAACAACATCGGGCCATTCGTGAGGGCATCTTAAGCCATCGTATGACGGCCCGTCCACACAGCGGCGTGCGTTGTTGCTTGCCGGCAGGGGGTGCTGAAACTCGACCAACAACCAATCACATGAATCTCCCGCCCCGGACACACAAGCACGCGGTTTGATTGGCTAGAGCTTGTACTGGCATATGATTCGATTGGCTGACGCTTCCGCCGAAGCTTCAAAAGTTGAACATTGCTCAACTTTCGTCGCGAGCAACACGAGCAAATCTATGCTTCGCTCCCACAATGCAGTTCAGCGAAACGTGACGTCACCCCATTCAAAGTGAATGGGCAGAAGCGTTGAAGCTTCAACGCACGCCGCTGTGTGGACGGGCCGTGACCACCGGTGGAGTTTCTCAGGCCCCGGCAGCATCTTCGTGAGCGGTGGCAAAATCTTTGCCATGCCGAAGGACCTTGCGAAGGTTCATTTTCGTGTTGAATTTGTGTGTCCATTTCGCCCTTCGTAAGGCACTCGTGAGGGCATCTTGTCAAATCATGTCATCTTCGTCTTTGCTTCGTGTGATCATCGGTGCCATCAGGCATTTTTCGCCTCACGAAGACAATACGAAGGAAACAAGAAGCTGTCCGATTGTCTTAGGAAGGCAACACGACTACGTGAAGCCCTCGCAATGCCGTCGTGTAGCCATCGTATTATAGTACGATGACAACGAGATTGCATTTATTTCACAACTAAATCATGTAAACATATTATGTAAATAACCCAATTTGTGTTCTGTGAAACTGAAAAGGATATTACATTTTTGTTGTTACTTTTGTTGCAGTTGTATGTCTTAAATGTAATTTAGGTTAACTTCCTGTTTTATTTAGATGCTTTTATTTTGAAGGCGAGTTTACGCTGTTGACAGGAAGTTGTTGTTGCTATGGAAAGCCACATATGTATATTATATATAAAGACGGAGAAAGTAAAGAATAAAGTGTATGTTTAAATGTTAGCACCCCCCGAAGAGGCACAAGCTCTTACGTTCAATCATCAGTAAAGTCTACGACCATATTTTCGTGTGTGGTTCGGGTGCCATATCGTGCGGCCTTCTGTAGGCATCGTACTTGCTTCGGCTGTTACTTGGCTTAGTGCGAAATTCACAATTCCATATTTGTGTGTCCATCTGGTTTCAATTTCGGGACAGTGTGACAGGGGCTTTAAGAATTACAAAACTGCACATCGTGTCATCCTACCAAGCCTTTCAAACTGAGTCAAAAGCAACTGGCAAAGCAACATTGCATAAAGGTGTTCTTTGATCTGGAGCAGCTGTCCAGCTCCTTACAGTATCAGACAATGGTGTGAGACGAGCGGAAAAGCTCTGAGGTAATCTTTGTTATTCTGCTAGAAGCAGCGTTGCCCACGGGGAGAGGATTCCCAGACTGTTTAATCAGCCATATTAATCATACATTATTTATTACAATTACAAGGGCTGCTCTGTGTGCAGCAGTAGCCTTATCCCTCAAAGGCAACAGCATGAAAAAGAGTGTGTGAATAGATTAAACTGAGCCTTTGGCAATTCTCAAAGAACAAAATGTATCGTACAGGACCAAGTGATAAGACATCTTTCTATCAGCCCTACACCATGTCAGACCAGAGGCAAAAAGGAATGACAGACACACACGTTACTGGTGTGTGGTATAGGCTATCACACAGATATCAGAAGAGCCCTGCACTGCTCAGCTGTTTCTGGACTTTAAAGCACCGGGTTTGAGCAATAAAGTTCATCATCTAACAATAAGGCTCAATGGGGGAATGCAGTAATTAACACAGTGAAACTATAGGATAGGTAGGTGCATGCCTCAGATGTTGCGTCATACTTGGTTCACTACCATTATTTTTGAGACTTGCTTTGCCAAACACAAAGAATACCACGAGAGCATGCCATTACATGTGTTCCTGCAGGCCATCCATCATTGTGGCACGGCAGTGCCGAGGTACGCTTAGGTGAGCCTGATTAAAGCCAAGGATTCCTCCCGACCCGCTCTGAAAGAAATGAGAGGGGAGGGAGGACTCGAGCCCCTGCTCCATCCATCTCCCTGCTGCCTTATTCATGTGCTATCTGGTTCACTGGCTTTTGCTTCGTGTTCTCTCTCCATTACTTGAATTCTACAGCAGGTGCTGGTGAATTGTGCATGTGTCATTATGTGTTTCACAGCACCTTCCTCAACCTGCCTTTTTTGTGTGTGCTTTGAAATATTATCGGCAACCATCTATTAAAAAATGCAATCTTTTAGAAGAAAAAAAAGTAATAATAAGTGTGAGGTAATTAAAGTCATAAATTCTTAGATTTATTAAACATCATTTTTTTTAAATAATGAACCTGTGGTGCAGAATCTCTTTAAAATGTTTTGAATGATGCCTCTAAGGCTTTAAGTATTACATATTAATACAATTGTGTGTTTTTATTTACTGTACTGTTGATGTTAATATCTTGATTGATCTGATTCTATGTAAAACACTTAAACCAAATTAAATTAAGTTAATAATTATGAGGGTTATTATAAAAGAAACATACACAAACACAAAAGTCTATAAGAAAACAAGTCTCTTCTAATGTTTGCAGTGTGAAAACTAACTAATTTTAAGTCCTAAAATAGTTTGGATAATATTTAAAATAAATGTCTGTTAAAGGGGACCTATCATGCAAAATGTCTTTTATACATAAATATGTGTCCCCGGTGCGTCAGGGAACTCACGCAGCGTCAGAAAATAAAACCCTCTCTCTTTTCCTCCGTACCCAAATCTTTTAAAAACGGGTGTACAACGAGCGGATACAGATTTCCATCCGATCTGACGTGTCCGTCCGCTCTGACGTCGGCGGACCCACAGAAAGTTGCTATCAGAAACAATGCCTGACGTGTTTTGGACGTAATTTCGTCTTTGTTTACATTAGCAAGCCTCGCTAACACTCAGAGCTAACCTGTACTGAAGAGCACATGTGTTTAAAAAGCAGGAAATAAAAAAAGAACTCACCTTGTGATAAACCTGCAAGAAAAAAAGCATTTGAGCTCCATACTATTTCAGAAATAATCCTTGACGTGGTTTAAACAGGATGGCGTTTTATCACAACCGATTTAACTTTATCTCCGGTAGAATTCTGGTCAGGCATTAGCTCCGCATCCTCTTCTTTTCTTTTTTTCAAGCTAAGGACCCAAGATCCGCGTTTCTCTAACAGGGCTGCAAAAGAGGGGTTTGAGCAGTATGAGGCATGGCTACAATGGATTATCTGTTTGGTATTTTGAAAAACAAACTTCACAGACATGTTTTATATAGGTATGGCCCTACAATATATTTTTCAAATATAGCATGATAGGTCCACTTTAAAGCAGCCTGTCCTCCTACAAAAAACGACCATATAGGCCGATTGTTCATGCCCTTATTACGACCCAGAGATACGTTTTAATAAACTTTAGTGTATGTTGTTTCTTACACGACCACTAGAGGTGCTCTAGTGGTCGTGTAAGAAACAACATGCTCCCGGCCCGTTCATTGCAAATGCTCCGGAGGGACGTTTATTCACAAATAACCCTCTCTGGAAAATCCTAAATTGTGGAATAGTTTGGCCATTAAAATGCTTTTTGATTCGATTTCTGGCGAGAAGTGTATATTGTACTCTTAGAATCCACGTCCAGTGGATGTGTAGGATCTATAGTTTGATAGATATTACGAAGATGATTTGAGGTCTCGCCAGGATAACGTGTATGCAGCTTCCATGTAAAGTTAGCGTGGGTGAAAACAGTTTTTCCGGTCTCGAAGTTTTCATAATAAAACCGGATATATTCCCCTCACTGTCAAATGATTACACAGTGATATATGCATTACTCATCCACTAAAGAACATCAGTTTATCCTTGTTAATTACACAATATTGATTGGTTTAAATTGTGAACAGTGCTTTTGTGAACCCCGTGATTAGTCATCAAGCCCTGTGATTGGATGTTGGAGTGGAAGTGTGACAAGGTTACGCTGAGCGTCAAACAGCTCTATGAAATGGAATGGAACCACGGCAGACTTTCCAAAACTGGAATTTTCCACAATTAGAAGTTGCCAGTATTAAACTGTGTACACCCTGGAGGTTTAGGGGATACGAAACACATTGGTGTTATCAAATTTAAAACATATAATTAATAAATGGGTGCATTAATATACCCACATGACACCTAAGGTCAGAAGAGCTTTATTTAACAGCTGGTCTTATGTCTGTGACCCCTCCTGTTGTTCATTGATAAGCCTGAAACATGCACTTGTCAAGGTTCAGAGGCACATTTTGCAAATATGGCAGTAGCCATCGATCATCTTAAGATAAGATGAGATAAGATATTCTTTATTGATCCCAAGTTGGGAAATGTTTTTGTTACAGCAGCATACTACTTTGTTCTACTCCACTACAATTCAGAGGTTAACCTGGTATTGTTACTCCACTACATTTATTTTAGTTACTTTGCAGATTCTGATTAATGATGTGAAATATAAACAACCCTTAAATCAGACTTTAGTTACACCTGAGTCAAATTCAGGGAAGGTGATTGTCAAGTGCCAAAATAAACTATGCAATATATTGGACGTTAAGTACTTTATTAGACTTCATATTTATCCGTGGATAACCCCAACGTTTTTTTCTTATTCAAAAGAAGACCTTAACTTAAAGTATTCTTTAATATTTAAATAAAGCCTTATTAGTTTGTCTGTTTTGCACATCCTCCTGTTAATATCTTTGGACGTCCTTCACTAAACTGTTTTATTGTAGAGATCACTACAGTATCTTCTTGATATTTTCAATTCTATATTCCTATCATGCCTTCTACTTTCCCCCAATTTTGTATGAAGGCTACAGTACTCTTAATGTTTAAATGTTTTCATCAAATAAAACGTATTCAACAACAAAATTCAATAACGTGCTTTAACCACTAGGCGGTGCGGGTTAAAAAAACAGTGGTGTAGTTAATAAAACATAATAATATCAAACATAATATGACTATTAACTTTATTGTGAAATTAAAACAGAACGGTAAAGGAAAATACAGTTTCAGTCTCTCGATTTGAAGCTTATGTGTTACGAACTCAGACACTTAGGATGTAGGACCCAATTGCACGACCCGGGAGACAGAGGTAAAGTATTTGTAAGATACTTTATTTTCCAAATACAGCAATGAACAACAAAAAAGGTAACTATCAAATCTCTAGCCGAGATGACAAAAATAGAGGAACAAAAATGAAAGCGCTCACGTAGTGAGGATTCAAACTTTACAAGAGCACAAAGAGCATAGACCTGACCATAGCAAGAGACAATAACGAACTGACAAAGAACACTTGGGAGACAGGGGAATATAAGCACAGGGTAACTAGACACAGGTGGGACCAATCAGGGGCGGGGCTGACATTGATGAGCACAGGAGACACAGGTGAAAATAATCAGGAAGCCTGGAATGAGAGAAAGCAAACGTAAATAACATGAATCTCTCTAGCATTTCTGTCGGTGCACAACATTATGCATTGTACCGTGAACCTGTATAGACCTGTAACAGTCAACTGCGTGAGGAGTTGGAAAGGTAGGCTAGTTCAGTAAATAATATCTTTAAAAACTACAAAAAAAATCGCTTTCTATCAGCTGTGCACCGTTATGGTGTAAATATACAACACGTTCTCACTCCCAACCTATGCTCCCAACCCGTCACATGTTGACGGACGGTCAGGGCCCCTCCCCGTCACTAAATTACGCACATGGTACCCCTTGAGAGTCCGTTTTCAACAGGCAGGGCGTCCCATAGACCTTCATAGACCTCCCATAGCGTTGATAATAGACGCCATGAGAACGCTCCCCGGCGGTCGGTTGTTATTGTCATTAGGGATGTAACGATACCCAAAACTCACGGTACGATAATATCGCAATAAAAAGTCCACGGTATGATATCTATCGCGATATTGAAAAATAAAGGAAAATAAATGTGAATTTTTTTTTTTTTACTTGAATTTTTGTTTCTTTATTAAGTTATAAATCTGATTTGTACAGCATTTTAGTAGGATAGTAGTATTTTAAAGTGTCAACAATATAATAATCAGACCCTGCAATAGAATAAATCAAGTTTCACTTTAGTTTTTCAAGTAACTCAACTCTAACTCACTCACTCATTCACTCAGCATCATCAAGGTTATCTTTTAGGAATATGAGCATGTCCACATTTCCAGGTAGAAGCTGGGATGTTTGGGCATTTACAATATCCCCTGCTGTGGAAACAACTCTCTTGCTTGGTACTGATGTTGCTGGGACAGAGAGATATGCTTTGGCCATGGGTGACAGCAGTGGTAAAACTGTGCATTGTCTCTCCACCACTTCAAAAACAATACCGTTTTTGCCAAGAAGGTGAGGCTTATTGACAGGGCGAGATATAAATATACTGTTAGTACTTGTCTATGTCTCTAGGTGTAGCCCTGTAAATACGATGTCCTTTTGTGTTATCTGTTGTTGTATGTTCATGTTATAACCTACTTGTTGCAATGTTGGACAGGTCCCCCTTGAAAAAGAGATCGATGATCTGAATGGGACCATCTGGTTAAATAAAGGTTTAAAAAAATATATATATTAAAAAAAGAAAAAGAAATTATTTTAAATTATTTATTTTTTAAATCGCGGTATATTTTCTCAGTCTCACGACGGTATTGAGACATCTATTTACCGCGATATCGCGATATTCGATATATCGTTACATCCCTACATAGTACTGTAAAAAGCACGACCAATCATTTTAGCTGGCCCGGCTAAAATAACTGGATGGCCTACCTGCCTGTCAGCCTTCCATCTGTGCACAAATGTATCTCGTGCCCTCATTGGTCATGTGCACGTTTGTGTGTGTTGGAGGAGGGGCTCTATAAGGAAGTGGCAGATTTTCTCCGGTCGTGTATTTTGAAATTCTCGCAATCTCGAACCGGTTTCTCAAACTTACATACCCTACCTTTAAGCGCTTGAACAAACGACATATTTGGTCGTAATAAGGGCTTGAACAATCGGCCCATTTGGCCGTATGAGTTGGAGGACTTGTTGCTTTAAAGCGTTACTTCACACAAGACAAGAGGTACTGTCTGCAGGTGTCTCATGTGAAACCACAAGCTGACATGGAATTCTTTTTTCACCACTTCAATTCCTTACCATAGTTGTATTGCCTTGCCTCACTGCAGAGGCTTGAGCATTTATCAATAGCATATGTTTAAGTAAGAGATTATACCAAGCAATTTATCAAGAGACGTTGAATATGTTGCACTGTTTTGCTGTTAATTTGAATAGAAAATCAAAATCATTAGTGTAATGCACTCTGTAAAATGCTGAGCTTGTTTAATGGAATAAAACATGTGAGATTAATACAGTTTATTTATGTGGATCACTGAGACTTTCTTATGCACCAAGGATCTGGGAATGATCACAAGAAAGTAATTATTACTTTTTTTTCGTTCTTATTATTTTCAAGCTTCTTGTGAGCTGTTTAATCTCAAGGGCTTATCCTGCTAAAGTGAATAAACCTAGTGCAATGTATGATTTTAATACAATATGGGTTACATTTTCATTTGCACTGGTGTAATGTTAGACATTTTCTTAAGGGCACAGGTTGTTTTAAAGCCAAGGGAACAAAAATATTTAGTTTGTAGAAAAAGTGAATTGTCCTTAATCAAGCCATGATGGTTGTGAAAATAGACAGATCAGTAAATCTGAGCTCATGCTGTTAAATAAACTCTTATTTCCTAGGAAATGGATGCCTTCCAAACTCCATCACTATAATAAATACTTGCTAAAATGTAAAAAAAAAAAAAAAACTGCTGTCATTCTCCTGAAAAAAAAGATCACAATTGAAATTATTGGCTTCTTTCAGGGGAGGCAAACACAGTTTTAACAAACATTTAATGTGATTTCTGTTTCCAGGGTGCAGTTGTTCCTAGTAAGTGCATCAGGATGCTTTTGGCAGTAGCAGAGGACATCAAGTGTAATCCTCTAATGACAGTCAGGCCCGGCTTTACTCACATATTACTGTGAAAAGGTTGTACAGCAGATCCTTTTAGTTTCAATTTTCTAACTGCTGCTGAGCCAGCAGGCTGAACTGAATGATAAGGGACCAGAATCAAACTAATCCCTCTATCGCCCTGCCTTTATGTATTTTTTCCTCAAACTAACCACAACCAGTTGATCTGCCATCATCCCTGACTGTGGGGAGGACCTTCAGACTTCTGAAAACTTTAATGTCCCCAAAGGGGCAATTTGTGGTACAGAGCTGTAAACAATAACCATAACGCAGACACAATTAAAACACAGAACAACAGTGACAACAACAAAAGTCCATGATCATGATCTGTAGCCAATAAATGTTCCTATGGGTGTGATGTGATGTATTTTATTGTCTCTTACTAAGATGCAAGCAGTGGGAGGAAAAAAACCCAGTACCTTCATTTTCTTTTCTATTCAGTTAGTGCTTTCTTCCTTCTCCCTTCGCTTCACAGAGGGTTTGGAAAAGGCATCCAAAGCCTTCCCTTGTATTTGACATTATGTGGCATTGCAGGGATGGCATTCAAAGCATCTGGACCCCCATACCGCGCGCATGGGATGTGACCCATGCTTATACTTTGAAGGCATATTGCGGAGAGAAATGTGAGTACCATTTCAATGCTATAGCGTATGATTTATTTATATGTTTTTGGCTCTTCCTTCGCGTCGAAAGGAGCCAGTTGAGGTGGTTCGGGCACCTATTAAGGATGCCACCCGTGCGCCTCCCTATAGGGAGGTGTTCCAGGCACGTCCAGCTGGGAAGAGACCAAGGGGTAGACCTAGGACCAGGTGGAGGGATTATATCTCTTCGCTGGCCTGGGAGCGCCTTGGGATCATCAGAGCTGGTTGATGTGGCCAGGGAAAAGAACGTTTGGGGCTCTCTGCTGGAACTGCTACCCCAGCGACCCGACCACGGATAAGCGGCAGAAGATGGATGGATGGATGGTGATGCAGACTGCCTATCCCGATTTCTCATATTTGTTGGTGCATCTTCTCTTAAATATAAGCAAAGGAATAGGTCAGCTTTACTCTAAAATACCAGTTTACTTTTTCACTTATGTGAGTGAGTAAAAACAGAACAAGCTCAGTGCTAGAGAACATATTTTTTGTTTCTGTTTTAAAGAAGTTATATTTCTGTTTATTGTACTTCATTTGACAGAGCTGTTTTTTATGTGCATCAACATTGGAATAGTGACTCATAGAGAGCACCTCTGTCTGAACCTGAAACTGGCAGGAAGCAAAGCAGAGGAAGGCAAGTGACCCAGAAACAGACCTGTGTGCGTTTGTCTTTGTGTATGAAGGTGTCATAGAGAGGAGTGGGTAACAAAGGCTATATCAGAAGAACCATATCCAACTGTGGGATTGGAATGCATAAGGTATGAAGAGTGGATGATTATTTTTAGGGAAAAATTAATAGTGAGAATTATCACAATGTATATTTGTTATTGCATGTGAATGCAAAAATACACTTATCCTCGTCAGACTTCTGGGTTCCAGGATTGAACTTTTACAGCATTGCCATTATATCCTCGTGTCTTTTATTTTTTAAATATGTTCTTTAACATACGGTCCGTCCACCGGACTGCTTTTCTTCATTTTTCAATACAAAATGGAAAATTGAATGAAGTTGTTATCAAAAACCAAAATTGGACCGTTTTTGTAATTATAGGCCTAGGTTTTCTCGTTATCCGTTTTTTTATTCAGACAACAAAAACGGGAAAACGGCTTTGGTTTTCGTTTTAAATCAAAAACGAAAAAAGGCTGGTATTTTCGTTATTTGGCTTTTGGTTTAAACGAAAAATCTAACTGACAAAACGTACACAGACCCATCTGGTGTCAATGTCGGGACAGTGTGACAGGGGCTTTACAGACCTGTATCATTAAATCAGGATTAGTTGTGAGCCTCATTAAATTCCTTACAATCTATTATCGACCCTGGTCACAGTCAATCTTATCAATTCTTTACAACCTAAAGTTTTACATCATGCATCACAGATTCACGGCTTTGGGAGGCTTTAATGAGGCTGTTTTAATTTGGCAAACTTAAGCCATTACATTTATAAAGACGTATAGCGCAATATTGTTTGATACAAAAGCTCTGACTGATGAGTTTATATACTTTTCATTGAGAGAAGAAAGAATTTACCATGGACGGATGAAATATTTATGATGCTTTTGGAACAAAGCCCATCATGTATTCGCCTCTGCAATTTCCTTTGAATGTGGAGCAGAGTGAAAGAGGCAGGAGCTCTGTGCTGCTTTCTCCAGAGAGGCCTATGCAGACAAATGCTGGCTATATCAAAACTTCAGTGAGGGAGGTGACAGTGTCAGCCGCTGAACTGTGGGGGAGTACAAACTGCAGGCAGAAAACACTGTTTGAGACTGGTTGGGGTTGGATTCTGGCTCAGGGTTGTTCTTTGCAAGGTTTCTCTACTGACACCTAATGGTTATTGAGATATAAAATATCAAAGATTTCTCCAAATAATTATAGAATAAATAGACATGACACTTACATCTTGTCCTCATGACACCAGGGCATGCTGAATAATTATTCTTTATGGGGTATTTGCCTCTGACACATTGTTTTTTCTCTTTCAGGCTATAAATAATATTAAGCTTCCTCTTTTCTCATCAGCTTTTTTCACACATTTATGTACTGTGTTATTTATAGAAAAAAATGCTTAGTGGTACTTTACTTATTCTAGTTCTCACAATACATTATTAAATCAGAAACCTTTCAACATCTATTGACACTCTTAATCGGAGTCCCACTTCTATTTTTAGAATGTGAAATTAAATAAGAAGTCATATAAGAAAATGTGATTATTATTGGTCTTATTTCAGAACAATGTATAGTTATAGTATAGTATAGTTAAATATTCAGATTACATTCCTAAACATTTTGTTGTTATTCAAAATTCTACTGTAATATGCTTTGTTTTAATCTATACATCAATATACTATGAGTATCTGAGTAGGAACAGGACGAATACAGAGCCAAAAAATAGTATATGGTGCCTTACTTTCCAAGTGCTTGAAGGTTAATTATTCAAGAATTCCCTCTTCTCACAAGAAGCCAAGAACAGACAGATAGCACATTCAGCTTCTTCCTTATTCCCTCGGAGAGTGTCAGTAGTTTAAAACCACTGTTTGAGTGTAATTGAAATGCACGTGTTGTCTGATGTCTGGAGCCTTCGAGCAAGGAACGGAAAGAAAACATAGAACAAACATAACCTCAAACCCTCTCCCGGTAAGCAGAGCAATCAGTGATATGATTCTAATAAGCAACAAGATTAATCTGCTCTTTATTATTTTGATTATGCATTGATTGATTATGGAGTGTCTGCGTGCGCATCTCTCCCAGATGAGCTGAACAGTTTTTTTTTTGCATGATTTGAGAGCAGCCAGGCTGTGGAGGCACAGAAGGATCAGGAGCCCTGCCCTTTTGTTTTAAACAGGGCAGATGTGTGCAAATCCTTTAAAAGGGTTAACCCACAAGGCTCCTGGACCTGATGGCATCCCTGGCCGTGTTCTCAGGGTGTGTGCAGTTCAGCTGGCAGAGGTGTTCACAGACATCTTCAACAGGTCCCTGCTGCAGTCTGTAGTCCCCACATATTTCAAACACTCCACCATCGTTCCTGTCCCCAAAAAGACAAAAATCCCCAGCCTCAATGACTACCGCCCAGTAGCACTCACCTCCATCATAATGAAGTGCTTTGAGCGGTTAGTCAAAACCTGCATCACCTCCTCCCTCCCTGACTCTCTGGACCCCCTGCAGTTTGTCTACAAAGCAAACAGGTCCACAGACGACGCCATAGCCCTCACCATCCACACTGCCCTCTCACACCTGGACCAGAGGAACACATATGTGAGAATGCTGTTCATTGATTACAGTTCAGCATTCAACACCATTGTGCCCTCCAAGCTGGTCATCAAGCTCAGAGACCTTGGGCTCAACAGCGCCCTCTGTGACTGGATCCTGAACTTCCTGGCGGGCAGACCCTAGGCCAACACAGTCTCACTCCCTGATAGTCCAATAGCGACGCTTGGTCAAGGTCCTTTGGCGTGCAGTTGTGACGCGCCGAGTCTCCTTCAGCTTCATAAACGGACGCAAAGAGCTTTCAACTGATTGCAATGTATTCCCATCGGCGGCGGTATTTGACATTCAGGGAAGCACCGCATCGGTCCATGTCGGCGGCACTTAAAGGCAATGTGAGCGTCCATTCCCATTGGATAACGGAGGATTTTACACCCGGAAGTAAGTATTCTCCTTACTGTCGATTGATTTTACAGTGATATCTGCACTACTCATCAACTCAAAAACACCAGATTATCCTTATTAATTACACAACATTGATTGGTTTAAATTGTGTACAATGCTTTTGTATTTTCCCCCTTCGATTCGGAGAAACTAATATTTTTTCTGAGTTTAGGATGGCAGAAGACACTACACTACCCAGAATCCTCAGCTATCGTTTGGGACTACACCATGTGCTTTTGCTTGACAAACCCCAATGCCGATTGCTTCACCCTGTAACTAGCTATGCTAGCTTTGAGTTGCAGCTTTTTGAACTTAACCCGGCCTCGCCTATACTCTGCGCAGTCGTCTATCGTCCGCAATAAGTGCAATAAGGATTTCATAAATGACTTTGCTGACTTTCTGTCCGGGATCATGGTGAAATATGATCGTGTTTTGATTTGCGGAGATTTTAATGTCCATGTGTGTTGTGAGTCCAAACCTCTGGTCAGGGATTTTTTAAATCTCCTCGATTCTTTCGGTCTCATTCAGTCCGTAGCTGGCCCAACACATGAAAAAGGACACACTTTAGATTTAGTACTATCGTTTGGACTGTCTGTATCTGTGGATGAAATCTGTGCAACAACGCGTATCTCAGACCATTTACCGGTTTTGTTTACAACCTCGATCCCTTCCGCAGGAGTCGAATCACGTGCTCCTGCGCGTTGTCTGCGTTCGATTAACCCCTTGACTGCCTCACAGTTTTCTGATGTTTTTAATGTCTCCCCGATCTGTAAATTAGATGTGAACTGTGCTTTCAATGCTGATGAGCTTATCTCCATGTTTGACTCAACATGTACACTAATTTTGGATGCTGTTGCTCCTTTTACGCTTAGACGCACCAAAGTTCTCTCAGAGCCTTGGCTAAATGACTGTACTCGTGCTCTCAGACGCGCTTGCAGGCGCGCAGAGAGAAAATGGAAAAAGGACAAACTCCATGTCTCCTTAGAAATCCTTCGTGCTTGTCTTTCCGACTACCAGACGGCAGTCAAAGCAGCCAAAACAGAGCACATCTCGCTGTTAATCTCCAAAAACAGCCATAAGCCTCAGGTTCTTTTTAATGTCCTCAACTCCATTATTAATCCCTGTGATGCTTCTCCTATTGTGCCATCGACCACTCTCTGTGATAAGTTCCTCACGTTTTTTATCGAAAAAGTATCTGCTCTTAGGCTAGCCCACACTAGTGCTACCCCAGATCCTGCCCCCTTTCTGTGCCCTGCTGTCCTCGACCACTTTGAGCCTGTGTCCCTCTCCTCTCTCTCGGATGTGGTCATGCACCTGCGGCTGACAAACTGCAGCTTAGATAGCATTCCCTCTCGCCTTCTCAGAGATGTTTTTAATTCAGTTGGAGCAAGTATTTTATTACTTATAAATACCTCTCTTGGCTCAGGATGTGTCCCAGCTGCCTTCAAACATGCCGTGGTAAAGCCACTACTTAAAAAGAAAAATCTCGACCCTTCCATTCTCGGAAATTTTAGGCCCATCTCCCAGCTACCCTTTTTATCCAAAGTTCTGGAGCGAGTAGTCTATGCCCAGCTGCAGTCTTTTTTAACTACGCATGGAATCCATGAAAAGTTTCAGTCGGGCTTTAAACCCATGCACAGCACTGAAACAGCCCTTTTAAGAGTTTTTAATGATCTGCTCCTAGCCGCCGACTCAGGTAGCCCAGCTGTCTTGGTGCTGTTAGACCTGACAGCTGCCTTTGACACAGTGGACCATAGCATCCTGTTGTCACGGCTTGAACAGTCCGCTGGCATCACAGGCTCTGCCCTTGCATGGTTCAGGTCCTACCTGACAGACCGTAGCTTTGCAGTGCAGTTAGGTGCCTTCTCCTCTGCCAAAGCCCCTCTTACCTGTGGGGTTCCCCAAGGCTCGATTCTGGGCCCCATCCTGTTTTTACTTTACATGCTTCCCCTGGGTTCAATCCTCAAAAAACACAATGTCGCCTTCCACTGTTATGCAGATGATGTCCAAATATATCTACCTCTCAATTCCAATAAAAACTCGTTACAGTTATTGATGGACTGCTTGACAGAGGTCAAATCCTGGCTGAGCCAAAATGTCCTCACCCTCAATGAGAGCAAAACTGAGGTCATCTTTTTTGGACCTCAATCTCCAGCCTCCCCAGCTGATACTCTGGGCTCCCTTAAAAAAAACATCCTCCCCTCTGTCAAGAACCTTGGAGTGACCTTTGATAGCATTTTTTAATTTGACAAACAGGTCAGCAGCGTAGTTCAAACCTGCTTTTTTAAAATACGACTATTGGCTAAGACCAAGTCGTTTTTATCTTTTAAAGACTTGGAAAGGGTTATCAACGCCTTCGTAACCTCAAGGTTGGATTACTGCAACGGTCTGTATGTGGGTATGGACCAGGCCTCAATCAGACGCCTGCAGCTAGTGCAGAACGCCGCTGCACGTCTTCTTACTGGCCACAAAAAGCGTGACCACATCACCCCAATTCTGGCCTCACTGCACTGGCTTCCAGTTCGGTTCAGAATTGATTTTAAACTCCTTTTATTTGTTTTTAAAGCGCTAAATGGGCTGGCTCCGGCCTATATAGCTGAACTCCTCCAGCGCTACACCCCAACCAGAGCCTTAAGGTCTGCTGACCAGCTGCTGCTGGTAGTGCCCAAGACCAGGCTCAAAACCAGAGGTCACCGAGCCTTCGCAGCAGCCGGCCCCAGACTCTGGAACACTCTGCCCCTCCATGTGAGGTCGGCCCAGACCCTAGGGGTTTTTAAATCCTCACTCAAAACGCACTTCTTCTCTCTGGCCTTCTAGTCAGAGCGGAGCATGACTCCTGACATTTCGCTGTGGGTAATTTTTTTATTTTTGCTGTTGCTTTTTGTTGTATAGTGTTTTTATTGTAAAGTATTTTTATTGTATGTAAAGCACTTTGGGCTCGACCAAAAATCGTTTGTAAATGTGCTCTTTAAATAAAAATTGATTTGATTTGATTTGAAACCCCGTGATTAGTCCTGATTGGATGTTGGAGTGGCAGTGCGCAAAGTTTACAGCGACCGTCAAACAGCACTTTGAAATGGAATGAAACCCATCCCCCCCCCCCCCCCCCCCCTTAGGTCACAGGCTCCTCCAACAGTGCAACACAATAATACAGATACACAGAAAAAATAGTGCAAGTAAATACAAAAAGAAAAATTGTCAAATAGAAAAAAGTGAAATAGTGCAATAAGAGTCTATATACAATTGATTGGAATATATGATATTTTAGATAAATAATTTCTAAGTAGCAGCCAGATGAATGTTATGGATGTTGTTTAATAGTCTCCTCCTGTGTCATAACCCACCAGGCGCGTTTCAAAACGTTGCGGAAGCGGAGCGTCGTGTGTGCAGCCTCGCAGTTGTTGTTGATTTTGGAATATTTCCTGGACATTTGTACTTCTACAAGTAAGTAGGCTACGTAGTTAAATGGTTTATGCTTGTGTCTGTTTAAATCGTGTTTATTGTTGTTATTTCCTATTTTGTTGTGTTGTAGACTACAGACACAGTTAATAATAATTGTAATATTCCAGTTATAAACGACATGAATCAAAGATGTGTTGCTGTATTTTAGTGGTAAAAAAATGCATTCATCATCATAATTATTCTATATATATAATTTACACAGTGCCTGTAAACCGGAGGAGAACGCTGGCATTTCTCCTCCTACTTGAAAGACTACGGAGGGATAGGGTCTGCACAATTAGTTTGTGTTTGTGTATATATATATTTAAATATGATATTATGCTCTGAACGTTCCACTTCCTGCCTGCCCGACATTACCTTACGGCTGCGCCGCGTCAAAAATAGGATTCATCCTATATTTTAGAAATTCCTTGCGGCGAGGAGCTTCTGGGACGCTTCGAGCCGCGGCGCAGCGCGGCGCAGCGGGTCTGGTGGAATAGCACCCATTGACTAGAGTGGCCGCGATCGCTAAAAACGCTGCAGCCGCAGCGCAGACGCTTCTGGTGGGATCAGGGGGTTATGGCCTGTGGGATGAAACTGTCCCTGAGTCTGGTGGTTTTAGTCCGGATGCTGCGGTACCGGCTGCCAGACGGCAGCAGACAGAACAGTTTGTGGCTGGGGTGATGGGGGTCTTTTATAATCCTGAGGGCTTTCTTTAAGGTTAACCTGGTATTTTTACTCCACTACATTTATTTGAGTTACTTTACAGATTTGGATTAATGATGTGAAATATAAACAACCCTTAAATCAGACACCTGAGTATAATTCAGTGAAGGTGATTGTCAAGTGCCAACAATCAGGCGAGATATTTGGTAGTGGGTGCTTGAGAAGACTAAATATTTATTTGCAGATCCCTATAAAGCATATTCATTACTCGTTATTCTCTAATCGTTCATTAAAGACAGTATATAATGGCTATTTTGCACATTCCTTTCAAGATTTCAAGATTTTCAAAGGTTTATTGACATATCATATACACACCTACGGTGTAGTTATGCAATGAATCAAAAACTTGGGTCACAGGTTCCTCAACAGTGCATTACAAGACATCTATCAATATGTGTGTATACTTCCACCATTAAACTGTCGTATTCTGCACATTTCTTATTCTATCTACATACATCTTATAAGAGTATAATAAATATAATATCGGTTAAAATAAGTGCTTCAACACAGTTAACATTGGAGGAAAGTTGATTGTCAAGTTCCAAAACAAACCATGCAATATATTAGACTTTAAGTACTTTGTCAGGCTTAATATTTATCTGTAGCTACCCCCAAAGCTTTTTGCTTATTTAAAAGAAGACCTTAACCTAAAGTATTCTTTAATGTTTAAATAAAGCACTAAACTGTTTTATTGTAGAGATCACTTACAGTATCTTCTTGATATTTTCTATTCTATATTTATATCATTGACCTTCTACTTTCCCCCTATTTTGTATGTACTCTTAATATTTAAATGTTTTCATCAAATATAACACATTCAAAAGTGCTTTACAAAAATGAAAGACATTAAGAAAAAGGCATTTTAAAACAGTCATTAAAAAGCAACACAATCTTCCTGCATTGCAATTACTCTAAACATGTAATAACGTGCTTTAGCCAGTAGGTGGTTTGGGTTAAAAAGCTGTCAAGTTTACAGTGTTAACAAAATAAAAATCTGCTGTTTCTGGTTTAGTTTACGACGGATATATTTTGTTATTGTTTTGATATTTGTAACACAAAAGCGATGGAAAAAACCCACAGCAACACAGAAAATATGGTCTTAACATGACCCAGCGGTTTAGTAGTTAATAAAAAACAATAATGTAAAAAAAAGTATTAATACTAACTTTATTGTGAAATTAAAACAGAACGGTAAAAGAATAGTTTCCGGTCTATTCTGAGGCCCGATCTCTGTAGATAAATAAAGAACTACGACAGATGTGTAATATTTTTGCAGCCAAACAATTTATTACAATGCATTCATGTGACAAGCACTGCTGAATAAAGTATGATTTGATCTTTTACAAAACGTTTTTTTTCATATGGAATGCAGTTGGAGGTCAACCAATCACAGAGCTTGAGGACTAATCACGGGGTTTGTCGAGCAAAGCGGAACGATAGCTGAGGATTCTGGGTAGTGTCGTGTCATCCTAAATTCTGAACAAATATTTGTTTCTCCGAATCGAAGGGGAAAAATACAAAAGCATTGTACACAATTTAAACGAATCAATGTTGTGTAATTAACAAGGATAATCTGGTGTTTTTGAGTTGATGAGTAGTGCAGATATCACTGTAAAATCAATCGACAGTAAGGAGAATACTTAGTAAAATCCTCCGTTATCCAATGGGAATGGACGCTCACATTGCCTTTAAGTGCCGCCGACATGGACCGATGCGGTGCTTCCCTGAGCGTCAAATACCGCCGCCGATGGGAATACATTGCAATCAGTTGAAAGCTCTTTGCGTCCGTTTATGAAGCTGAAGGAGACTCGGCGCATCACAACTGCACGCCAAAGGACCCTGACCAAGCGCTATTGGACTATCAGGGAGTGAGACTATGTTGCCCAGGCAGTGCGGGTGGGAAACATCACATCCTTCACCCTGATCCTCAACACCGGAGCCCCTCAAGGCTGCGTGCTCAGCCCTCTCCTCTACTCCCTGTTCCCTCACGACTGCGTGGCCAAAAACAGCTTCAACACCATCGTGAAGTTTGCTGACGACACGACTGTCATCGGCCAGATCAATATCACTATAAAGTAACTTTGTTGTCCCCATCAGAATCACTCAGTTATCATGAAAATGTAGCAGAATAATGAAACTCTGAGGTCTTATTATAAAAGGCCAAACATTTACACACATATCATTTCAAAGATAAATCTCTTGAAATGTGTTTCCTTCATTTTATACCATGTTTTTTCATTAGATGTATGTGGTTTTGGCATGTCCCACACACTACTCTGCTAACTATAGTGTGTGTAATAAGCGGCTGAACAACAGTCATATATAACGCCAATATCTGGAGTAGCCTGCTTCATATTTATCGTGAGCCAACCATGTGAGCCAGGCTGGTATGGGCATGTCAGATAAGTGGTAATGATCTCAATGTCATCATCATTAATGTATTATTAAATTACCTTGTTGGAATATTGTATGTCAATGTATATAATATGGATGTAACAAACACTACAACTGCTATGGATCCATGCCAGGAGTGGTTGCTACTAGCAACATAACGCTCAACTAAAACTAACTGCCTTTGGCAGCATAGTGGGCGTCAACCCCTCCATTTTCTTCTGCATTAAGGAGATAATCACAGAGATGATCATATATTCAAAAGTAGCTCTGTCAGAATATAACTCACACTTACTGACAACTCTGCAGGGATGAGACTCAAATGCAAATGGGAAACTCACCTGATGCTTAAGAGAAGGACATCCTACTTATATAAAATAGAACATAGTTAATTTGACTGGCTCATTGGATCGAGTCATTGGATTAATACATTGGATTAAGTCATGAATACAGCAGAGCACACAATTTAGGCTCTACATTTCACCCATTCTAGTATTAGAAGCAGTGAGCTGCTTTTATATACAGCGGCCTACGAGCAGTGTTGGATACCCATGTGCTCAAGGGCACTTTGACAGTGCCATGGAATTAAACTGGCACCTCTCCAGGTATTATAAAATGGACTGTGACTCAGATGACAGGTAATGAGAGAGACCACAAAGCACTTTGTGTTGTTGATGTTTGGTAGGACGAGTGATAATATGGAAGTAAGTGAAGCTGGACAACAGCTCTGGAGAACCTCCTATACAAAGTCTGTGCTTGGGCAACACATCAATTAGGACAACTTGCAGGCCAATGTTGTATGGAAAGCTAATACCTGACCCTGAGCTGCCAAGCCATTCTGATTGGGGCTGGGTGAAGGAGACAACCTGTGACAGCCAATGTAGAACACCCCTCCATGGCACACAGAGCTGCCACTAAGTATCCAATGTGGATGTAATAAAAGGGTGTACTATGAGCTGCAACCTCTAAAGGCTTAACCTCTGCCCTCAACACTGCCATGTGCTCATGCTCAGGGCCCAAGAGTTCAAAACTTTTAATCCCTATCTGATCAAATCAGATTTGGATTTTGGGGAGTTCAAAACCAAAAAACAGGATTAGGATCACTTTGATATCCGATCAGATCAGGAAATCCAAACCAAGCTTTAATCTGGATCAAATCTTCAAAGCGGGTAGTTCAAACCGACAACACAGGATTGGGATCAGTTTGATCCCAAAAAACAGGATTATCCTGATCCCACCAGAGGGGTGGATTTCCAGTGGATTACCAGAGCAAAATGTACTGTACAATTTATTTAAAAATATGTTTCAATATAAATAAGATGGCAAAGTTTGTTAACTGAAATAATACACCATGTTTAGCCTTCATGGCAAATCAATTTTATTTTTCCATTTTTGCTCACGTTTGTGGTGGCCTATTTTGTTTTCAACCAAATGTTGATGACATAAATGTTTATGCTCATAAAAGTATCACAACAAAGATTGTCAATCACAAATGTAATTTAGATTAAAGAAAAAATATGTTCAACAAAATTCCATCATCTGTCATCACCTTTCAAAAGTAATTGCGGACAATAGAAGTCTCTGCAATGTGGTCTCTTGTCTTCCTTGTATCATTTTTCATGTCCACTAGATGGCGCTCGGTAGGATTAAAGCACTGATATTCAGGATCTAGTCATCTTGAAAAGTCGTAATCTGGATCAGGGTGATCCTATCCTGAATTGCTTTGAACTCCAGGGACAAAATTTGTCCGACTTGTCTGATCCTGGATCACAAAAAATGGGATTTCAAAATCTGATCGGATCTGATGGAGATTAAAAGTTTTGAACTCTTGGGCCCAGGAGACTTATTAAGTTTAGGAAGGAGTGGACACACATGACCATACTAAATAATGGTAGGGTGGGATAGAGCAGTGGTTCCCAACCTGGAGGACGCGCCCCCCTTGGGCCAAAGATCGCAGGGGGTGCACCAGGCCTCAGATGATTTGAGGCCAAATATCATATTTAGACTTTTTTTTATTAGTTTTTTTACATATAATTGTAACGCAATACATGATTGTCGCTAAAAGCCTTGTTTAATCCAGTTTAATCTCTTTGTGAATTGTTTCCACTTGCGCCGTCCTTTAATTTCTTCTTACAGCGCGAATCCAAATTAATTAATCCTGAGTCCAATAGCCATCAAAGTCACTCCAATAGTGCTCCTTAATTACGCTTTCATCCTCCTTTAACAAAATACTTCACATTCATCCAGTTTGTGACAGTAGTTGTAGCATTTTTGAGACTTTGAAACTTTAATTACCGCTGTTGCGCCCCCCCTGCGCAACTCCCAACAGGAGTCATTTGGGGGGGCTCTTGGGAAAAAAGGTTCGTAACCCCTGGGTTAGAGAGATACAGACATGACAACAACATTGCTCACTCAAATGTAACAAGGCAAATATGTTTTGAAACTACAGAAAGAAGAGTGCCTTAAAAATATGAAAGTATCGTATGCAGATTTTGCTCAAACCAAACATAACAGCAGGGTGTTTCAAAGATTTAAGATGGATTTTTGTTTGAGGGAGTGTTAGACAGTTAATAAGATGCTTTTTGTTTAGTGGCTGGCCCCCAAAGTCAGTCAAAATTAATGACGCGTAACGGAGACTTGGGGACTTTGGTGCCCCCATTTAACGATCCTGGCCCGATTTGGTGTCAATATACTTTACAGGTGTGCAATGGTACATTTGAGGTTTGAATGTGAAGATGGGTGTATTCTAAACAAGAGCACCCAAAGAAGAGGAACCCTCTTGAACCGTTTTATTTCTCCCTTTGGTGTTTGTGACTAACACTGTCATTATTTTTAGTTTATTATTTTAACTTAAAGTGGACCTATCATGCTATATTTGAATAATATATTGTAGGGCCATACCTATATAAAACATGTCTGTGAAGTTTTTTTTTCAAAATATCAAACAGATCATGCATTTTAGCCATGCCTCATTTCGCTCTATTTGCTCTTTTCCAGACCTGTTTTTGCAGGGGCTGATTCTGTGACGTAGCTTTAATGCAAATTAGCTGCTGCAATTTTGTCCGGAAGATTTAAACTTTAACGGACATGAAACTCTGCCGCACGGTCCCCTCGTCCCTTGGAAGTGTTTGTCATCTGCTGGTGGCAAACCGGAGAGAATTACAGCGCTTGCCTCAGGGAGGGATTTGCAATGAATTACAGCAGCAGGAGCAAACGCTTGCCTCGGGGAGGGAGAAAAAGAGCCAGAGCGTCCACAGCTGAGAATAAACAGAAGGGCAACCATGGCAACCATGCACGGGAAGTCTTCTTCGCTGCTTTTGTGGCAGACTACAGCGCCACTTACAGGCCTGGCATATGTACTATAGCGTCTCCAGCGCTTTCGAGCGGCAATGGCCGTGGCCGTGGCCCAACCCCACATTCCCCTGATAGGTGGAGAGTTGCCCATATAGGCGGAGCACCCCTTTTCTGACGTCAGAAAAATTAACGTCTGTATCAGCTCCGTTGCAGCCCGGTTTTTAGAGATTTGGGTATGGAGGAAAAGAGATAGGGTTGTGTTTTCTGACACTTGGTGAGTTCCCTGACACACCGGGGATACATATCCCTTTAAAAGACGTACAAAAGTGCATTTTGCATGATCGTCCCCTTTAAGCATTAAGGTATTAATCACTTTCAAAATGTCCATTAATCATTTTGGTTTAAAAAAAATGTGATAAATTGAGTTTCCATAATAATAGATAACAATGGCCAAATAAATGTATTAATGTATTATTTTAAGTAAGAATCAATCGTGCCGCGTCACACTAATTGCGCCACATAAGCGGCATAGGTGCGCGGCATAGGTGCGCGGCATAGTTGCGCCGCATTTTCGGCTCAGTTGAGGCACCCTCCTCAAGATGAGGCCCCCTCCGCAAGGTGAGGCCCCACGCAGTCTGCATGATCGGCCTGTAGGGAGGGACGGCCCTGCCACCATGCAAGATACATCAAAATTACTTTTCAGATGTGTAATTACTAAAAAAAAAACTACAACATTTTAAATTAATATAGTCCGAGCAACGGAGACATGGGGCCTGTCATTATACTTTACAGGTGTGCAATGTTACATTTGAAGATGGGTGTATTATAATAATAATAATATAATAATTACATTTGTTGTGCCTTGTAATGTTTTTTAAATCAAGCACTGAATTCAAATCAGGTTAAAAAAACAAAACAACGCTACTTTAATATTAGAAAAAGACGGCTGATGTTATCCTCGGACCTCTGCCAAACAAAGCAATGCCTCGATGGCAACATTGCATCAGAATTGCAATATCCGGGTACGTCATCAGCCTTTACCGGTATCATCACTGCTGTGCTGACAGTATACACTCACACATTGCCCAGGCGTGCTAAAGTTATCTCTCAAAGTGAGTTAGCTTTTCACTTGTTATGGCTGACCAGGCCGTCGTGGAGAAAATGAGCGAGATGCAAGTGGACGAGAAAAAAAAGGTGAAACTTCCTTCTTGAGTCTAAAAGTTATATTAGCGAGATAGCAGCTAGCTTAGCCTGTAGCCAGATTCATGCTCTCATTTAGCCACCAGCAATGCGGTGCTAGTATTGCGGCTGCCTAGCTTTTATAAGTTATGTTGACTTTGCCTAACATGTAACTCCAAAGATACCATTCATTGTGTTTAAATATGTTAAAGAAAATTGAGTCACAATTCAGATAAGCGAGCCTGGTCGGCGGGTTTGAATTGGGACATTGTAGCCATCACACTAGCTCGAGAGTGCCTTACGCCAAACTCAATGCAAAATTCCGACAATCGAATGTTTCATTGTTTCTGGTTAGGCAACACTTATGAACTTGCAATTATTACCTTTGTGATATAAAAGCTATGTCTTTAAAACGGGTGGTACTCCCCCAACCTTCTAATAATAACCATCGTGTGTCTTACAACTTGGATGGCTCTGTCATATGGTGAAGACTACTTCATACACCTTTGTAAATCCCATATTGTTCTGCTTTGAGGCGATATAATTACCAGTGAGGAAGGTCTCTTCAAAATAATATATTTGTTTACAGTGTTAATATAAATGTGCCTAATATAAGTAGTGCATGTTACTATTGTAATTTAACATATTGTGTACATGCACCTTTACCATCTGTATGTATCATGTTTGTAATTCATATCAAGGAAGTTATGTCTGAAACAGCTTGAAAATTAGCGTGTCCTATATTCACTTTCTTCTTTATAAAGTGTACTAATATTTTCTGACAGGGGGGGACTGAAGGCGGTAAAGATGGAGGAAAGAAAAAGGCTAAAAATGCTGCTGGGCAATCTGCAGGCAGGGCTGAGGTAAGTTGCTCAATTTGTTTTCAGAAAGAATGAAGAGGCTTTTATTAGATATCATAATAATATAATGTTTACAAGAACTGTATTGTAATAGATGTATTTCGTTGCATGCTCATACATCTCAAAGCAGACTCCCACTGGCTTCATGGCTGTTGAGCTTTTTGATCAAGATACTTGTATAGTCAAAACAAGTATAAGGTGAAACCCTTCTCATCTTGTCATGTGCAATGATGAGGTCAAATTGAATCAATGGCATTACATTGAGATAGCCCAGTTAAAGCTAAAAGTTCAAATGGATACAAGTTTTAGAACAGTAAATAGTTTGGTCATCTTAAACATGTAATGCCCATTAACACAGCAGGTTTGTCTTTTTGTTCGCACTGTTATGTCCTCTGACAAGCTGAGAAATACAAAGAATATATTGGCTAGTCTAAGACAAAAATATTTCATTTAAATAAAAAAAACATGACACCCAATGAAAATTATAGAGTTTCAGCATTTTTTTGTATCCTGAATTACTTTTGTTGTCTCCCTCTAGCTTACACCAGCCCCTGAGTACATAGACGAGCGTCTTTCTTTGTACACCAAGCTGAAAGCCGAGCATGACGCTCTGATGGCTGAGAGGGCTGCGAAGGACAGCCGGGCCATCAAGGTGACTCTGCCTGATGGGAAGGTAGTGGACGCTGAATCCTGGAAGACTACACCATACCAGGTGGCCTGTGGAATCAGGTCAGTGTGATGATAGTACCCCTGTCACTTTAAATGATGATATTGAAAGCCCGTTTTCATGCAGCACAGCAAAGAAGGAAAACCATAATGGTGGTTCAGGGATTTAATTTCCCAACTTTAACCGTCAATTTTTATTTATAAAGCCTTTAATCCTTCATTCAAAAGGCCTCATTAAAGTAAAAGTCGTAGAAGCTTTGCCGTTGGATAGTCTATATACAACAGGTGTCAAGACTGAATTAATGTTAAATTAAATGTTGATAACATTTATTTACATGACCAGACTGCACAGTAAACAAAAGGACATGTAAGCAGATGTATCACTATTATTGAGTGGATGCTGCATTGCTTCATTCATTCATTGTTTTTGGGATGACTGTCCATCCCAATGTCCTGAATGCAACATCTCAGGCATCATTTGAATGACTTCTTGAATTAGCTTTTTGTATGAATTGGTCTTGCTAGTATAAATTCAAAATAATATTAATGTTTTTTACATCTACACAATGAATTGATGATTAGATTTTGAAATATGTTCCTGTTTTACGTTCAGTCAAGGCCTTGCTGATAACACAGTGATTGCTAAAGTGAATAACGGTGTGTGGGATCTGGACCGACCATTGGAGGAGGACTGCAGCCTTCAGTTGCTGAAGTTTGATGATGAGGAGGCTCAAGCTGTAAGTCAACTCCATTCCTGGGCTCACTCATTGCTTATTTGTTTTTTCCTGCTGTAGTAAATTACTCTTTAACCCTTTATTTTAGATGCATAGTTTGCCCCCTTTTTTAAAAACATATCTGCTTTTATTTTAACTCAAACGCTACGAAATGGAACAATGATGAAATATCTTGACAAATTAATATTTGTTTTAATTGAAGTGCTCTCTGATGGTACTAACTTGGAGACTATGTTTGAGTCTCCCAAAGCTTATCAATTGTATACATTTCTGGATACCAAAAGAAAAAGACTGGAAACAGTAGCTTACAAATGTACATGTTTTATTACAACAAAACCAAACATACCAATCACAATCTCTTATAGTCACAGATATTGCATAACTTTACCCTACATCATTTCCTGACTCTGATTCTGTTCCTTAAATAGAACGCGTCCCTATATCCCTGGAATCAAACATTGGTTATTTAATCGTACTATTTTGCAGCTGGGGTTTTCAGTCATGTACAAGTAATGGCTCCAAGTTACACAATAGTGTACATGCTGAGGTCAAGTTCATATTGAGGGTACTTCATGCACCCTGATACGTTTTTCTCAATATATAACTTGATATGAGATACATATTCATAAGCAGTCATATACTATATAACTCCCCTCTGATGTCTCCCAAACAGACAATCAAGGCACGTGAGGCGAAAAACCCGACATTGGGGTGTCTGTTTGTTCAGAAGTACACATTCTAACAATTTAGCCGGTTTTCCACGTTTAAACATAGTAATTATATCCTAAAGTTAGACTTTTATTATTTGTTAAAAGAGGAAATCATCATTTTCTTTTTTTCTCGGTGAGTAATCCGGTTGTTACTTGCAGTACACATCATCCTGCAGAGTTCATTCAACCTTATTGACATGTTGTTAGTGCAGGCAAGGTTAAAGTGATGAATGAGAGGTTTACAATCAATAATAAACCTCAAAGCTCCGTGATTTACCAAGTGTCCAAGCAGCAAAGACATTAAGAGGAGACGTGAGAATGTAAAATACTGCTGCAGTATTGTACTCTCATAAAATTGGCAGCAACCGGTCTCTTAAGCGAATCACAAGAGTAGCTCCTCTATTATAATCTCCATTTTCAGTTTCATTGTCTGAAAGGTGTTGAATATTTTATCTGAAGAAAAGGTCAGTTGAAGTACTGAACAGATTCAAGAGTCTCATTTTACCAATTTGCCAGCACATGCATCCTATTATTAATAAACAAAGGGATGTTCTGCACTACTATTTTTGCTAATCGGGAAATATCTTGTTTTATATTATTAAGGTTTACTGGCACTCCAGCGCACATATCCTGGGTGAAGCCATGGAGAAGGTGTATGGAGGCTGCCTGTGCTACGGCCCCCCCATCGAGAGCGGCTTCTACTACGACATGTTCTTGGAGAGCACTGCTGAGTAAGTCAAACAGGCTTTGTTTTCAGATTTGTCGGTATAATTAGTTGTGTATAATAAGCTCTTTGTTATTTTTAGTTTGACTTCAAGCCTTAGCAACTGTCAGTTGGGTTCACTGTCTGGCAAAAACAAAACGGGTGGATTGTAATGACTCACATGCTGTCAAGCCTGATTTTCGTTGGGTGTGGATTTGAAATTGCATCTTCCAATTTCTGCCCGCAGGATTCTGAGTCTAAAAGCAAATCTAATCAAAACAACACCAGCGCTTTGAAAGTGTGTTGACACACCTTCAGAAGAAGCATTTATTCTCAGTAAACAACTTTTCACTTGACCTTTCCTGAAACGCATTGCTCCCTGCTTCAGGCTGCAGGAGAGCGCGAGGAGAGCTGTCTAATTAATTCTACAACCTCCCTAATGAAGTCCTTTTATGCTAATGGTATTCTTGGAGACGATTTTTGCAAGGATATTTGACATTGCTCAAGCCCCTCAAGCCAAGGACTTTTAAATACTTGCCCATGCTTGGCTGAGGTTAGAAGTTTTTGGAGGTCAAATAATTACATTGGTGAACAAACCTTGGTCTCATCCATGATGCCCTTTAGAAACCCTAGCTGACTTAATTTAGCACTGTGTGCACTTTGCATGTTAATGTAGGACTAGTCATTGTATGTAATGCTCTTGTTGTGTTTCTCTCTTGTTTTGACAGTGGTGTTTCAAGCAATGACTTCCCAGGACTGGAGACCTTGTGCAAGAAAATTATCAAGGAGAAGCAGCCCTTTGAGAGGCTGGAGATAAAGAAGGAAACTCTGTTGGAAATGTTCAAGGTATTTTTGAAAACACAAATGTGTGAGAAACTAAACATCTAATAATTAGCTCAACTCTAAAAGCACGTATTCTCCTCAACAGTACAACAAGTTCAAGTGCCGCATTCTCAATGAGAAGGTGACCACTCCCACCACCACAGTGTACAGGTGAGTCGTGGCCCCATGCATTCTTTTTTTTTTTCTTTTCTTTTTCTTTTTATTGTTTTTTTCCAGAAAAAGAAAAACATACATAACAACACAGCTAAATGTATCAGATATCAAAGTACCATGGCAAACTACACCAGAGACAGGACAATAACTGACAAGACTGACAAAGGGAACATCACAGAGGTAGAGCATCATCCATGGCATACACGATATACATGATACGCGCTATGTAAACCATCCTGCACATACTACAATACAACACATTATATACATAAAATACGTAGTACATCACATAACTTTATTTTGGGTTTTCAATTATTTGAAAGGGTTGAGCTCTCCAGCACTTCAAGTCACCGCCACAAAAGGGCCCCATATTTTCATGTAGATATCCATTCTATTTATCATCTCATAGCATAATCTTTCATAGGAGGAGATTTTGGCTATTTCGTCCATCCATTCCTTAAAGGTCCCATGTCATGCTTTTCTGGTTATTACCCGTCCCCATTTTTGTTATGGATCTTGTTCTGCATGTAAATGGTCTGCAGAGTCACAAACCCTCAAAGTACACCCTGTAGTGAGTACAACTCTAACACAGAAAAGACCTGTCTATGCTGCCCCAGAACGCCTCGTTGGAGATTTCTCTTTTTTAATTGTTTACTTCTTGTGTATAGTGACGTATTTCAGGTATAGTGACGTAACGTAACGGCTCCGCCAAATGTGTGTGTGTGAGGAAGTTCGCGGATTGGTCCAAACGTAACGGTAACCAATCCGCGAACTTCCTCACACACACACATTTGGCGGGACGTTGCGAGGCTCGCTGCTGCGAGGAGCGGGACACTGTGAGCTGGCTCACTGGTGTGGGGTCGGCGAGACACCGCGGAACTCGCCCAGGCTGAGTTTTGCGGTGTCTCACAGACGGCCACTGGGCTCACAGGGAGGGGGGGGCAGGAGCTCCAACAAGCCGTTTAGGGCAGAGTGAATACACATATTATACAGAGATGCTGTATGGGAAACCAATGTGAGTTTGGAAAATTGCACAATATAAATGTATTTTAGTATACCTCAACAATGGAATTATGATCAGTAGAAATGGCCATGACATGGGACCTTTTTAAAGGATATATCCCCTCTAGTTTTCCGATGTCGCAACACTATCCTACATCCAGTAATAAGTGCTATTCTGCACCATGAGATCTGATGGGCATTCAGACCACTTTCCTTTGGTACCATACCTAGTGTGCAAAGCATTGGTCCCTGTGCCAGAGAGGAGGCCATTACTGTATAAATGAAGGTAATAATCTTCGACCATAAGATATCTATCATGGGGCATGAATACAACATGTGCAGTAGAGTGCCACATGTAGTATCACATCTCCAACACAGGTCAGAGCCTCTGAGTCCTAGCCTTGCCATTTTACTTGGAGTCCAATATGTTCTATTGATGACTTTATAATTAATCAGACGTGTCTATTTCCCTTGAAATTTTCAACCATGACCCAATAATTTCCCCCCATGTTTCACCAGTTATCTCTTCCCCTATGTCCTTCTCCCAGCATCTCTTAAGGCCTACAAATTTGGGTGGATGAGACTCCCTTATAAGGTTATAAAAGCATGACGTTTTTGTTTTTAAGTGCCAGTCTCTTTCTAGCCTGACCTGTATCTCTGTTTTTGAAATAAGTGGTAATTGTTCAAGACGTGTCAGGATACAACCCCGCAGCTGGGGTTTACAAGGTCTCTCTCGATAGAAACCATATTGGGGCTTGTCCAGCTGTTATATATATTTTTGATAGCTGTTTCAAACAGAACGCATAGTGATACCAATCTATATGGGGAAGGCCTAGGCCGCCGTCCTCTATGGCTGCATCAAGTTTTGTGCGATTATATATGGTATTTTGCCATCCCATAGAAAGTTGTATACAACTTTATTATATTTCAATAATGCATTGCGTGGCAAGCTTAATGGTAGCATATCACTTGCATAGTTAATTTTAGGGACTATTACCATCTTTAGAATATTGATTTTCCCCAAGAGTGATAACCCCAGCTTAGTCCAATTTTGTAAAATAGGTTCTATTTTTTCGATTAATGGGATTAGGTTGTTCGTCATTATGTCTTCCAGCTGTGGAGTGAGCTTGATACCCAGATATGTTAGGCCAGATGGCCGCCATGCAAATTGCCATCCCTGTCTAACACTAGGTGGGCAGAGTCTCGATAGGGGCATTGCCTCAGACTTTGACCAGTTTATTTTGTAACCTGACACGTCTGAAAAAGAGTCAATTACATTGAGGATGTGAGGCACCGTTGTTGCGGGGCTTCTGGGCTTTTTCTATTTTATGAAACTGAAACCCTCACATCCCTGTGTTTCAGGTACATTTTGACCAACAGGTTGATTCCTCTGAAAAGGAAGGCAAATTTGTAGGCCCCAAATAAAAGCACAGTTTTCTTATTTTTTGAGTTATTATTATAATAGCCCTTAACGCATTAACTCTTTTAACATTCTGCATTTCAGGTGTGGTCCCCTGATTGACTTGTGTCGCGGGCCTCATGTGAGACATACAGGGAAAATCAAGGCCCTTAAAATCCACAAGGTGAGGTTTTTTTTTTTTTAGACAGTCATTATGTACAGCAGACGGGTTACTGTATGTGTATTTATTGCAAAATAAACCAGGAAATATTTCAAGGTCTTTAGGCTGTGCTCTGAATGGTTGCTATTAATATACCAATAATGGTTGGTATTTTATTTCATTTCATTCCATTGCAATCTTACATTTTATATTTTACTATATATTTTTCTAGTTCTCTACCTGTGTTTTTAATTCTTGTTTTTATGCACCACGACACCAAGTCAAATTCCTTGTACATGTAAACCTACCTGGTAATAAACCTGTTTCTGATTCTGAGCTTCTGATCTATTAAACACATTTGTACTATGGCCGTTAGCTCAATGCACTGCAAATAAAGACATTTCTTCAGCAATTTGACAACACACAAATCCATCGATGCACAGGTTTGAAAATAAGCACTGCAACGAACTCATAACACAACAGACGGATAAACTTAAAAAAAATACCGTTTTTAACTACTTTTTATTGTCTGTTGTGATCTTCTCTATTTGGAGCGCTTGTTCTAAATGCTGTTATGTTGGTGTTTCTTTGCGTTGTGTCTATTTGAATGTGTTTTTCTTTTCCTAGTGTACGCTCTGTTGAGCTCTCAGGGCCACCATACATTTGTCCCCATTTCTAGAGCAGCATTACCTGATGTTATATTCCTAAGGGATTTGGTGGACCCATAAGACTGATGAAAGCTCACATATTCTTGTTATGGTGTGCTAGAATTCGTCTACATACTGGGAGGGTAAGGCGGACATGGAAACCCTCCAGAGGATCTACGGAATCTCCTTCCCTGACCCCAAAATGCTCAAAGAATGGGAGAAGTTTCAAGAGGAAGCCAAGAACAGAGATCACCGCAAACTGGGCCGGGTAAGAAGCTCTCTGTCAGAAAAGTAGAGAAGTCTCTTACAAGTTTAGAAGCAAGTGTATGTCAGTATGTTATGAAATACAGATCAAATACCACCTTTGTAGCCAGGAATGTGTTTGATGTTACGCCTTTTCAACAGACAAGATAGTCAAAGCCATTTCTGAACAGTGGGAACATGAAGTACTCATTATCCTACAACTATTCAGAATGTATCACTTACTGAATGAATTTGTAAAAGTTGGTAATTTTCATGAATTGCTCTTTTATATATCAATCTAAGAAGAAATGCTGAGAATAGCATTTATAAAAAATTAACCCGTGTCCCACTTTCAGATTTGAGTGATAATGCAGCATTCAATTAGAGGGACTTTACAATCTGTGGAACAGTTGTGTGACAAAACTTTTGTCTAACTGTTACGTGATTTATATTACTGTAAAATGATATGGAACTTCATTGTTATTGGGGAATTGACAGTTCAGGGTGTGTTTGTTGTTGTTGTTGTTGCCAGTATAAAAGCAGGTGTGTTACAGGGATCTGAGCAGTACATTGTCAAACCCTGGTAACATTAAGCATGTGATGAGCTGTTGCATTATTTCAAAGTGAAACCAGTTTTGTCTGCGTGGTTGCTCTTTTGATTTCTCTAATCTATTTGTTCAGGAGCAAGACTTGTTCTTCTTCCATGACCTGAGTCCAGGGAGCTGCTTCTTCCTGCCTAAGGGGGCCTTCATCTACAACAGCCTGATTGAGTTCATCCAAGTAAGCCAAAGCTGTCGGACCATTGCTGGGATCTCACTCTAAACTTTAAGACTGGAGAAAAGAAGGAGTACATTTTAGAAAGTTCAAATTGGCGGAGAGACCTGGGGAGAAGGAAGAACAGATTTGGTCCTCTAGAAGGGCTATGCAATTATAACCGCTTCAAGTTTATAGTTTTAATGATGTATTGCGTCATATTGTTTTTTAACAGAGGAATAGGAAAGGATTGGGAATGTTAATGATATAGCTTAATGTCAAGGTCTTGAAACTGATGGGCATATGGATAAACTCTTAAAAACCAGGTGCCAAGCATATAAAATCAATTATTGCCAAATCTCTTATCTGTTGCCTCTATTCCCACAATAATGATATCGCTTTCATCACCGTGCCTACGTCAACCACCCCCCCCCCCCCCTTCAAGACACCATCTGCGGTCACCGAAGCCTGATAAGAATGTTTGTGTACAAAACGCAGCACACTCTTACTGATATGTGCTGGGTCCAGGCTCAAGGGCGTATGGCACTCAACTCTTTCCAGGACATGCCGGGGCCCTGCCTGCCTGTAGCTTTGCTGATATCTGTGTTGATAGGTAATAGTTTGAGAGCGGTGAATCAGCTTAGAAACAGGAAGCGCTCAAACGTTTGTGTGAGTTTATCAAATTTAGCAGTGATGCACGTCAGCCACAGCTTGTCACAAAACATCTGACTGATAGTGTATTTAACGAACTTAAACTAGCTTTATTAAATGTAAGGTCGTTTTTAATCAATGATTTTATCACTGAGCACAATCTCGATTTTATGTTTTTAACGGAAACTTGGATTGAACAAAATAACAGTGCAGCTGTTCTTATCGAATCAACCCCTCCCAACTTCAGTTTTATGAGTCAGGAAAGAATGCATAAGAAAGGGGGTGGAGTATACAATAGGGTGCACACTCTGGACTTAATTATCTCAAAGGGTCTGAATATCTCTAAGGTTGTGGTGACTGATGTTGCACTCTCTGATCATTCCTTTGAGAGCTCTATTTCTGTTCACAAAAATGTTCAAAAAGAGGTAACCACAAAGCGATATTTAACTGAAAATACTAGGGAAATGTTTCTTCCACTCTTGCCCATCTCAGTAAATGAGCTAGTAGATCATTTTAATTCTAAAATTAAAAAGATTATAGATGCCATTGCTCCAACTAAGGTAAAGGAAGTGACTGGCAAGAAAATATCTCCATGGAGAAAGGCCATGACCGTGAAAACAGAAAAAAGAGAGTGTCGAAAAGCTGAACGCAGGTGGCGAAAAAAAAATCTCCAGGTTCATTTTGAAATCTATAAAGAGAGACTTGGCTTTTATAATTTGGAATTGAAAAACGCACGACAGTCTTTCTTCTCTGACATCATTGCCAAAAACAAAAACAACGCACGTGCCTTGTTTGCTACCGTTGACAGCTAATTCAGAACGCTGCTGCTTGAGTCCTTACCAACACTAAGAAAGTGGATCACATCACTCTGAAGTTTTTACACTGGCTTCCTGTGTGTCAAAGAATGTATTTCAAAAATATTGCTGCTGGTTTATAAAGCTTTGAATGGTTTAGGCCCAAAATACATTTCTGACCTAATGCTGGATTATGAACCATCCAGATCTCTCAGGTCTTCAGGGACTGGTCAGCTTTCTGTCCCCAGAGTCAGAACTAAACATGGAGAAGCAGCGTTCAGTTATTATGCTCCAAATATCTGGAACAAACTCAGAGAAACCTGCAGGTCCGCTGCAACTCTGACTACTTTTAAATCCAGGCTGAAGACTTTTCTTTTTGCCGCTGCTTTTAATTGACATATTCATATCTTAAACTGCACTGTAACTTTTATTATCTTTGCTTTTTAATGCCATTTTCTTAACGTCTTTCATTTTTGTAAAGCACTTTGAATTGCCTTGTGTTGAGTCCCCCCAAAGGTAGTTAAAGTCATTATTGGGGTTAAAGTCCCCTCGTAGGTGGTTAAAGCCCCTTACGTGTGCCGTTTTGGTTTCAAGACCCTGGTTCGCGGAGGACACCAACAAAGTCCTAGAAAAGACAACTTAAACTTAACTAATGTGCATTTAAAGAAAAGAGGAATAGTTTTGGTGAAAACTAAAAAGGTACCATGGGGTACAGGAATTAGTTTTGTTTTCAAGACCCTGGTTCACAGAGGATACCAAAAAAGTCCTAGAAAGACAAGGTAAACTTAACTATGTGCATTTAAAAATAAAAAAGAGGAATAGTTTTGGCGAAAACTAAAAGATTATAATTTTCCAAAGGGGGGTTCGTTCAGATGTGTGTATCTCATTGACTGTGATTCATGTATCTTCGCTTTTAAATTAGTGTTTTTAAATGCCATTTTATAATATGTTTCTTACATGCTATTAATGTCTTTCATTTTTGAAAAGCACCTTGAATTGCCTTGTGTTGAAATGTGCTATATAAATAGACTTGCCTTGCCTTGCTGTGGCACGCAATGTAAACAATGTGTGTCCTTCCCATTGTGCACACCTAATGTCAAAAAAAGCGTATAATTAATATTTGGAATACATTACAACATGTAAAACAAATATTGACAGCTTTGAAGAAAAGCTGCTGCAGTTTTGTTATAAAGAGCCTCAGAATTGCTCTTAGTTTAAAGACTTACTTTCTTGATTTCCATTCATTGCAATCCTAAAGCAGCACACGTTGAAAGCAATTCTACTTTGATGCGGTAACAATAGATTTCTGACTGAGGAGTAATGAGATGTGTTTATTAAACAGCTCTGCCTGTACAAGCAACAGAACACCTACAGCATCCAAGTATTTGTAGGGTCCGTAGGGATCTAAATTAAAATTGCCTTTTTTTTTTTCTTCTCACACATCGTTTGAATGTTAACACTGACATCAGACAACTGATGGTGCATTACCAGTGTTTAAACATTCTGAGAGGTAGTTTGCTTTTTTTTAATTCTCAGCCTTTGCTTTTTGAGTTATACATGTTTTAGAGGATATGCACTATTCATCAGCAAACCCCAGGAGTAGACAGCAGTTTAAACTGTAGGTGTGATGTGTAGGGAGTGTTATGAAGCCGAGTTGCTTGAGGTGCCAGTAGCTCAAAACAGTCTTATTTTAAAATCATCTTTGTGAGAAAACCTTTGTTCTGTCTTTGGCAGAGTGAGTACAGGAAGAGGGGTTTCCAGGAGGTGGTGACGCCCAACATCTACAACAGTAAGCTGTGGCAGACCTCCGGCCACTGGCAGCACTACAGCGAGAACATGTTCTCCTTCGAGGTGGAGAAGGAGACCTTCGCCCTCAAACCCATGAACTGCCCAGGACACTGGTGAGGCCTCCTCTTCCTCACATTCAGATGATGTTTGAAAGCAAGAAACTAGACAAGATCATAGATAAAAAAAAAAAATAACTAGCACACCCACTCCTGTTCCACACGGGCTATCAGGCCTTGCTATGGTGTGAAATACATGTTTGACTCGGTCTCTGCCTCTAATGAGAGGAAAGACTCAAGGTTGTTTGTTCTGCTTCAGAAGTAAATGTGTGTGCAGAACTGACCTCCGAGTGCAGTTGTTTACCAATATTTAGTTAACCACAGTTATGGAAAACAGGGGAAATGTTTTACCACTCTTGAATAGCTTCAAAGTTTACACAGTTTTTATTTTAGTTGACACAGTTTTTGATGAAATGGATCCATAGTTCCAATAGGTTCATATTTTACTGCTACAATAGATTGTCCTCCAGTTCCACTTAGCTTGAGATAGACTGACGCTCTCTTCATGTTTTCAGTTTTTGAATGACCCAGTTCAATGTACTGCTGCATTGCAGTGTAAAGAGCCAGGCTGCAGCTCTTTGTAGTCAAATCTTTTATCTCCTTTCTACCAATCTTTGTGCTATCCACATCGGTAGCCCCTCTGGAGATCACACTGAAATGGAAATTGAGCGTGCAAACACTTTGTCAATGTGTTGGATGTCAGTTTAAACAAATATCGAATGCAGTCTTCCACAGCAGTGTTGAAGCAGTAGAGCAATTTGCAGTTATTGCGGTAAGTCAAGGTCGAGGTAGGCAGTTGTAATTTGTGCAGTTTTTCCACAATGTCTGTTTGTCTGCAGTCTGATGTTCGATCACCGGCCACGCTCCTGGAGAGAGCTTCCCATTCGCATGGCCGACTTCGGCGTGCTGCACAGGAACGAGCTGTCAGGCGCGCTGACAGGCCTCATCCGGGTCCGCCGCTTCCAGCAGGATGATGCTCATATCTTCTGCACCATGGACCAGGTGAGGCCCGCACTCAAGCACTGACAAGTTCAAGTTCAAGTTCCAAGTTCACACATTCTCGAGTCTGATGAAAAGAGATGACTGATGAAGCCTCTACATTTAGAGCAGGGGTGTCAAACTCAACGCCCGAGGCCCAACTCCGGCCCGCGGCCTCATTGAATGTGGCCCGCAAGAGCTTGCAAAGAATATAATATACAATACAATTGGTGTACTTGTTGAATATGATGGTTCCCTATACAGTAATTAACTACCAAGCTATATAGAATTCCCTTTGGGTAAGCTATACTCCCATAGACTCCTCTTGTTGATTAAGTGTCAATAGATAACATCTTTCCTTCATATTAAAACCACTAATAAGCAACATTTCCATCAGTGTTTAACTCACCTGACAGAAAATCCTTCTCCCCCCCACAGCTCAACATTACAATTCCCCTCACCTTGAGTACTGTGTTTTAAACGTTTTTAAAAAATGAGTGACACAATATCATAAAAGTGTGATGCCAAATCATTCCTGTATTCTTTAGTACTGGACTTTATTTATACTAATATCGTGTTCTATGTACCATTTCATCAATGTTACAACTTGCCATTCAGACCAATAACAATCTAATAATAGCCCAATAGCCCCGATATCATACAGTAAATTGACATTCTATAAATGAAAGAAACGATTCAGATCAAGCGAATCCATTTTCAGACAAAAGAAACTAGCACACAGTGGTAAACAAAGTGGGAGCCATCACAGTGTACTTTGCTTTCTGTAGCAAAGACCTTAAACCTGTTTGAGAAGCACAGTTCTGAAGGCTCTCAGTAAATCAGGGTCTTGCTGGCACACAGCTTTCTTTTTAAAAATCAAATCAGGCATTGCTGTGAGTCACATTCCTAGGTTAAGAGTGAGGAATCCTACTGCTACACCTACTTCTACAGCCTGGTGTAGCAAATTGCCTGTTTAAGTGGCAATCTTTTATATTTAATTCCTGATGGATTTAACACAACCTTTTTACTGGCAGCAAAACCAACTTTTGCTGTAATTTAATAAAGGAAGTCAGGCAATAATTGGCTAACTGCTAAAAGTGCTTTACCTCTAAGAGTGGATGGAGGTGTGCTGCATCTACGAGCTCACTGTGGCTGCCAACAATTACAGTTGCATGGTTTTATATAAACATTAGCATGTTTGGTCACATGTAGTGGAAGAGCTTTATCATATTATATTATTCTGATTCATCACATAGTTTAATTATTTGCAAATACCAAAACAAACGAAGGTGCAATCATTACATGAGAAATTAAACGTGTCGCTATGTCAAAAGAGATGATGCTAGTTCTCTTACATTTTGTTTTTGACCCCAGATTGAGGAAGAGATCAAAGGCTGCCTGGACTTCCTGCGCACTGTGTACAACGCGTTTGGCTTCTCTTTCAAACTCAACCTCTCCACAAGACCAGAGAAGTACCTGGGAGAGCCGGAGGTCTGGGAACAAGCAGAAAAGGTAATCAGAAGCCCTCTTGTTTCTGTCATATGGTCATGGGAATGTGAACAGCACACTCTCACAAAGCCTCAGTGAAGAATTTTGAAGATGATCTGTGATATTATCAAAATGGAAATGTTGGAGCCACTTCACAGACAGCGAATGCTCGTGTGAACCCAGATAACATTTATATGTTAATGAATGAGATGTATTCGGCTGAGCTTATATCAGTTCTGAAGCAGAAAATGCCTTTTCATCTCCAGAGGATCTACAAGTGCCGTCACTGTCTGCCTTTGCTGTCAAATGACATTCACCCTCTGTGGACCAGCTCCAGATTTTACATCTTGTTTGGTTTAGCTTTATGCTTCTCTGGGATGGAGCAGGCAGTGTTTTAAACTCTTAAAGAAAGTAATAACAAGAGTGAGTCATTTAAACTGAGTGATAATGAGTCTATTTCTCTGGGCTCGCTGCACCATGAGTGTCTCTCTCGGGACAACTCCAAGTCTAACGGATGGATCTGTAAAACTAAACGACAGTTGTTGGATAAAGGTCAGCGCCACAACTTAACTCCATTGTTTTATCAGTAGCATCGGTTTATGAAGTATTTACAAATGCTTTTTAGTGAGGCAAGCCTCTTAATGACATGCAGCATGCCTTGCATTTTACAGCAGGACAAGAATGTATTCACATTTGTTTTTCTCTTGATCTGATTGTTTAGAGGCAGTTGTGTAATATAGTTAGTACTAGGGATGTAACGATACCAAAAACTCACGGTACGATAATGGCGCGATTTAAAAAGTCCACGGTACAATATTTTTCGCGATATTGAAAAATATAGGAAAGAAATGTGAAAAAAAAATGTCTCAAAAATTATTTACAGTTTTTTTTTTTTTATCGCAGTATATTTTCTCAGTCTCACAACGGTATTGAGACATCTATTTACAGAGATATTCGATATATCGTTACATCCCTAGTTAGTACTGCACTTAAGGATGATTTTGGGTTACTTTACTTGAGGATATCTATTTTATTTAATACTGGTACTCCACTATTTTGAAGGCAATAATGTACACACTACTACATTTATTTGAGAAAATGAGTTACTAGTTACTTTTAGATCATTTCTTTTTACTTTTATAGATTCAGATTACTAGCTATTAAGTAATTAAAAGTAGACCCACTTTTCCAGCTGTGATAAACACATTAGTGAATCCAGTTATTTAATATATAATTATACAATGGGACATTATGAAAAATAAGTACATTTTGATGCCAATACTTTTGTACTTTTACTTAAGTAAGACTTTTACTTGTAACAGTCTTACTTGTAACAATATTTTTACACTGTATTATTTCTACTCAAACTTAAGTAAAATAAGTACTTCTTCCTCCACTGTTTAGAAGTACATACATAAAGTGCAGGTTGCAATGGTTTGCGTTCCTCTCCACACCGCCGTTTTTACGCTATCCGTCTAAGAAATGATGATGAGGACATTTCGGACATGGATGTGGACTTTACCTTTTCTGGTTGGCGCAGGCAGTGATTCAGTTTATTTTTATGCATTTGAAAAATCATTACAGAATAAGATGAGGCTTTTTATGCCTCACTGTTCCCAATCATTTGTCATCTCTCTCTTTATTGAGATGACATAAAAGAGGAAGCAGAACACACACTGTGGCCTGCAGGGGACTGTCATCTCATTCATACTTTAATATGTTCTCAATTACTCAATGGGAATAGTAAAATATGATCTAAGTTAATTATGTATACGGGTACTTATTGGTATTTTATAACTTCTAAATAGTTCCTTTTAATTTCCGCCCCTGGTTTATAGTCAGTGTTTTGATTGGTCTGTCCTCAATGTTTTATTGTAACTTCATTTTCAATCATGTCCTTTCCCCCTGGCAGCAGTGGAAGTTGTTTTTTATCACGTTGTTTTATTAACAATCAATCCAGTGGCCGCAGTAACTTTTTAAAAATCAACACCTATAAATTGCTGATGGATATTGTGCTGCTGCATAATAATAATTATAATTGTACACCTCTCAGTTAGTCACAGTCTTCAAAACAAGAATAACATTCTGCAATAAAATATTTGGTGCAGTAAAAAAGTTAATTATAGATGCCTTAAAGGTTTAGAGCTTTTATTGACATGCAAGTCCACTTTTCTCTGAGTAAGACATTTTCTAAAGTCAGCACTGGCTTTTTCTGATTAATGTGTGCTTGTGCTGAAGTGGAAAATGATATACAAGAAAGTGTGACTCTCCAACTTGGTCCAGTGACTGGAACACAACTTGCTGCATGTTTCCCCTCACCTCATTAACTCCCTCAAGCAACCATAAAATATTATTGAGACGTTAACATTTCTCAGTTCAGTGATTAGTTCCAGATGAAGGAAATGTCAGGTCCAAGTATACAGCTTTTGCTTAACACCACTGTTATCTGCATGTTGGTCAGCCTTTGATATTGTAACTAAACAGTAATTGTTTGTTTTTCCAGCAACTGGAGAACAGCTTGAATGAATTTGGGGAGAAATGGGTTCTGAACCCCGGTGATGGAGCTTTTTATGGACCAAAGGTGAGCTGTGTGCCGCAGTAATGATGTGCTTTCACTGTGAAACAGCAGGAGGGCTTCCGCTGATTGCTTGTGTCGTTTCTGTGCAGATTGACATTCAGATCAAGGATGCCATCGGCCGCTACCATCAGTGTGCCACAATTCAGCTGGACTTCCAGCTGCCGATCCGCTTCAACCTCACCTACGTCAGGTAGCTCTACTGCTGCTTTTATAAACACTTTTAAGTAAAATGGCAGAGGAATATAAAATAATGTTTGATCCTGCAAATTAGGGCTGCTCAATTAATCGTATTTTAATCGCGATTACGATTATGGCTTGCAACGATTACGAAAACGACGTAATCGAAAGATTTTCCTTTTTTTTATTAAATACTTTTTTTTTTCAGGGTAATCAGCTGTTAAAAACATACTGTTCAACATTTTTTTCTCCAATAAATGGATGTTTTCAAAGTCAATGAATAATCGCATTTAATAATCGCAATTACAATTATTGACCCAAATAATCGAGATTATGATTTTTGCCATAATCGAGCAGCCCTACTGCAAATGCACATACATCATAGCATTTAACAGAATGTTGTACAACTAACATTATCAGAGATGGACAAAAAATAGTTGAGTTCATGACGGATGGAAAAACATCTAAAGCTAATGTGAAAATAGACTTAAATGAAACTATATGGAGATGTATATTTTCAAGACTCTATATATTTAAAATGTATTGTAATGACCTGTAACTGTTTTTACTGTCTTAAGAAAACTGTTTCCTTTTCTCTCTTTGTGTGTGTTCCTAATTTTCTCCCATCCTTTAAATAATTGTGTAGCCATGATGGTGACGACAAGAAGAGACCAGTGATCATCCACAGAGCTATCCTGGGATCAGTTGAGAGGATGATCGCCATTCTGACTGAAAACTACGGCGGCAAATGGTTCGTTAACAATCATAAAACAATTTTCTTTTGTAAAGTATATCTTTGTTCCATTGTGTTTCCTCCTGAGCACTTTTCTGATTTTCAGATTGACTTAAGGCACATTTATTTATACAGATAACTGCTTCTAATACTAACCAGTGGAATGTGTGATGTTCTGCTTCAGGCCTCTGTGGCTCTCTCCTAACCAGGTGATGGTGGTGCCTGTGGGACCGACCTGTGAGGAGTACGCTCAGAAGGTAAACACAGACCATACAGTAGCTACTACGGTCCACATTCCCGCTCCAAAAACAAGAATAAATCATACATTGAACTCATAAAAGTGTTAGCTAAGAATAAAGAATTACGTCCAATGGGGCAAAGTCATGAGCAGACAATCATACGGGATGTGATCAAGCTCTATTTAGCGAGATCACCTTCCACTCTTTTGGGGGAACTGAGTCAGTAGAGTTGTGATTTATTTCTATTATTTCCTTCATTTTGACTTCCAAACACATTTGACTAATCTGTTGGCTTGTTTAAAACCTGTTCATTTCCTCTTTAACTGATGGCCAGACCAGCAATAAAAAAGAAAAGTTGTTACAGGCTTTGTTTGCCTTTTTAAAAATGCGTGGAACCTGGAATTAGTCTTTTTTTGTGTTGTATGTACAAAAAGTCAATTAGTAAAATAAGCAGCTGCACAGTCCTGATAGCCGTGTAATTGCAGAAAGCAGCAGGTCTACACAGTGTGATCATAACGGCTGCAGAAACACAATCATCATTGCAGCCAAATTGCCAACATGTACAAAATGTTTTAGTCCTCATTTGAAAAAAAACTACAATTTTTAGAAATCAAAATGATTTAGCTTTTGACACATGCTGGGGAGGCCTTAACTATTTGTTGTAAACGTTGCAGGTGAAGCAGGAGTTCCACAGCAACGGCTTCATGTCTGAGGTGGACCTGGACCCCGGCTGCACTCTGAACAAGAAGATCAGAAATGCTCAGTTGGCGCAGTACAACTTCATCCTGGGTCAGTCTCTCACTCCCCTGTCTCTTTATCTTTGTCATCTCTTGCTCGCTGTCCATCTAGATATTGATTTTCTTTTCTTTTTTGTCTCTTTGCATGTTTGGAAAAGTGGTGGGAGAGAAGGAGAAGACGAGCAACACTGTAAATGTGCGCACCCGGGACAACAAAGTGCACGGCGAGCGCACTGTGGAGGAGTGCATCGAGCGTCTGCAGCAGCTGAAGACCTGCAAGAGCCGGAACGCTGAGGAGGACTTCTGATCGTCCCACACTCAGACATCAGCTCTCTCTCTCTCAACAGGATCCAGAGCTTTTAACTTTAAAAGAACCATGTGGTTGAATCAGTTGTTGGTACTGCTATCACATTTTGCCTCGTCTCTGCTTCTTGCTCGTTGGAAAATCATTTTTCTTTGATTTGACAATTGTGTCTTCTATCGCCTCTTTACTGTGTCGCTATGATTTGGGTATCATGTTTTCCTTGGAATCAATATTTCTGTCCATAACCCATCTGATTAGAGAGATACATTTAGGTAAACTCCTATGTGATAAGGTCTTTGAACAGCTGATGCATAAACTGATTTAAAACAGGGGAAATGGTTCGTTACACTGTCCGAACGGTCATTCTTTCTTCAGGGAATCGTACACGAGTTACAATTTTGTTAATACAAGATCTATTCTTAATCTTTTTGTTGTGTTTTATTTGATGTTTTTTTGTCATTTTCTTTTCTTTCCTCTAATTGTCTTCTTAATTGAGCACCAGAAAACAAGCCTAACATGAGTTATAATAGGCATTAAAAACATTACATTTTTTTTGTGCAGCTTTCAATAGTTACTGAGATCTAGAACAATTAGTAAAATATGAAGTTATAGGTCCTACTGGCAATCTACATAACTTGTGAAATGTGTTTTTCAAACCACAACTCAACTCACAAGTTTGAGATCCTGCATTTCCACACCAAAGTGGAAATTGTTTGAGTTAGAGAGTGGAAACATTTAATTTTCCACAAGAGAGGTGGAGTTTGAGTGATGCTGTTCCGCTACAGTAAAAAGGAGCCTTATCTTCCTCCAGTAGTGAATCACCAGGAAGGAAATTGTTGATATGCTGGAGGGTAAACAGCTGATGCTTCTCATTATTACATGCTGCCTGAACTCAGACCATTTACTTCTGCTGTCTGCATCATCACATCCAGGTATGAGGGATATTATATATCCTAATTCTCTGTCTACTAGGCGTTATACAACGTATTTCGTGAAAAGAAAATGAGTCAAATTGATGGATGAAACGTGCAGTAGAGATAAGACAAATATGTGCATATTACTAGTAATGCTCCGGTTTCAGATTTCTCCAGCTGTTTTCTATTTCTGCTCCTAACGTGGAAATGTACTTGACCAACTTCACTTCGTTTTTTAACAGTTTTAATGACATTTTCAGTCTTTGATTATTATTCCCACCACTAGTGGGTGCTATGTCTTTGTAATGGAGCTGCAACAGACCAACAGTGAGAGCAATGTGCTTCAGCAGTTTAACATCTGTGAAGAAATGCCCTGATATAAATCAGTGCCAAAGTACTTCATGTTAAGGTGAAAAACTCTAAAGAGGAACTAAAACATCTTTATGATTGTCTCTATGCATATAAGGTTCAGTGTTCATGAAGTACTTAACAGTTATAACATTTGGAAACTCCTGCCCTGAAACGGCTTACTGTTACATGTTGTATTTGGAAGTGAATTATTGACATTTTGCAGACTTCTCCCATTCATCTAAGTAGGAACATTATCACTAAGGTTGGAGTGAAATATGTGCTCACCCTTGCAGAAGAGGCAGTGGGCGCTCCACTCTGAATGCAGCCAAAGGAAAACATTGATTTTGGCTGCTCTACAAGTTGCAGGTAATTAAAATAAGTGAGCCCATCAGTTTTTTTGGCAAACTTGAACTTTTCAGCACCAAATAAAATGTGTTCACAGGTTTGGTTTCCTGTTGGTCCAAATGTACCTGAGACAAAGGGATGTGAGGGTTTCAGTTTTATAAAATAGTCAGTATAGGGGCTTGGACTGGGAGCCGTAGGGTCGCTGGTTCAGGTCCCCGACCAGACCTAAACAATTGTGGTGTGGACTGCTACTTGGAGAGGTCCCAGTTCACCTCCCTTGCAATGCAAACATCAATGCCTTCTTATTCCTTAAAGTACCATGACTATCGGATATGTTTATTATTTAGGTTTGCTTCTCTAAGGAAATAAGCGAGAGAAAAATAATAGTGGGGGAATTAAGACATTAGGTTTAAAAGAGCTGATAAAAGTAAGTAACCCTTATATCGATTCTGACCACAAGGTGGAACAGCTGAACCAGGATCTTGTGGGGGTGGGGGAAGGAGTGGGGCTAATGTCAGTGGAGTGTGGGAGAAAAAAACATTTTGATAAGGGGTTAATGAAAAAAGTCAATGGAGTAGGAGAGTGTCAACAGACAGAGTGAGACAGCCAGAAGTCTCCTGGGAGGCGGCTGTTGACTCTGAGCCTCCCTGTGAATCCCCGCTCTCTCGCACCGTTGGATCCTTCCTGAATGCTTCACTGACAACCTGGCCATGAAGGGTCACAACGCTTCAGTGAACTGAGCAAACTTTTCTCTCTCTAGCCACACATGCATTCTAAAGGTATCGATTCACATGTTAGAAAAGGTCCCACTGCTGCTGCTCTTTACTTAGATGATGCTGGGATAAGTCACACGAAAACCTTAGAAGTGAACTTTATTTGAAATGCAGGTTATTAGTCCATAGTAGTAGTAGTAGTTTCTTTAATTTTTTAAGGACTTTGTTTCCCAAGTACTCGATAGGTTGACAATTGAGTAAGCATGCTTATTTGCTTTTTTGCCAAGAGTTAGATGATAAATATAATGCCGCTGCCATGTCTGAACGCCAACATAGTGTATGCGGTTCTCTTTTACATATCTCAACTTTTGTGGAGCTCGATGCACATTCACCAGCCCTGATTGACCTTACAATGAGAAGAACAGCAAAGAAAAGGTGTGTCGCATCAGTGAGGTTCTCCAAAAGAATCAAAACAGCTGTCAATTACCCTCGACTGTGGGTATTTAAAGCATCACCACTAATTCATCACATAAACCAGGGACCGCACTAAAAACATCTGAAGGCCGTCTCTGGCCGGCGGGCCTCACTTTAGGATGCTTCGTACTATACTATCAATGTTTTTTATGACATCCTATACTATGACTTTTCATGACATTTTAATGGCATGATAAACCATAATTTTATGACCTTTTTTTATGACATTTTACTATGAGTTTTTGTGGGAGGATTGTTATGGTATACCATACTTTGACTAAATGGCATACTATAATTGATATTAGGCCTACGTTTTATTATTTAAATAAACTATACCAAGACTTTATGTCATAGTATAGTAAGTAGCATAAAAAAGTCAGCAATGTATGCACTACCGTTAACACTAGTTAGTTATGCATTGATGCTAGTTCCAACCGCTTTCTACAAGTTGTTGTTTCTTACCTGACTGACGCTTGTCAGGTAGGCGCAGTTTAGCACAGTAGTGTAAATGTAAGCTATTAAACAAATGATTCAAGTAGAATGTATCCGCTTTATGTCAGGGGCGTTATAAATATCAGATAGATTATTAAAAATAGATGATGGCTCAAATGTCAATCAAAAGAGTTGTGAACTAATATTAACTGCAGGATATCTGCAATCACCCTGGCAAAAGTGAAGCTGGACCCAGCAGCCAGTTAGATTTGAATAAAGATTGTAAAGAGCGAAAAAAGGCTGGCATCATCTCTAAGGCTAACTAATTAAGACAAAAACTAAAATAGAAAACAAAACTACAGAGGATAGATTTGTGGCCGCAGTTGACAGGTTTCTCTGTTTCAGTGTGTGTAGCAGAAATCTGGTCTAACTAATGACATGTCATATGAATTTCAAATCATCATCCTTTTTGTATGTGATGTACTGTAACCCCATCTGAAGAGATATTGTTACATTATTTTCTCAAATAGTTTGGTTAGGTTTGCAGTCCCAACCATTTTGAGTTCCAACAGCTGGATTTTCAAATATTTATCAACTATTTTTAGCTAATTATTTAAACTAGTTATCATTTATTTTAGGCTAAGTATTTCCAGTGTACTTCACAAAAGGTTGAACCATCCATTTTAAGCACATCACATACGCAGAGACATCACACATGTGTATTTGTCTTTATTTCTCAGCGGTAACATCTTGTTGCCATTGCTTTTCTGTTTACTTTTTCATCTCACCATGGCGACAGGCAGAATTAAGTGTAGTTGTATATTCAGTCTGTAAGATGTATGTTAACGTTCTTTTCTCTCTACTTTTTTCCAGCAGTTACAGCCAAAATCTAAACAGCCTCCCCTGTGACACACGTGTTTTTACCTCGCCTCCACACATTCATCCCCAAGTCATGTTGCTTCTGGACTAAAAACATGCATATTTGAATGGTTACGAACTGTTTTCTTCTCTGGGCACTGTTCTTAGTCAGCAGTGACTACTACCACCCCTAACATGCACACACACACACACACACACACACACACACACACACACACACACGTGCGCAAACGTGCACACACAAACGTGCGCAAACGCGCACACACACACACACACACACACACACACACACACACACACACACATCTCCTGCCCCCCTCTGCAACGCAACCCCGAATTATGGTCAGCCGCTTGTGAAGTTAGTTTTGCTTGGGAAAACCAAGCTGCCATCTTTAATATCATAATGTTACCAAATTATATGGTTCTAATTGGGAACTGTTTGATGACACTTTCTGGCATCTGGAAAGCCTGCGTGTGACCTTAACAGGAGTCTTTTCTCATCCCAAAGTATGACCTTTGCTTCTGACCCAGCATAAATTAAGTAAACCACTTTACACCAAGGAGAGGCCCTCGCCACCAGTCACACCCATGCAGGGTGCAAACATCAACAACTCACTGGGATTGTCTGTGATGTAGGTCTGGAGCATCTGCACACACAGCTGCATACAGTAGTTAAGTTAGGCGTGAGGATAGAACACATAGAAAACTACAGAGGATAGATCTGTGGCAGCAGTTGACAGGTTTCTCTGTTACAGCAGAAATCTGGTCTAACTGATGACATGTCATATGAATTTCAAATCATCATCCTTTTTGTATGTGATGTACTTTAACCCAATTTGAAGAGATATTGTTACATTATTTTCTCAAATAGTACAGTTTGGTTAGGTTTGCATTCCCACCACCATTTTGAGTTCCATCAGCTGGATCCTCGCATATTTATCAACTATTTTTAGCTATTATTTATATAGTGATCAATTATTTTAGGTTAAGTATTTCCATAGATTAGTTCAAAACGTAAATTGTATTCATACACTGTATTCATACATTTTCGCTTATCAGTTCAGTAGATGATTACATTTGCTTACATTATTTACTTTCAGTTGTTTAATCATACGGCTCACAATATATCTTGTTGTTATTACTTTAGCCTACTATTCTAACAATTTATCTGTACAATTTAAGCTAACAATTTGTAGCTTCTTTACTCTCTTGCTAGCTATTTTTGTACCTATGTGGTTGAATGCTTTACGGTGCCATAACTGACTGCCAGTGGAAGGTGCTATGTGGATACATGTAAAAAAACTATATACATTAATTCTGCTACTCCAACATATTTCCACTCATCCTCTAACACCTGTAACCCCTCGGGTCTAAGTTTGGGAATCTCTAATCAAGACCAGTACATCTTAAGATTTTCCTTTCCGATCTATCCAACATGACGTTTCTCACACACTCACTGTGACAAGTATTGTTTTACCGGGTGTTTAATAAAGTTTAACATTCTTTGGTTGCAACTGCAGTAAAAGCCATTAGCCCCTGACACTTTAAAACCTCAATGTATTTTCAACAAATCCACATTTTAATCTCAACTGCAGCGCCTACAGCACCACAGTAGCAGCCAAAAGCTCTTTGTTGTTGCTAATATACTCCTTATGGTAAAGAATTGCATACTGTAAATCACCCATATGGACAGTCCACCTTTCTTTCATGCCTGCGTTTGTTGAATTTGGCCCACAGCACCAGTCCGGCATGAATCTAGCAGCCTCATTATGACCAAGGCAAAGCCCATTACTCTGCTCTGCCCACAGGGAATAACACCTTTTTCTTCATTAACCCGCGAATAAGAGCTGTTAGCCACAGTTTCCATCACTTCATAATGTACGACCTGATGCAAAACTCAATACTTGATCGACTAGTTTTCAACAGATTTTCCGATTCTTTCCTCAAGCACAATATCCAGATGTGATACCTATGCTCTTTTAGAAAATGTACTGCCATAAATACAGCTTTTTCCCATTGCGTGCACAGAACTGTTCCCAGAAGCACTTGCCCTTAATATTTCTACATGTGATCCCAAAGCAGTTTGGCTGTTAGTTGACTGTTGCGACCATGAATTCCTCCTTTCTCACCTTGCTTTAACTCAAACACAGTCTTTTCCTTACATGCAGCCAGCCAGATGTTTAGGCTGGAAGTTCTCCACAGAGGAGGCCTCAGTGGTATGCACGGTTGTTATTTATCTAAATTGTATTTTTCTCCTCAACAGCATTTCTTTCCTTCTTTCTGCTCTCAGGGGTGGTTTACTTTCACCCCAAAGTAGGAGGTGCAGAGAGGAAAGGCTTTGCCAGCATACCCACAATTCACCAGTGGCTGACGGAGCTGATGAAGTTGAAGTTGACAGCTGCATAAATCACTGGCTCATGGTGCTAATAGGTGGCAGTATAAAATCAAGCACAGACCACCCATGCTGCAGGGCAGGAATAGGAGCATCAAGTCATATCTAGCGTGCAGCACTGTACAGCCATCCGAAACACTTAACCCCCCCCCCCCCAGCAGCCCGGCCTGTTCCAGTGCAAGGGGCTCTCTTAGCAACACAGGAAAGGCCCGTCTGGCATCCGCAGTGCAGTGATTCATATTTGGCACTTTCATAAAGGTTCCAAACTGCTGGAGTTTTTTCGGGGGTATTGTCGAATGCTTCCCCCCTCAATCGCCCTTTCGGAAAAACCTATAAACATTTCTATGCCAGTAACAGAAAAGCAGCCTGTGCTTTTGCTTCTTTCAAATCTGAGTCTTAGCATAGGTTTTGATTCTCTTCACAGTGAGGAGAAAGGGCTGCACGCTCACCATTACTACTTTTTCTGTGCGTAGTATATTTCCACGTATGAATGGAGAGGTGCTTGAGCTCATTCAGTGGAGCTGCACAGAGAGGTGTGAAGGTGGCTGTTTGCAGGGCCTCTTCCTTTGTCAGAGGGGAGATAAAACACAGGCAGAGCATGAGGGGGCGGACCCCCATCGCACAAAGCTGTCAATATCCAGGCCTAGATCCCCGGGTTAAGCACAACACAACCCCACCTTAAGTGAAGGGCCCCCTGTGCAATCAGATTGTGCAATACATTTGGAGACTGAATAAAGACACCCCCCCCCCTCTCCAATCCCCAACCCCCTGTTTCTCCAGGTTTTATAGTACATCTGAGCTTCTGTTGTATCCCATGTATATGAAATATAATCTGTTTCCCACCAGAGACATGACATATTAATAAACAAATTCTAACTAAAATACACTTTATATTTAAAACCAAATGTAACTTCTTAATGCTCTACGTTATGAAAGACGTTGAAAAAACAATACAATAGACTGAACAGTCAGAGACTCTTTGTGGGTTGGTCAGTACGAGGGACACCTCTAACATACATGTAGTTATATTTGGTTGGCATAGCAATAGCAGATTGCTGAATTGTTAAATGCGGCATGATTAATAACTGTTGGTAAATAGACAAATATACATTTATAATGGATTTTTTAATTATTTGAGCAAGCAATAAGGCCTAGATGTGCTTGTTAATGCTCCTGTGATATTATTTGTTCTATATTATATCATTGCAAACAAAATATCTTGTTTTTAACTGTTCAATCATTGGACAAAACAACCCACTTAAAGGAACAGCTTCTGCTCAGGAGACTGTGATGTTTTTTTGTACCCTTTATAGACACACCAGCTGAAGGTTATTCAAGAAATAAGTTAATTGATGCAGATAATTGATTATAAGTTGAGGCTGGAGACACAACACTTCAGCTTTTTTTTAAAAGGGCAAAACAAGGAAAAAATAAATAAATCTTTTACCAATAACAAATCTCCTGCAGAGACCATAATCAACAAAATATTGGGGATGAAAGAAAATCATGCAGCCTCATTCTTTAATGCCACACTTGGAACATATGTTTTTCAACTCATTTAGGGTTTTGCCTCAGTTCATTTAGATATAAGATCACACCTGGAATGTACTTCTTTACAGCAAGCTGCTCAGAGTCTTTGTCTGAAAACCTTCCCCCCTGACCAATCGCATGTCTTCTGCTTTTACCGCGCGTACACTGCACCTCTGATGAACTTAGGCTGCTACAGCCTGTCCTTAACGGCCTATAAATGGCTTGAGGTCATCTGTCATTAAACTAGAGAGAGCAAAAAATGACTCCTGGCTGTGTTTGCCTCTGACGATAAAGCCTTCAGTGTTTATGGCAGCTACCTGTACTCCACTCACTCTCTCTGCCCAGGTGGGCTGACGTGGGGAAAAGTCAATAACTGATGTTGATGTTTGTAACGTTACAGGAGGATAAGCCCAGTCTGTGGTTAACACTATTGGTTGATGTCAGCAATGGAGTTGTTACATTTGACTGAGTACCAAATGTGCTTTGCCTTGATAATCAGTGTGGGGAATTCGCAGTGTGGGTGGATTTTTATGAATACTGATCTCTGGTGTTGAATAAGCGTCAGGGTTCTCTTTGTTTTCGTGAACAAAATATGGAACCTTGAAAAGATTGAATGGTAATTTTCAGTTTTAAATGTTCTCACATTTCTGCTCATACAGTAGTTCAACTTGCAGATGTTCCCTCTTTTAAAGATTTAAGGGATTGGATAATGGAATAAAATAATATCAGTATTAGCCTGAGAGTATGACTGATGTTTGGACATATGAACAACCTGAATCTTACTGTGGACAGCTTGTGGTGTGTGTGGTGTTAGGAGGGAAAACAGAGTTACAGTCAGCGGTCAGACAGTTCTCACAGAGCAGAGGCCGGGCCGGGGCTGTCAGGCTGACCAATGACCACAGTTTAATGTCAATGAAGAAAAGTGGTTGGTGTTGGACATCTACTCACCATTATGTGTCCATTTATTTATGTATTTTGGTTTATGCACATATTTATGCAAAGACTTTTACATGTTTTCATCATGATGTTTATTTTCCAGCTGATCCAGTTAATAGACAAAAAAGGGGCAGTGCCATCAATGATATTATATGGTAAGGAAAACATAACGCTGTCTCAAAAAGTGAAAAAGAAGAAAGTATATCACTCCATACTGGGAATACATTTTTTGTATTGCTGTAAAGGTGTTATTGTAAATACAGAACATTGAGTTTTTAATCGTAAAATGGTGCACTCTGATGACATAGAGCCCTGCATGTCTAAATAAAATATGTTTTAATTGCCTGCAAAGTTGTCATTGTCTCTTATGATTATGTCATATGTATTAGTTGTTTTGTATCACTGCACAATCCCTTGATAACCTGCTGCTGTTGTAACACAATCATTTCCCGACTAAATAAACTACATAATTTAATCTATCAATCCACCTATCCAGTCATCCATCCATTAAGAATGGAAACATTGTTTTCTTACAGTAAAGCAGTTACAGTAGTTCAGTGTCCCGTCTGCACTCAGGTATATTGGTGTTGACAGAATAGCACCTGTACCTCTTTGCTTACAGACCCGTCACTGTAACTGCTTCACACACCTGCTTGTATTTATAGTCGCACTGTTGGCAAAACATTGAGTTGCTACGTTTAAAATTCAGTTTAGTCTGAGCGATCTTCAGCTTCTAAACTGATGAAATGCTGCTAACTACTCTGCAGTCAACAGCACGTCTCGCTCTAATGCCGCCTGACGTGACGTCCAACCCAAAAGTGACATCATGGCATGAAGAAATGTGACTTCATGCAACACGTGGAGCAGCCAACATTGGAGCTGCCAATGACTTCAGGCCTGTTTTTAAATGTTGTCATGGGAGAGGTGGCTGTATTCACTAGAGCCAAACAAGAGGGTCTTTTGTCCCTCGCTCCACATCTGTCCGGAATCACCTCCACTAATTACCAAGGTTAGTTTTGGGAATTGACAGCATAAATATTAAACTGTCAAGCTCTGTCTGTTGGCAACACCTTCCAGTGAGTCATTGGCTGCCGAGGACGCAGGAAACAACGCTGTCTTTCTCTGTGCCGTGCTGCAGGGCTGGTCAGTGAGCACCTAGCATTCATTATTCATTGTGCCTGTTTAAGTACTCAACTGTTAATATTTCTGCATTTTTCTTTGCCATTATTTAAATCAGTTCAACTATAACCACACACCATTAGTGGTTTTTACACCACAGAGGCCAACATAAACGTACTGAGAGTTTCACCTTTTTTAAATTCATACTTTATGTTAGAGATCTGTTTAAATGATATCAAGAGGACTGCAAAGACGTTTTGGAAAACTAATAGATTTAATCCCTTTCTTGAAATTGAGATGGGATAAACGATACCTTAATGTGTGTATACATGTTAAATATGAATCAAGAGCTAGCAGAGTTTAGCATAAAGATCTGCTGGCACCTCTAAAGCTCATTAGTGTGCTGCTTCAGTCCAACACATCATCTAAAAATAAATTGTTTTTAAATTAACTTTTTCTACAGATTAAACAAACCACTTTTTTACTACAGTTAATTTGTTGAAAAACATGATGACACATACTGAATGGGCCATTTAACCGTTGAAAAATCAAGTGTGTCTGGTAGACAAATTGTGTAATGGAGACCCTGTTCTAAATGACATGGTTTCTGTACTAAATGTGTTTTCACTTATTGGCCAACTTGGTTGTATATCTAAAAGTGTATAGAGGAGCTAGCCTTTTCCCCATGTCTTTATGCTAAGCTAACCGGCTGTAGACCAGACATAATTACCTCACACACGTTAGTGGTATTTGTTCTTCTTTTCCGACTTTCAGCAAGAGAGAACTATTACATTACAGTGAATAGCATATTGCACTTAAAGGTGCATGAAAATCCTTCTCTGCTGCAGTCACAACAAAAAAGGGAACTTGCAGATTCTAAGATGTTTTCTTTGCTGTTCATGTGAAACACTCTTTAATCGTTTTACAAAGCGGCTGAGGAAATGTTCTGCCTGAAAATCTATCACAAATGATCTTTGCCTTGAGAAAGAGGAATACAGCTGTATTGACGGGCGTAAGACCTAAACAAACTACCCTGACAAGGCAGAGAGCTGAGCAAACAGAAGATTAGAGGGGAGATGAGAGAACGATGAAGCCGCTTCAGTCACTCGCTGCCAGCAGACTGCGGCTTCTGCTACTGTAGTCAATGAAGGGGCTGGAAACCTGAATGTAAAGCAAGCCAACATCTGAATTACATAAAATGCTGTATTTCTTAAGATCAAGAAGTATACAACAATTATATAAAACGTTTTCTTTACAATGTATGTAAAATGAGATAATAGAAGAACAGAACAATGTATTATCAGTTTCTTATTATTTGAGTTAGTGGGAGGGAGAGTGCCAGGGTTATGCTTGGTACATGTCATGATTGCAAATGACAATCAAAAAACAAAACAATTTGAAGGATTTGTCATTTATAAATAGGTAAAAAAAATGTGTCTCACTCATTTCATCAGACACATAAAGCCATTTTCTGATGCCACCAAAACCACTACTGATCTCTGATGAAAATATAAATCTGTTCTATTGTGTGACAACAAGGTTGGGGTTTAGTTTAAAACTCGGTTTAGATTCAAATAAAAACGTTGTTAAGGCTAAACACGTTTTTACATTATTATTACAATATGTGGTTAAGGATCAATTCAGTTAATATTTTTCACATAATTTGTGACTTCTCAAATATGAATGTTTATTCCCTTTTTTTAAGCTATTGAGAAGGAAAAAAACAGAATAAGAACTTAAAGATATTTTGTAATGCTATTATATGGCTTTCACTTTGTATTGATTATTCTCTCGGTCATGTCCCTTATATATATCCTTTATTTAACCAGGTAAAAGACTCATTGAGATTAAAATCTCTTTTTCAAGAGTGACCTGGCCAAGCAGGGCAGCATGTACAAAGTTACAACAGATAAAACACAGACATGACAGGCAGACAAATACAGCTGTAAAACACAAATAAAATGTTACATTAGCCAGTCAATATGCGAACCCTGAAACAATAAACTGTGTTATTAGTTGTGCTTTTTTTTATTGTATGTAACAACCAATTAATCAAGAACATATTTGTCAAATGAATAATAACAATGAAACGTGTGAATAATAAGGAAACACAAGAAAGATTTGTGTGAGACTTGTACAGGACTTTGTGTGTGTGTGTGTGTGTGTGTGTGTGTGTGTGTGTGTGTGTGTGTGTGTGTGTATATGCGTGTGTGTGTGTGTGCGTGTGTGTGTGTGCGTGCGTGCGTGCGTGCGTGCGTGCGTGTGCTTGCTCTTCCCATGACTCAGAGGCATGAAAGGACACATAGTGGGCTCTCCTGATATAGCTCCTCCTCTTCAGCGAGGCCACAAAAGTGCCCATCGTGTTGTTTGGTTAGTTTCGTTGTAACCCCCAGATTCAGCGCTCCATCACATGGCAGCCAAACACAAAAACACAAACGCTGTCAGACAGAGTTGGTTGCTAAACAACCAAGGTAGGCATCCTTGGAGATTAGGGGTGCTGCCCTGCGTTTTAGGACCCCTAACTGTGCCTTGGGCTGGCCGTGGCCTGCCTGCAGAGAAGTGTGACAGAGGGACCTGACAGCTCTGCTGCCTTGCCCAAGGACACGCTGTCACCGAGGCATAATAAGAGCGGACTGAGTGCTGCCCGGCCGACAACAACACCCCGGCCCCCGCTGCACGATTAGAAAGAGCTTCCCAACAAAGAGGCGGCCAACAAAAGGTCCATGTTAAATTAGGCATTTGATTCAACACTCGGTCACAAGGGCAAAGTAATCAGAGGGAAATGGTACAACATTAAAAGGACAAGGAGAGACAGAGTGTCAGATAAGGCCGCTGAAATGACTTTTGGTTGTGTTAACAAATACTGAACACAAACTACAGAGCAAATTAACTTTGCATTATCAAACCTGCAGCATTCTACTAAAGATAATGTTGTGCAACAGTGGAAAGACCAGAACGAAATACCCCAAACTATAAAATCGAGTTTAGCTACAAACAAAGCAATGAGGAGAAGGAGAGTTACATTTTGCATCTCATGCTTAAAATTGTTCTCAGCACATCAGATAGTGAAGCAAGATTTTAGATTTTATTTCTGCCCTCACTCCATTGCCTAGTATACTTGGACCCCATGAAGAGTAGCTTTTGTCAAGAGCAAAAGCTACTGGGAATCCTAAATAAACATAAACATACTTGGCCACTCGTGTATTTCCAGTGTTGTATGAATGCTGTTCAATGAGTGTAAAAAACTGAACAGGCCAAAAACGTTTTTTAAAGAGAAATTGGGTGCACTCCGTAGCTACAATGAGTAAACCAGTATGTATGGTAACCTGTTGAAACTTGAAGTCTCCTCAAGTGTGTCACATTTCACAGTGACACTCCTCTGGATGTCAGTACCTGTCCGTCTGTGCTCCAGTGTCGGGCCTAAGAGTTGAGGTACCAACACCCCTCAGCAATAAAAAATGATATACGACACACAAGTACAACGTGACAACAATGAAGTCATCTGGCTTGCACCCGTTTCCTCAAATCAAAGTCTTATAGTGACAACTCTGAAAACTCTGATTTGCAGTTGTTGTTATTTTATGATTTAATTACAAGTGTAAAGCTCTGAGGTATTGCAGGGGGGTTAAAGGAGAGCTGCTCTCTCAGCGCTTGTTGAGCAGAGGATAATTATAGGGAGGGGAAACCTCGTCAAAGTCACAGGAATTCACTCTGATTTATTCAAGAGTGAAAGGATTCCTTGTAGGCCTTAAATAAATTGTAATTGCAGTAAGCTGTCTAACACAAGGGACCCCCCTCCTCCCCCATGAACCCTGGTGAGTGGGGAACTTTGATTAGATTACAAAAGAAAGGATTGAAGGGGGCAATCGAGTCCCCATACTCACACAAAATACTTCATTCGTTTTGCCCCAATGCACACACACTCACACACTTTTACAACTTAAAAAAAGACCTGATGTCATATTTCAGATAATAATTTCGTAGGTGTAACGGATATGCAAACCTGGTTTTATTGAATAGCCAGACAGAATAATGGGTGTGACTGTGAACTTGTAAGTGCTGAGTTTAAACACAAAAGTAAATTGATAAGAAGGAGAAAGATAATTGAAGCTTTTGGAATGCACGTTTCCAATATCCTTTGGCAGAACAGCCTCCTGCCCTCTTGTCTCACTTGTCAAGTCATGTTGTGGTATTTATTGGTTTGATTCTACAGATTTGCTCCTGTATTTTATCGTCTTTAAACGCCTAACGCTTGTGTGTATGTGCATTGCTCCTTGAACACATAATGTGCCTTGTGGTGTATTTGTTGTACTTACTCCCTGGTAAACCATTTGTATTTCACTGTATTTCCTTGTATATGCTTAAAGTTATAAATAACCCTAGATGTATCATTTATTAGGTTTCAGAAAATTACGAGGTCTCTATTTTGTGCAAAAGGTAACACACACATAATCTTGTTTTTAGCAGAAATGAGTTTATCTCAAGCCAAACAATGTCCATAAACAGTTTAGAATAATGCATAATTTATGTAGCCTCTTATAATAAGAGAAGGCTTGAGGGGCTCTAAGACAAAAATATATCGTATTCATGAAAATGTCTAAGATACATAAGGTCTTTAAGTTATTGAATCTTTAGGAAAATGGCGTTATGAAAATACAACACATTTAGTTTCCTTTTTGGTGACAGAGTGGGGCTCCCTGGTTCTATCACAGGTTCAGGTTAAAAGCCCTCTCTGGACGTCCCTGTTCTCTGCAGGTGAGTGCCCTGAAAAAAAGGGGCCAGTAAAAAGCTTTAAATTAGCAGAAGACAGGTGTCGGCTAGTCTTTTAGGAAAGACAAATCTGTCCACGCCATTGGACACTTTCCCTGCAAAGTACAGAAGCAAACTGTCTGGGCGGACAGGGAGGAAGATAGAGATGGATGTAGAGAGGGAGAGGGAGGCACATGTTGAAGGGAAATGAATAGCTATGTACTTTCTCTTTTTGTCTTTCTCTTGTTTATTCTCTCTTTTCTGGTCCCTTTGTCTGATGTAGGGACACTTTGAGGATTTGTTCTTGAGTTTTTTTTATGAAATCCATCTCATTGCTCACTGGTATTATTTTGAAGTAACACTGTGAGTTTTAGCTACAAAACATTTGGCTTGAAATAACTTGCCAAAACAAATGAATGCACCACTAATAAAATCCAGACCATAAATTGGGCACACAGAATGAATGGCATACGGGGTGTAGAGTTTGAAGCTTTATGTGTTAAGGAAACGCCCTCTCTTCTGGTTAGACCAGAGATTCAAGACCCCTGCACAAGTTGAAACCTGCTGCTGGGTGCTCGGGCCCCGAGGAGTGAACAGGGACGATAATTGAGCTTGAAGGAATGGAGGGGGGAAGTCACGTTCCCGCAATGAGTCCAAAACTAAACTCCTGCTAATTCTACTCACTTTACAATGGACGGCCGTTGTGTAAACCTGACACTTCTTGACCTCTCCAAAAACATTTTATATGTATATATTTATATGTATTATGATACAATTAACTAACCATGGGATTTTAAAGCTTATATGAAATGACATGGATTTCAATATAGCCAAAGTCTAGTCACGTTTTAAGTTGGTAATGTTACATAACTTACTGAATAACAGAGATGGCGTTTCATTAAAGTGGATATTTTTTCAAGCTCAAGAAAAATGATAGTAACAGTTTAGCTTAAGCTGAGGCAAGTTGTGATATAGCTCTCTGCAGTTTATTGTTTCCCCATCTGGACTAATGAAGATCTTACACAAAGAATGTATTCAAAGTGAATAAAAAAAATCTATCACAGCAGCTGTTTTTGGTAGCTGGTGTTAAAGTTAGGTTAAAGTATACCAGCTCTGGTCATTTTACAAAAATGAGTGAGCAGTCATTATTCAAACAGCCATGTGAGATTCTACTTCTACAACCAATTCCTCTCTGTACGATAGACAACGCATTCTCTTTAGTGAGGAAACCTCAAACTCAAACTGTGACCTTTCTGGTCAAGGTGAGCTGATCTTAGTGGCAACAGGCCTTGAGGCTGTGGTGGTGTTGGCTACTTGATCTGAGCCTGTCAAAGGTCTCCAGGCAGCTTCTTGAGGTCTTCAGCAGCTCTGAGGGCTCAGCAGTTCCTCTCAACAGACGGATCATTCTGCGACCGCTCTGTCCTGAAGGGTCACAACCTGCACCGGACAGGAAACACCCTGCAGGCTCTGAGTCACTCAGTGGCTTCTGCATCTGAATGGACATTATCTCTCTCTTGATCTCTTTCTCCTTGTTCCCTTTGTAGCTTTCATGTGGATTTAAATGCTGATATGGGAGGCACATCCCTTTCTGCATGGCTGAACATGAAACCGACCTGATCTCTCAGTTACTTACGGACTCTGATATTGATTCTAATTCTAGTATCTGCAAGTCAGATAATCATGTGTCTTACATGCTACAGTGATATGCCCAAATTGCATTTTTTCCTAAACAATCCAGATCCCCAAAAACAAAAAGTCTAAGGTTAAAATTCAAAATGAGCAAACAAATCACCCAAAAATGTGTTTTGACACATTTTTGGGTGATTTGTTAAAGGATCAATCTACTATTGGTTCAGTGTGTTACCTTTAAAGTTATTATACAGATATATGTTCTAGTTCCCTTATTTAAAGTGTGTATATACTGCACATTTGAAAGTGTTTGAGTTTTCTAAATCCACATTGACGTTGTGACCTTGATCAGCAAGGGCCATGAAAGTCACAGTTGTAAAAATCAATCACATTCAAAAGACTAGATGTATATTTAAAAGCGTTGACAAGCTATCAACATTGGTTAGAAAAGAAACCAACTCCTAGAAATATCTGTCTATATTGGGACTGTTGAACTTGGTTCAATAGCTCTGTTCAAAGGTTGCAGTCGAATAGTTTAAAAATCAGCTCCTAAGTTCTAACCCTATCGTCTATTCCTTGACCTCTGAGTGAAACGTCACGGGGTTAAGGGATAGTGGATAGGAGAATTCAAAAGGATTTAGGAGAAGAGACTGCAGTACTTTAGAGAATCCGACTGCACTTTCACTATCCAACGTGTTTATGATGCGCCAGCGGACGTTCTTTTGTGCGTCTGCTAATGTGGGGAAACCACATGTGAAACCATGGAAAGGAAACCACAGTTTTCTCTACAGCGGACTACAACATGGATGTTTAATAAGAACGAGGGACTACTGTAAACTCATCTAGAGACTCTGCACCGTGCTCTGATGCTGTTATTTTATGCTTTATGAACGTGGACAACAGAGAAACATATTCTTCATGACCAAAGTTGGAATTGAAATAAAAAAGGAAAGTGAAACTTATGATCGTCACCCTCTCCCTCCGGTCCACATTAATACAAATGATCCCAATAGCCTACGTATGATTGTATGAAAAGATCTTAAAAAAAATACAAATGTATTTATTATAAACGTTAGTCCTTAACATCTATCACTGTGTATATCACCATTCAAACATCTTTTACAAGTTGAACAAAACCCACACAGCTCTGTGAAATGTTTACTTTATTTGATAATATTTCTCTTTTTGATTATAATACTGATGAACGTTAAAAACAAAGCACTTTGGCAACTTACCACATACGTTTGAAAAAGCTTAATAAGCACCGTAACTTTCATGATATAATTTCTCCGTCATAATCGTCTGTTTCCGTGAACGGCCGACTGTTGTGTGATGGCAAATGCTGCGGCTGCAAGGCATTATGGGGCAGCATTTTCTCCTCTCCTTTCGGTAAGGGAGGTCCAGTGGTTCCTAAGCTAAAGGAGGTTATAAAGGAAGTTTGAAACCTCCTTTCCTATCATGTAGACGAATTCGAACGGCACTTATCATGGCTGCTACTGAGGTACTTCCGGGTCATTTCACTCGGTTAGGAAGGTTCCTAAGCAAAATAGACTATTCGACTGCAGCCAAAGAAAAGGTTGAGTTTGGCAGAAGCTTGGGCTGGGGTTGTGTAGCCCAGATGCTCAACAACGCGGCAGCAGAATAAAAGAGGAAACCAAGAGGAAGAGCAAACCACAGGCGTCTCTGCTAAAGCCTCAACCTGCCTCTGGCTTGATCCCCTCCACAAAGGAGACCTTTGATGGGCTGATGCGCCGGCTTGTAATGAATATCACAGACAACATCTTCACACCTCCTCCTACGCACCGCTGAAATGACACAATGACTCTGTCAACAGATGCTCTGTTGTATAAAGGAAAGCCTAAAATAAGTGTGCCATCTTTTCTTAAACACGTTACAGACATCAGCACTCTTATACAAAGAAATAAACTCCCAGAAAAAAAGACAGAACATTTTCTTTTCGAGGAACTTTTTAGTCCTACATTTTTTATATGTGCTCCTTTAAACCCCAAAAGCATGGTTTAATATGTTGCTGCTGTCTGCCCTGTTAACGGCCTGTCTTAGCTGTAATTGCAGATGTTGGATTTATTCACCTCACTTTGTACTTACTGTATGCAATCATCCTCCTCTCGCTTCCTTCTCTTCTCACGTCAGGCTTCCTAATGGTCGTGGTCTTTTTCAACCATTGGCACAAGTGTGCTGCTCATTATCCCAGGCAGCTGTTTCTGCAGGGATAACCTCAGATCTGACCTGTTAGAGAGGGCAGCTCCTAAACTTGAGATCTTGATCGACACTGAGCATGTGCATATATCAGCCAGGCTCCTCCACCATCACGTGTGCGTCTCATGGGGCCTTTGTCGTGCGTCTATGGTAACT
>CALSBZ010046800.1:829728-852607 GCA_943591055.1 Gobionotothen gibberifrons
TGTGTGTGTGTGTGTGTGTGTGTGTGTGTGTGTGTGTGGGGGTGTGTAATCCTTATGATTCTGCATTGGCCCAGATAGCTAGAGCAATGAATAATTTGCTGGCAGAGATCCAAACTGGATGTGGTTTGACTCTTTGCTGTAGATTTTCTCCCAAAGGGGGGGATGGTGGTTTGACTATCAATTACAGTGGCTGGAGCCCTGCAATCTGAGATGCTCTTTGATTCATGCATGCTCTGCCTGCATGCTTGGCTGGTATGCATGCTCTCTTTCAAAAATCACTATACAGATTCAAATGGAAAATCACATGTCTGTGGTTGTCATTTCCTTGTTTCATGTTGTTAGTTAATGTGATCAGCTGGAAAATCCTAAGAATGACAGACATCAGGAAACCAAAATCGACTTTGACTTAAAGCTTAGTTTCGGACACACTGTAAAAAGTGCATTTGTTCTGTAACTGTTTAAATGCAGCTGTTAGTAATGTACTTGCGCATTTCTGAGCCGTCTGGTTTTGTACGTTTCCCACGGATAAGATGACGTGATGTCATGCGGACATATTTCCAATGCCGGTTTGATGTAGTCTAATGGTAGAGCAACTTAAAACATCTGCAATAAGTGTCATGTCTATCCAGACTCAAGCAGAAAGGGTTATTGTGTGGACTCACAGTGATGAAAAACATAAAGAAAGAAAACCCTTCTCAAGTTGAGACGCCAATTTTCTACCAGCATTACCCCAGCAGGCCCCAATGCAATCCAACCACAAAACACACTACAATTTGAGTGACGGACAGGGCCACAATCATTGATGCCCCCATTTTCACAAATTCAAATCAAGTTGCATCCTAGCTTTGTTTGAAAGCAACTTCTACTTTTTGTGAAGTAGGCGTAGGAACCATGATCACTCTCACTGACCCACTCAGTAGCCTTTAGCTGTGGAGCTCTACTCACTGGTTACTGTGAACACTGTCGTCATATCAGCACACAGTATGTTAGTTCCTCGCTAAATATCTGTTAAGGGGTTGCAAAAGCTAAAAATTGGGTAGTAAATAATAGGCTGCTGACCTTATAACAGTGCTTCTATGGGCTAGTTTTGTATTTCACTGAACGTAACAGGGTTAAATAAATGGCAAAGATATGTAGAAAATAAACGTTACGTTCACAACAAACGTAACATGGGAGAAAATTGTAAAAAAAAAACGTATTTGACATACGTTCATAACAAACGTAACGTGGGCGTATCATATGCACACAAAAACTGACTTCTGTGTATCTATTGCACGACTTTGCAAAGTCGTGTCATTTGTACGCATTCTGGTGAGATCGGGCTTGTGAACCAGCAAGAAAATGAACTGAAGTCAGCACTTCACTTAGTTTAGGGAAAGACTAAACAAACTACAAAAAGTCAGTGAGTAACTGAACTGAACTGACTGAAACTTTGCAGCAAAATGAAGATGCATTAGCCAAGTTCATTTGTTAATTAATTCTGAGAAATGAAGGAAGTGAATGAAAGAAATGTAACAAGCAGGCAGTATATTAAGCAAGTCCTCTCAAAATAACTGTAATGAAGAGGCCTACCACATTATGTGTAACAAAATCGTGTAGGATCATCATTGCACCACACACAGGGGCGCCGTAAGGGGGTGAAAAGTGACTGACAGGGGCCCAAACTGTTTTAGAACATTAAGAAAAAAATGTTTAAGTAAACAATGTGATATCTTTTCATGGTGCCCAAAATCCCTGGCGGCGCCCCTGCCCACACAGCAGACATGCATCCAAACTTTTATAAGACCAGAGGACATGGGAGAAAACACATAATTGACAACCATCTTATAATGAAAATGACTGCAAAACATTCAAGTTGTTTTTCTCTGATTCTTGTCAAATTTCTCTTCCTGTCTATATATCAGAAAATATCTAGGATTTACTTTATTGTGATGATGTGAAATCCCTCAGCCATCTAGCTTGGTACTTTCCATTCGAGCAGCCTCATTTACATCGCTCATTAGGGTAACCCCCAAAGAAATGTCAGTATCTGCTCTGTGAAACAGTCATTCATGAGACATTCTTTGATTCCTCATTGGACAAATTGATATGCAGCGAATAAAAGAAAGTCTCACACGCACACATTAGACAGAGCTTCCCGTTAGTGTACGGGCCTCTTATTGTGCAGCTCAGCCATCTGTCTCTCAGCAGTAGGTCCTTGTTACCTGTTGTACTCTTTCTTAGCCCGCTCATTCACCAATCCAATCTCTGTGCCAGCAGTGCCTTTCACCCACTCATTCAGTAAAGAGTTCTCAAAAAAGATTTCTCACAGAAACAAGAATCCAAGTGTCTTGGACTTTGACAGAAACTAGAAAGTGGGAGCTTTTTCTGTGCTGCTTGTTTAAAGTATTAGTTATTAAAACGTACGACCTTTCTGATTCTTGAGGATTATTTCATCTGTAAAAAGTCAAATAAATGGAGAAACTGAATTATTTAAACCTTCAAAGTGTTATACACATCACTGTCAAAGCCTTGGGCAATGGCGAGCTGGATAAAGAGTGATGGGGTACAGATGCCTCTCCTTAGAGCAAGGGAGTTTTTTTTTTTCCTGTGGCCCCCGCTCAGATGAGATGCTAAGTTTACGTTGCACCAGTATGCAACAGTCTTAGAAGTCAGTTGGATGTCCAGACCCCTAGCATATGGAGTTAGTTAGAGGCAGAGCAGCGAGCCTCGGGGCCTTTCTGTCTCGTACGGGACCAGCAGTGAGCAGTCGCCTCAGTGAGACATTTTCCAATCGCTGCAGGCGGCATAAAGCTTCAAAGATTACAGTCAAAGTTTATGTTTCTTTGACGTGAGAACAAAAAGCTAATAATGATGAAAGGATTCCTGAGAAAGTGCTTCACCTATAAAAGTATTAAAGTGCAAGGAACCTTGAATACAGTGTCATATTTCGGTTTGATTTGGTGGCTGTTTGTCATTTTTAAACATGTTGTTCATGTTATGTTCAAAGTATAGACATAAATACAAATAAAACTGCATATAAATATTTGTACGCCCTGTATTGTCAGTGGCTTTATGGTCAAATTCTTAATCCTTAATCAACATTTTTCTTAACTTAAATCTGTTTTCCATTTCAGGAAATCCAATAAACATATTTTTTAAATACTGAGCAGATGTTTGTGTGTGACGTTCTTTCTAATGACCCTTAGTTAACTTTGCACCTAATGCGGTCATTATCATTGAATAACAGGAAGTTCATTTTCCTGTTCCTAAACTACCCAACCTTTTCTGACCAAAGACCTCTCAGAATAAGGGGTCAGGGCCAATTATAAGCGAGCTGCTAATAGTGCTTTAGTGAGTCCAGATGTTGTTCCAGTCCTCCATTAGTTTAACTCTCTGCACAGAGTAAATGAGCACAACAAACTGTAACAGGCAGCCAGTGAACACAAAGAAACACATTGTCTGGAAATAACTTAAGACATTTCTCATTTGAAATTCAGCAAGGTTTCCACTTGAAAGTTAATATTTTATTTGGATAGTTTCTGGTCTCTTATCATTTTGCATGCGTCTTTTCAAAGAACGCACACTTTGGACTATCTTTTTCTCAAATAGAGATTGAATCATGGTCAGAATAGTGACATTGTTACATAAACCAGTAACACTCAAATGTTAGCATCTCAGTTTTGTTTTCCATCTGCTCCAACACAAGAGGGAAATATATAATACATGTTAAATGCAGTGTGTTCAACAGCTCAGCAGGTAGTGTACAGTGGTGTTTAGAACTTTTTCACTCAGAAACATCTGGCTGCTGGGGCTGGAAACGGGGTTGACGAGAATGGAAAGTGAACCAAAAAAGCTTTGGGCTAGAAACCAAAACAATTTATATGAAATATGCAAAAACATTTCCAACTGGGAAGATAGCCTTCAGGGCTTTCCGTCAGTAATCCCTCTCTGCCATTTATCTGCAGCGTTGCAAGCGTCAACCTCCAGGTCTGAAGTGAAGCCAGTTTGAAATTGCCTTAAACTTCTGTCCTCTGTAACAGCCAGCAGGGGATGGGTTCCGATTGCATAGAAGTCTATTAAACAATTACCTAAACTGAACAAAAATAATCCAAAAAGTGTTTTTTTTATTTATTTATTTTTATAAAAAGGGCCACGCCCTTGATTGTTGGCAAACTTAAAACTTAAAAAAAAAAACATTTATTTAAAGATTTACCAGTTATGATGAACTGGAAAGTTAGCTATATAAACTAAAACCATACTTTGTTCCAGGCTGTATACTTATGTCTGCTGTAAAGTCGGACATTTAACATGGCGGTCTATTGCAATTGCTTCCCTTTTCGAGCCATTCTCAAGTGGCTACTCATTGAACTGCAGTTTTTGGCATGTATGCCACGAAAACCAGTATACGTTTGAGGGTGGGCCTTGTGTTTTAGAGGTCCCTACCACACATTGGTAGACTGGGTTAGTCATAAAACATTAACAATTTCCAGTGGCATCACAGTGACTATATCCAAAAGTATATAGTCTATGGTTCATAGACCATGAGGGTTATCAAGAATAACTTTTATCCAATGACCTTTTCCCTCTCTGTCTGTGTCTGTGTATTCTCTTGTTCCGATTAACCCAGCCAAATCTCTTTTTCTTGTTTTTCTTATCTATATCTACGCCGGGTTCCGGAGTCGAGGCTGATCGTCTTGCTGTAGTCCTGTGTCGTTGATCCTCTATCCTGACCTCTGGATTAAGTCGTGGACTTCGGGTCGTGGCTGAACCTGTCTCTGCGGTCCTGCCTGGGACTTGTCATGCTGCTTCCCTGATGGCTTCCACAGGATTGTAGCTGACATCTTCGTGGATTCATCTTCTTATTACAGACGCACGCATTCCCTAACATTTCGGTCCATAGGCTGTAAAATGTATTATCTCTTCGATTTACACACCGCTTTTCTTGCGCGTCTGTCCGTCCTGGGAGAGGGATCCCTCCTCTGTTGCTCTCCCTGAGGTTTCTCCCATTTTTTCCCCTTAAAACTGTGGGTTTTCTCCGGAAGTTTTTCCTTGTACGATGTGAGGGTCAGAGGGTGTCGTTTTTTGCATATTGATATTCTGAACAATCTGTGCTGTTGTATTTGCTTTAAAGTGTCCCTACTGTAGGCTATTTTTATTATATGTACAGCACTTTGGCTCGACCAAAAATCGTTTATAAATGTGCTATATAAATAAAACTTGATTTGATTTGATTTGATTTGATAGGCTAGAGGCTAGAAGAGCTGTTAGTTTTGGGATATCATTATCATTTGGGTTAAATTAGACCCTTTCAGGCGGACGAGCGACGAACACTTCTCTTTTAATATAAAATCTGGATTAGTGTAGCTGTACATATTTCAAAGTGACGACTGTTTCAAAACAGATTTGAAAAGCATGAACCCATCCTTTAAAAATAACCACCAATGCCATGTTTAAGACCGAGTTATTCCAATATTCTTATTCCCTGTACAGGGTGGGTTGTTGTTGTTGTTTTGGTTGTTGGGTGTTACAGCTCGGTGGGAGTATACTTCATACTGTCAAAACACCTTCTTTCCACAAAGAGAAGTGAGAACATGGCACAGTTTGTCTTGCTCCTGTCTAAACAAACATTACATTTTCAAGTTTGTATATTTTAACATTAAAAAGGCGACACTGCTGCAGACACATTAATCCTTGGCTGTACAGTTGACAGTTTTGGAATGGCACATTTAACATTGACGCAGTAACTTGTGTAATGACTCTACAGGGTGTCTGGATATACTCACGGCACAAGCAAGATATATTCAGGGTGTAGAGTTTAAAAATGCTCTCATTGCATAATCTACACATCTCCAGTGGTTAAATATAAAACCTAAAAAAACACTGCTTGCCATGCAAAAGGCTTGTTTCTTGCTACAGAACTGCTTGTAGGGTTTTGGGTTTTAGAGGGTAGTCCATGAACAATTTATGTGCTCTTTTGTTTGTTTACTGTGGTTTGCCGGTCATAAAAATAAAGTCAGCTGGAGGAATATCTCTTGCTCGTGTTGCCTCTCAGAGTTTTTTCTCTCACTCGCTCTCACACACACTCTCTTGGCTGACTGTCAAACCCTTGGAGCCATTTGGAACGTCACACCCACCCTTTGGCCAGAGCTGAAATTAATTGCTGACTAAAAAAGTGCCTAGCAACTCCCTGGCTATGCAGCAAAAACACATCAACAGGTTGTCACTTGTGATATCAGGCGGGGTTGCCTCCACTGAATTATAAGACCTGACACTAGTAAATGATACACCGCCAGAGGAATTTACATGACATCACTGAGTGTGCCTGAGGTGCAACATCGACAACAATGACAAGAGATAATATACAGGGTACGCAACAAGATTACACATTTGCATTACAGCGATGGTCCCTATGATTATCATTTCCTTTCCGTTTAGGTTACCTGCTGATGCACATGCTACATTGTTGGGAGTTATCATAATTATCCCTTTCTAAATGTGTAAATGCTGTTTATATGAACATCCTAGAGGTAAGTACAGAGCATTTCCTTTTGCCACTTTTCATGTCATCCAAACACCTTCAATATTATTTACCCTAAATTATTAGTTCTCAAAGACAACCTTCGGGAGATAAAGTTGGTCTAGACTTGACTGCTTCCAATTTCTAAATAAAGAAGTCTTGCAAGTTACTCTTTAATCTTAGACATGCACATGATATCTGCAACCTTAGTTATGCAAATATTAGTTTCTGTTCTTTTTCTCTGTAGTTAACTCTTCCTGCTAGAGAAAGGTAGTTTAAGATAAATAGAACCTTCTTTTTTTCCAAGGCTTTGGAAACATTTAGTGCAAGAGAGTAATTCAGCATTGACAAGCTCATCAACATGCCATGTCCCCTGCAGTCTGCCGAGTGCACAGGAATGCTCACAGTAGGAAATTGACCATATGTCAGGGCAGCGGAAATTAAAATAATGAAGTCAAGAGTTCGGAGGCCCAGATTCAAAACCTGAAGGAGTTTGGTCTGAGACTTTTTTATTAACCTGCATTTTTGGTCTGAGGAGCGCTTATGACGTGCAGCTGGCAAACAGTCCCCGAGGCAAAACATGTTTGAAATGGACCACGACAGCCCAGAGTTACAGTTTGTTTTTTGACTACATTTTGGTTTTTCAGCATGCTCATATAATTCCCTTAACCGTACAGTGTATGTGGGGATTAGTTATGCCTTTATAAGACAATGGGCACGACGTTTGTAGATACATCAAAATAAACGGTCTCTGATTTAAACAACACAGAAGAGTTCACCTCTGTAAATGCTAAAATCTAAAATTCCTTCCGTGAATCTGTGCTTTTAACTTTCCCTGAAAGCAAAGCATGCATGTCATGACAGTCTTTCCTTATCTTTCCAAATCTTGCTGGTACTATCTTTTACTTCTGGCAAAGAATGTCTGCTGCTGTGTCAGGGTGTGCAGGCGAGGCAGCATGAGGGAGCAAACAAGCTGAAAAATGAGCCGACATGAAACAGAGATGAATTCTGAAGCCTCAGGTCTCAAATTGTTTGTGGCTTCACAAATGAAGAGTCAGCTAATTTTATATAAGATCCTGAAATCAGAGATAAGACGGGGGATGGGGAGGGGCTGCAATACTTTTTGTGTGTGATTAAGTATTTTAATATGGTATTTATTTTTTCCATATCAGAGCATGCCATCATGTCAAAGTTATAGAAACCAATAAGTAAAGCAACAAATTATAAATAAAGTTGCACGCACACATAAACATGCTTTGCTCTGACATTGCTCTAGCCTGCACATGCTCAGAAACACCAGAACTACAGTCACATACAAGTTACAACATAAGCAATGTTAACATGCAACTCTCACCCACTGCTCACTTTTAGTTGTGAGTTCACTTGACTCACTCTTTACTTTTGTCCCCAGCCACCACAATTCTGACATCATTTCCTGCACAGCTAATTGTAACAAAAGTGCAAAGACTGAACTGATGTCAAATATCTAAACAAGTGCTATCTTACAGGGATGGCATCTGGACCCTTAGGCCTCAGTTGACCCATCGCTGCTCTAATTGTGTGTTCATTAAAATAGTTTCGCAGCTTGAAGGCCTGAATGTAGCTCTGATAGTTCATGGTAGGAACCAGGGAGAAGGACTATGCTCTAGGGTATGATGGGGAAAGATGTTATCTATAGCTCCATTCATGGGGAAATATGTCTGTCCATTTGGCAGAGGACTGCTCTCTCAGTGGGCTGAGCGAGAAGATAAGAGAGATGACTAAGGGCAGGAGACAAGCTAATGGGAGGGAGACTTCCCATGGCTGGCCAAACCACTAGCAGCTGGCCATCTGCAAAAACACTACAAAGCACAAAAACGCCAAATTCCCAACAAGCTTAGGCCATGATCAGGATCAGACTTACCATTTTAACTTGTTGTATTGTTTTGAAATTACAGTTTAGGGTTAGGGTTAGCTATCATTATTTGTAAGAATTTCTCTTGTGGTTTGAGATAAAATTACACGTTTGGCCAGGACTCTTCACTCCCAACCGTTCTGTCTTTATTTGGAAAAGATGGAGGGAAATTACTTTCTTCCACATTACCAACTCAGCCCTTACACACATTTTAACAAAAGCCTGTGAAGATAATCCTGGTAATATAAAATGAATAACAAAATGGGTACTTCAACACTACAAAACAGCAATTAGGACTTGGACAATGTAACTTTTTTGACACACTGCAGTGATTTGATTAACTTTTCGAGCACTGAAAATAATAGTTGTAGATTGGTGGGGTACAGTTTCAAAATAAAAGATTTGTTCATGTATAAAAGAACACTTTATTAGATCCTTGTAGCATGCTTTGTCAGGTGACTTCCTTACTCAAAAGAGAGCAACACAAGAACAGATCTGCCCTGATAGCTTGCTAATGGCGATAATAAGCTTGTTCTCCCAAAGGGCGCTATAGTTACACATCAAAGCCCTCCAAAATATCTAAACATGCAATTAGAATTCAAATACTGATAAGAGTGAGATTTAGTGTACAATAAAAAACGGACTTATGGATGCAGTCAAAGCTTCTGTCGGAGAGCCTGTGGTCTGCAAGAGAAAACATTTCCATAAACATGAGTGTGGCTTTGCCTTGGCTGCAGCATACTCTTCCTCTTCAGTGGGTGTGTAAATCTTTTATGCCTGGTGTGCAGTGAATCTGTGTGTAGCCTTAAGCAGTGCTCCATGCCAACATGTTTATTTTTTCCCTCCCAACAACTTTGTGGTGCACAATCGTTTGGATGTTTCCCGTCTGTGTCAGGGGAGAGGCTCCGGGCCAACACAGAGATGGAATATGGAGTCATGCGCCAGTCAGACTAACGGCCCTGACTACTTCCTGTGGCGCGGCACAGAGCGATGGGATTGGCCTTCACTCCACTTTCCAGTATGATAATCTTTCTGTGTTGCATCAGGCTTCACTAGAGCACATTGGGGCAGATCTATCCTCTGTTTTCACTTAAATCTCCTCTGTTCTTTGTGCAAGTTTCCCCTTTTCTGTGCTTTTTTAACGTTCCTGTCTTCCCTGCCTGTTCTTCAATATTTCTGCAACGTACCTTGAATCATAAGTGGATTTGAGGCAGCGGTTAATCAGTGGTTTATCATTTCAGTGACCAGTGTTCATTTTGTGGGGAAATCTTCCCACAGCAAGGCCGATTTATAAAAAACTAATATTAAGACGGGCAAGGTTCTGAGACGGTTTTCAGCCAAAGAAACCAAAAGAGAAATCCAACCCGGGAGGATGAAAACATATTTCTGTTCTGGTTATGTGGGGACACCACCAGAAGGAAGCCTGTGAACCATCTGGTTTTCTGACCAAGACAAGTGTAGTCCAGAATAAAACAGCTACCGGGACCTGGCTCGAAACACTCGGAAAACTGTTGTTGTTGTTGTTGGCGAAACGGGGGTGAGCAGGAGAGGTGGGGAGAGGCGGGGCTATTGCGTCATCGTTATCAGAAAATGATCATATAGGGCGTAGACACGGAGCCATTTCGCCCCCCAGAGCGTTGTGTCCGCAGATCTACCCACCTTGGGGCCCGTTATCGTTATCGTTATCGTTATCGTTATCTGCGTTTCCCTGTCGACCTCGTGTGGCCGAACCGACTATATGATAGAGAACAGTAGCGGATACGACTGTTACCGTTCTCGTGTGGCTCCAGCCTGAGTGTTGCCCTGCCATAGGTAGCCAAATGCACCTGGCTACAACTTATCTGCAGTGTTTTTTTAACTATCCCAAACTCCAGTGTGACCTGCAGCAAAGCCTTTGTCTTTTTATGAGCCAGCTTTGGATAATTAATGCGTCTTTTACAGTATAGTTTCCAGTAAAAAGTGTGCAAACAAAGAGCTTTGTGGGGATCTGGAGAGCTGCTACGTCTCTGCAGTGTTGCATTCAAGGTGCATGAAGAGAGGTAGTTTACTTTGGCTGGTGTTGAGAAGCAGGGATTTGAAAGGAGATCAGAGGGTTTCACATTGTGGTCACTTTGTTTGATTGGACTTAATTCCTCTCAGTGCCACTAACACGCTTTCCTTTGTTGATGGGCTGTGAGTGACAAAGAGCACACAAAAGCTGCTCGCTAGATAATAGTGACTGCTGAGTGAAGGTATTTACATGATTTGAATCCACATTATGCTGTATGTACTGGCTTAAAGCTGAGGCTTCGCTAAATACACGTTCCAAATGATCACCAGCTTCTGAATGGCTGCAAAACCCACACACAAAATAACATTACTGCATGAATGAAAAGCTAAATAAAGCAACAAAGGGTGTCATCTAACAGGGGCTAAGATTATGCAAGCAAAAGGTTGGAAAGTTAAACGTGGCTCCGTGCCCTTTGCTCTGGTTTTGTTTGTTTAACAGCATTAGATCCTGGAAGCTCTTCGAGGTGCTAAAGAAGGAGGGCAGGCCGGGTGTCAGAGGGATGTTCCTCTTCCTAAAACCAAAAGGACACATTTAGACTCTGTTTACACGGAAACGAATATTTTAATAATTCGATATCAAAAAAGTATTCCGTTCACACGGTATCGGCTCAAGAAACGTGTCCGTTCACACGAGACCGCTCGACCCACTGGAGACGCTGTAGTACATATGAGGAGTTATTTTCCAAAACGCTATATATCCATTTTAATAGTTTTCAGGAAAATGACATTTTTCACCTAGACCCACACATTTTGTTAATATTAAATGTATATATATATATATATATAGGATATATAGCGATTTGGCATGAAACGTTGATAGAGCAGTGAATAGGTTCAGTACACAGCAAAATGGCACAACAAACTCAATTTTCAATTTGGCTTTTATAGCGTTTTGGAAAAGAACTCCTCATATGCCGGGCCTGTAAGTGGCGCTGTACTTCCGCCACAAAATACACGAAAAGCAGCAAAGAAGACCCCCCGAGAATGGTTGCCATGGTTGCCCTTCTGTTTATGCTGCACGATGGATTTAGCAACATGTAGTTCATGTAGTTATCCATGTCCACTTGTTGCTTATGGTTGTGGTAGAGGAGCTGTAGATTTTGCACTAACATCTGTAGCATGGTCAGTAGCAGTAGCAGTAGCTACTGACAGTATAGCTACTGACCATGCTACAGCAGTGAGCAGCAGAGGTGGCTCCTGTAATGTGTAGATTTGCTGTTTCCCTCTGTTTTATCTTTGAGTTTTGGACTGTTGGTCTGACAACTAAAGCTGTTTATAGACATCTCATTAGGCTGTGGGAAATTGAATTAATTATAATCACAATGAAAGTTACCATTTTCTGTTTACTATCAGATAATGTAAAAAAGGTATGTTTAAATACAGTGAAAGTATTATTCAGTTGCAAAAGCACAGGATAGTACATAGATAATAATAAACAGTATTGTTAATATAATAATAATTTTGTGTCTTGTGTTTTTTTAATCATAATGATAGTTTTTGATTATGCAGCCAAAGAAAGCGTACAAACATCAGTGAAGCGGCAAATCATAACACAAACCTCTTCAAGGAAAGATGGATTTTCAGTGATGTGATGACAACATAACAAACACAAATTATTTGGGTAATTTCAATGTTGGTAGCAGTTTGACAGAACTTTACTAAAGGGGAAGTTTGCAATCACAAAATGAGCGCAATTCTATCAAACTCTGTTCCCCTCCTTCTCCATCTCGTAATACAAATTCACAAAGAACAACACTGGAATGACTTTAGTCGGAGCCAAATGGCGGCTGCACACCTCATCTCTCAGCAAACGCAGCATGTCTATACGATACGACGATCAACGGAGAGAGGAAATGAGCAGAACAGCTGAGAGCAGCCAGCTGGCCCATTTACACACAAACAGAGTAAGTGAGAATTTGAAAAAGCTCTTATAGGAATGCCTCAGATCTATTAAACTGGAGACACGCTATTAGAGAGAAATATTGTCCTCATTAGCGTAGGTTTAGCATCATCTGTTGCCAAATAGTCTGGATCCAGTCACACTGGGGGTTTCCAAGATGTATGAGCGACTCCTGCTCTTCATTCCTCGGTAAGTGGCAGGCAACTGAGGGAATCAAACTTGCTAATTAGGGATGATAATTGTTTTCATTAACAGTTAATCACATGCAATTTATTTGATGAATTGATTAATCACTAAGTCTATATAGTGTCAGAAAATGGTGATATAATGTCCTAGTTTAAATGAAATATCTTTAAAATGCTGGTATTGGAAGAAAAACAAAGGATAATTAATGTAGTAGCATAAGATGAAAAGCAACAATCGTATCAGAGAACCTGAAGCCAGAAATATTTGACCTTGTGATTTAAAGTAACATTTACCTAAATTGTCGCATTAACTAATCCGTTATTTGACTAATGTCCAATAAATGAACATTGTATTTACAACATTGCAAGCCACAAAAATGGCAAACAAAAACAAAAACAGCAGGATGTAAATTGTATTTGATTTTTTGAGGAACAACATGTTGCCAATTTAACTTGAGGACCAATGAAAAAAAAACGTATGGCATCAATGAATATGGGCTTTATTAGAAAATTGCCCCTATATTTTAAGAAAAAATAAAACACATCAGTCTGTGTTTTTAGAACTCATTAAAAATAACTTTTTGTTCCTTAGGCTGAACAAATGTTCGGTTAACCTCGGCCAATGAGTGTACAGGTATCTCATTAACATATTTTCTCTGGCTGGCTAACCACAACCAAAAACACACAGCCTGGCTTCACGCCAAGATTAAACATTGTGGTTTCCCCCAAAAATGATGCCAGAACACGTACACAAACACAAACATCAGAAAGCTGAACCTGCACTAATGCTCTGCAATTAGTTTGTGTTTTGTTTGATGATGATCTCCTCTGCCCCGAGGCTCCTCCAGCTACATGATGAATTTGTCCCACTAACCTCCTCATATAACCCCATCCTCCCACCCTCGTGCCACAAAGTCTGATCAACATGCTCCGAGAAACATTGTTATTCTGTTTCCTAGGTACTGCAGGTTAAGAGTTCAACAACAAAAAAACATCCAACACATCTCCTGATAGAGAAACCACAAACAAATAAACGAGAGGATCACATTCCCAGGATGAATGTTAGAGTGATGTCAGCAGAATCCAGGTCTTCAATTACATTTAATGATTTTGAGGTGTATTTTATGTCTATTCTCTCTCTTTTTAAGATGCTGATGATTTATTGGATATGGAAAGAAATGGTGGATACCTTGTGCCAGCTTGCCTCTGTGGCTTGGATGATAATAGAAAACTAAATATTTTAGAGAGGTGCTAAAAGCAAACACCAGGAGAAGCTCAAATAAAAATAAAATGTTAGTGTCTGGATGACGGGGACGTTTTTCACGTCTTTCCTGGAAGTAGACACTTTTCTGAAGAGGAAAAAGTCTGAAACACAACCAGGAGTTCTGAAATGGACTCCTGATATCAGATCTGCTCCACAGGGACCAAGCCACCTGTCCGAGAGGCCCGTCGGGAGGCTGGAGGCCAAATCTCCAGCAACATGTCAGATTCTTTGATTAACATTCCTGCCCGGGACTCATTTAGCAATTCTGTCAACAGGTGGACGCATGGAGACAGGCGGCTCACAGACAGAATTATTGGAGGGAATTCTGACTCTGTCCTTCATCACCGCTAATAATGAGACAGGTGAAAGAAGTAGCTGAACCTGTGAGTTCCCCTCTGTTTTCCTCCCACCCACCCCCATCCTGCCTCAGACAGAGAGGAAAGAACTGTGTGTGTGTGTGTGAGAGAGACAGAAGAAGAATGAAAAAGATAGAAAGTGTGTAGGTGTCAGAAATAGAGCGAAAGGTCTACTGGTGGAGCTTGTTCCTTGCCTTTTTTTGTTATAGGGAGGGTTTTTTTCTTTTTTCCAAGGACCCTGAGTTAGAAAATCTTGTGAAAGCAACAGCTGTTGTTTCCTTTTCTCCAAACAAAGGCCAAGGACCCAGTGGAAGCTGATACGCCATTCAGTGGAGGTTGTAAAATGAAACGGGCGCACAGGAATGAGTCAGTCCTTCTCTAAGCCATGACACTTTGTGGCTTCAGGCAAAGATAGACAAACGAGAAGAGAATATCTAATGGCACCTCGTTTTTTGTTTCAACTGAGAAGCAAGGGGGGGAAAAGCTAAGAAACCTGTGAGTATAATCAGACACGGGATGATTAATTTATTCAGCTCGGCTGCCAGCGGGGAGGTGCCAAACAAATGAGTGAAGAAAAGCAAAAAAAAGCAAGACACACAAACAACAAGCCTCTCTCAACTCGTGTTTTGCTTTCACTTCACAGCTAATAATTTGAAGGGAGGGGAGTCATATATCTCCACACCAGACGGGGCCTTTTTCATTTAGCAAATAAACAAACATTATTTTCAGTGTTTGGTTTTGCAAATCTGGAACTGATTGCCTGATTCATAAATCCAACTGTGGCCCTTGCCCAAAAGAATTTAAAGTATTGAACAAGACTTTGTACTAACCATACCACAACTCTTTCAATTGATTGGTCCCTCCCTTCATATAGTGAGAAAGCATCATGAATAATGTTATCCCTTTGCCTGCTTTGCTGAGGTGCAGCTGTAGGTCAGACACTAATCTAAATATTTACGTCCTTCTGTCTACAAATCTAGTTCAGGGTTGTATGTTTGACTGTGTCTCATGGCTCACAGTGAGACAGAAGGCCATAAATCTCTGCTGTGTTGCCATCTCGGACCACACCAGCTAAATACAATTCTGTCGCCGACCACAAACTCAACAAGTGTTGCAATTGTTTATGAGAGGACCACAGGCTCCTGGGAAGACAGAAGACAGCAGATTATGTTTGGGTCTGCACTGTGGGAATGGATACCAGAGGTGGTATCTTTTTTTCTTCTAAATATGAGAGGGGAGGGCAATAATGTTTGTGTTTTTCAGGAATACTTCAGGGACATCTTATATGCAACAGTCAGAAATAGGGAGATCACAAAAACACATTGCATGGCTTGACTAGTGCAGATTGGATTTGACACAGTTAATTCAAGATGCAAGGCTTTTATTGTCATTCTTACAAGTGTAGTTATGTCAATGAAAATCTTAGGTCCCAGGCTCCTCCAACAGTGCAACACAATAAAACAGATAAAATAGTGCACGTAATACAATAAAATAGAATATAAGTAGTGCCAGGAGAATGAGACTAGCAGGACATTGCCAAAGGCATCAAGAGCTGCCAGCCGGCAAATTGGTGCTGTGGGAACCAACACACGGGCATCGGTCACGAGGACGTCCCGCACAAACATACGTGGACGTACTCAAGAATGACACAGGAGCACAAAGTACCAATGAACTGGCCAGATGTATGGAGAACCGGGATAACTGGAAGCGACGATGGAGGGCTCGTCTGAGGACGACCTCCTAGAGAGAGTGCCATAAGAGTCTATATACAAGTGATACTTCATTTGGAAGTTGCAAGCAGGTGAATGTCATGGATGTTCTTAGTCCAGGTGTTTAACAGTCGTATGGCCTGTTTCCAATTAAACTGTCCCAGAGTCTGGTGGTTTTAGTCCGAATGCTCAGATAATAGTTACAGGACTAACTGATCAGCTATATACGTCTTATAACTGCTCTGTAATTGTCCTCTAACCTATGTTTCTTCACATATTTATACCATTCTCAAGCTTAACAAAAGAAAGCTAGCCTTAAGGTGAAAACATTCCCTACCAGTAGCTCAAAAGTCCATTAGACGTTTGCTATGTAAGTCATAGCGCTCATAAGAAATAACCATAAACAAAAAAAACTCAACTTTAACTTACAATCAAACTCTGACTCTAAAGAGGGCCTTAAACAATTTTATTTTAATTTAAGACCTCAAGGTTCACGCCATTTAATCCCACTGGGTGTTTGAACAACCAAAATGTCAAACTTTTCCATAACAGCCCACTGTCACTAAATGCTATGCTATGCCTTAAGACTGAAACAAATTATAGAAATAAAATATACGTTTTATGTTGTGTGTGTTTGGATGTGCATGTGTTGAGTTGGGGGGTGGGGTTGAGGGCTGAGAGGAAGCAGCCGGCTCCAGAGGTTTACCTGGCTGATTGCTGCCAGCCAGGAACTGTCTGCTGCAATCGGACTGATCCACACCAGGGGCTGCAGTCCTGCAAACACTCTATAATCCCATTTCATCATTACAATGTTGGTAAATTACTTCCAATTTCACCATTTATCAAATGTGTCCCAGAAGGAAGAAAAGGAAAGAACTGATAAGCTCTGGTAGACAGCCAGCATGGCTCTGTGAAAAAACAGTTCTCCTAACAGCACCTTAAAACCTCTCTAATTCACATGTTATATCTCTTTTTTCCTAATCCATAAAAGTCAAAGTGTAAAAAAACAGGTCGTGGTTTTACGGCCCTGAGTTATGAGCAGGACTATTTCTTACCTAGCTAAGACTTCCTTCCTGATGTCATGTTGTCACCACTACCTTAAGAGCTAAGAGGTCATAACAAAATCTATCTAGAAACACTATGGAACCAAATTATTTTCACACAAAGACGTTCACATAGACACAGTCGTAGACCAAATACCTAATTTGCCTCCTACTTTGTACAGCACATTCACTGCCCTTTCCTTCTCAAGGTCTCAACATCTCTCCCTTATTCTTTGTTGCTCTTTGTCCCACTTTTGGTGACACAAACACTCCCATGGCATAGTTTTGGCCTTTTCACTTTCACTCTCATTCCTGCCTGCTGTACCCTCCCCCAAAAACACAGAGATCCACACAAACACAACCTCTCTTTTTCTCGTTCCAGACATTACCAACTCCCTGTTGTACGCTCCACCTTCCTCTGCTGTTCCTGTGGTGTCTTTAACATGACATATGAGCAGTTCAGGAAGAGACTTGCTCGGCTTTCCGTCTTTACTAGCTGCTAAGCTGGATTTCCATGGGAGGGGGGAATGGGCCTTAATATGATACAGGAAAAGAGCAGTGATAAAATAGCTGTGGATCTTTTGCAGTGTTGTTTCTTTTGCCTGTAATCACTATCCTATTTCCCCAGCTTGCCATTTCCATCATTATCAACTGTTTCTTTGCATATTTCAAAAGTTTAGCCTGACATGTTAACTCACAGCACATCCTTACTATACTTTGCTTACACTCCCTGTTACTTCTGTTGTTTCCAGCCTACACACTAACAAACTGCATGTTGTCAGAGTGAATTATGCTGTCCCAAACAACCACAGAAAAGAAATGTAGTTTGTGGGTTCAATCAGTCATCCCAAAACAATGCAGAGACATCTGAGAACCTTTCTGCTCCATCATGAACTGAAGCACAAAGAGGGCTTTATTAATGACCCTGAATCACCAGTCCTGCTCTCAGTTGCTTTGGTAAACTGGACCATTGTGTGCAGTGCCTTTGCAGCCCTAGTAGGATTATTCATTGTGTGTTTAGCTCATGTCAGCCGAGTTTATTACAGATTCATCATGTTTTGTGCCTTTCTACCTCGCAATGTAGGACACAATGTTGCTTAAAGGACTGTCAAGATGTCTTGGTGCGAACGATTCAGTTTTAGTTTTAAGGGTTCTTTATTGTTTAATATGAGAAACTTCACAAGACACTTCTTAAACACAAAATCACTGGTATATTAAGGAAGCATCACCTCCAAAATACACTTTTGTTTACTTTGGATATTTGCCTTTAGATAAAGTAATTGCTTCCTGTTCCAAGCTACACTCAGCACTTCTTTTACTGCCACTTGTCGGACTTCAAACAGAGACGCTGAACCTCTTTCAGTCGAGAGGTGAAGTGCTGCCTACTGAAGGCTGTCAGATCTGTTTGCTCTTAGGATTTCACTTGAAGATGTTTACAAATGCCACTGCAGGGAGCACAACAGGAAGAAAGGAGGTTCAACCCAGTGTTTTGAATGACACACTGAGCTTATGTGAATCATTTACTAATCTCTTAAGCACATAAATGAGTTGTAAATATTGAGAAGTCTGCCGTTCTCAGACTAATTGAGGAAAGAGATGAAATGTATGACTACTAACTCAGAAACTCACTGAAAGTTAGCTTTGTGTTAACTTTGCGTGGAGGGATACAACTTTGAGTCAGTGTTGTGATAAGTTCCTCTCAAAGTTTCCTAACGCTTGCCTTTTCATTCATTGCTTTGAAGGCTCCCATTTGTGTTTGGGTTAACAAAGCCACATCTACTCACACACCGACCCAACATATTTATGACCAACAGTCTGAACATGGGCTGTTCTGCCTGAGCCCGCACTGCTGCCTGCCCTCCTCTGTGAAAAGAGAGGGAGCATAAAAGAGGAAATGAATGTGTGAGGGATGAATACGTGGCCCTGGGGGTCAGCTTAATGGAGTGAGACCCCGGCCCCTATTGACTTCCACTGCCAAACTATTAACTCCCCACAACTCCCGAGCTACAGCCTCATTATTCATGTAGGGGGAGGGGGAAGGGAATGTCCTGTTTATACATTTTGTGTTGGGTTTGTTGGTTGATTGCTCAAAGACTGCTGGGTAATCCATAATAACTCAACTTTGAGTGTTCAAATCTGTGTAAGAGTCACTTTAAAAACCAGGACGGATGCATACAAGTCGTTTTAACCAATCCCATAGTCCACTGATGCAAAAGATGCATTAAAATAAACACTTTAATATTCATTACAAAAAGTTGAGTTGTAGGGCTGCTCAATTAATCGTATTTTAATCTCAATTACGATTTTGGCTCGCAACGATTATGAAAACAGCATAATCTAAATAAAACGATTATTTATTTTATTTATTTATTTTATATATTTAAGTTGAATTATACTTAAAGTTCAGGGTAATTAACTGTTAAAAACATACTGTTCACATTTTTTTTTCAATAAATTGATGTTTTCAAAGTAAATGGATAATCGTTTTTAATAAACGTGATATCAATTATTGACCCAAATAATCGAGATTATGATTTTTGCCATAATCGAGCAGCCCTACAGAGTTGTGAACCAAAATGTATAAATAATAGATTGGAGGATTAATATAATTTGTTAAAGGATACAATGCACGAATGTAATGGCGGAAAGTATTAAATATTATGTTATTTTGACCAGGAAAACCGCTAAATCCCTTTTTTTTGGGGAACATTTTGATTGACTCATCATACATCACCAAAACTTAAGCCATATTCAATTTCCTTACCGGAAAGGCATGCTTCTTTTAGCCTAAAGCATACAGCAGTGGTCTGAATAGGAACATATATTTTTGATATGATGCTTTCTAAATCAAGCAGGTATCCACTAATGAATTCATTGCTCAGCAGTGCCTCTTCTGGTCAAACGCTTCACAGGATAGCATTCAAAACGCCACATTTGTATATTATTGCTGTGTGTCTGTCTAGAAGCTTGCAGCAAGATGGTTATGCAATGGTGCAAAGGCAATCTTCAACAGGGACATAAAAGCAATCATTGTGAAGCTGAAATTGCTTTGCATGAAGACAACTGCAATGTGATCTTTCTAAAAATGCATGTAGCCTCCTGAGATGATGGCAGCGAAGAATCCTACTGACTTGTGTGTGTGCTTGTCTGTGAGTCTGGGCTGGGGGTGTTATCAATAACAAGCGAGAGGGGTATGTTTCTTTAAGACAAGCCCAAAAATGGTGGCCCGGTCACCACCTCCTTCACTGAGAAGGGGCTGGCTGCTGTAGGAGTTTTCCTTGGCGGGTCAAGCCTGCCATTGAAGTCTGAATGGGCTGCCATGGCAGATTACACTGCACAGCTGTCCCCCTACCGTGGAAATTAAGTTATGCCCCGTGTCAGCAAGTTTTGTGTTTTCCTCTCTGTCTCTTTCTCTGTCTCTCGTCCCTACCCCTCCCCCTTTCCTCTGCCCCTCTCCTCTTAATTCCTTGAATTGTGGAGGCCTCTCAAAAGTGCACAGCTAGGGGAGGCTCTTGGAGTTAGAGGTTGGTTATGGGTAATCATGCTGGGAAAAAAACAAGAGATGCAATAGAGCTTTGGTGCATCTATATGCCTGAACTCCCCTGCAATCCTCCACACACATTCTCACTTTCAGTGGCAATCATTTGCATACACACGGGCACTTACACACAAACGTAAACAGAAGCAAACAAACAGACGCAGCCCTGACTCGTTGTCTCCGTGCCTCTTGGACTGAGTCCTGCTGCACTTGTGGCCCCTGCCTCGTGTTTTGTTTATTTGTGGGAGAAGTTGTTTGTGTTGTGGTCAAAGTGAAAGGCAAACACTCCAGCTCCTCCAGTGATGTGTGAACATGCTGGGAATGTCCCCCCGAGCCCGCAAAGCAGCTGGACCTGCTGGCTGTTCCAGGCTGACGGAGCATGAGGGGGACGGAGCACGCCTGACTGTTAAACACCTCAATTAAGGGGCTATAAAGTAGGATTTACTGCACAAAATGACCGTAATATATCTGTGGCGGGTTGATAGGGCTGATCGATACCAGTTACTCGAAAGAAAACATTGCCAAATGCTCAGACAACCATCCATGTCATTGTTTTCCATTATTTATTCAGCTGCTTGTTAAAACAGTATCTTTGTTTAATCATCTTTTCGACGATGTCAGATGGAAATACAGTACTTTTGTTGTTTACTATATGCAATGTCTGCTTTCAGAACAAGCCAATACTCAAAACGTCACATCATCAATAACAATACAACTATTCCTCATCATTGTTACAAGTCTTCCAAGTTTAACAACAGAACATTGCTTGTCCATGACCTCTAGAATGACCCTTAATTCCTGATTTGACACCCCCATCAGTAAGACAACATCATTTGTCTGTTCCTTCCAAAAGCATTAAATATCCTGCTGACAAATGAATAACTTTTATGATGTGATATTGCTATGATTAAGGTGTGGTTGGTTTAAGGCACAAAAACAACATTGTTAGGTGTAAATAAGTGTTTTGTTTGGATAAAGAAAGAATCTTGGTTTGGGTTAAAACAACCCTGAAGGTAAGGGAATAATCATCCGCTGCCTGGGGGAACAAACAGCTGTGTCCTGTGTTAAAGTCATGATTCTTAAGTCTTTCGAGAAATTACAAAAATGTTTCATACTTTGTATACAGTAGTTTTCATTGGAAAGTCTGGTTTCCCACAGAGAATTCAAGCTCCCTACCGACGCTTACCTACAGTACAAAGTAAGTTTGTTTGCTGCACTGTAAACAAATACACAGGTTATCTGTCATTTCTGACCCCAGAATTCTGGGACCTGTAGTTATTAAACCACACTTGAAAACCATTGGGTTTCACCATAACGACAAAACTGAAATCTTAGGGATTATTACTGCCTCATCTTACTTTAAAGATGCGTGTTTTGTTGACACATCCATTAATCCCTTCCTCCTAACCCCTCGATTCCACCGAGTCCGTCTGCGACGCGTTACGGCCGCGACGCGGCGTCCGTAACCCCTCGATTCCACCGAGTCCGTCTGTGTCGCGTAACGGCTCCGACGCGGTTTTGGTCCGGTCTCCTCCCGGCGTCATACCCTACCGGGCGCGTTTCAGAAGCATTACGGAAGCGGAGCGTCTTGCCTGTCTGCTCGCAGTTTTTGTTGATTTGGGCATATTTCCTGGGCAGGCTACTTTGTACAGACAAAGTTAATAATAATTGTAATATCCCAGTTATAAACGACATGAATCAAAGATGTGTTGCTGTATTTTAGTGGTAAAAAAAAGGCATTCATCATCATAATTATTCTATATATATAATTTACACAGTGCCTGTAAACCGGAGGAGAACGCTGGCATTTCTCCTCCTACTTGAACGACTACGGAGGGATAGGGGCTGCAAAATGAGTTTGTGTGTGTGTGTGTATATATGCTATATATGGTCTGAACGTTCCACTTCCTGCCTGCTCGTCATTACCTTACGGCTGCGCCGCGACAAAAATAGGATTCATCCTAATTTTAGAGGAGCCCTGCGCCGAGCCGCTTCTGGGACGCGTCTGGGACGTAACGCGGCGTGTGTGGTGGAATAGCACCCATTGACTAGAGTGACCGCTATCCTTACGGACGCCGCGTCGCGGCCGTAACGCGTCGCAGACGGACTCGGTGGAATCGAGGGGTAAGGATAGCAGCCGTAAGGTAATGACGGGCAGGCAGGAAGTGGAACGTTCAGACCATATATAGCATATATACACACACACACAAACTAATTTTGCAGCCCCTATCCCTCGTAGTCTTTCAAGTAGGAGGAGAAATGCCAGCGTTCTCCTCCGGTTTACAGGCACTGTGTAAATTATATATATAGAATAATTATGATGATGAATGCATTTTTTTACCACTAAAATACAGCAACATATCTATGATTCATGTCGTTTATAACTGGGATATTACAATTATTATTAACTTTGTCTGTAGTCTACAACACAACAAAATAGGA
>CALSBZ010046800.1:853007-880200 GCA_943591055.1 Gobionotothen gibberifrons
AACGCCAACGTCCGTGTGTAGGGGCCGTTACGGAGGTCGCGTCGCGTACTTTCTTGCGCTATAATGTCACCTTACTTCCTCCTTTGTTCCAAAGGACATTCTTCACTTTTGATATTTCACTGTGCTAATGAAGGTTTTATTTGGGTTTCTTTCCCTTTTTTCGGACTGTTCAACGTGTTTAATGCTTTTGATTTGATTTTGCATGACCTCACAGTGCCACAGAGTACGTTTTCCTCACTTAAAGATCAGACTGTATCGCTGTATCCAACATGAATGCACATGTGGCCCAGTACAATCTGTTTTAAACCAATGGTGTTCTATTCTTCATCAGCTAAACTGCTATAGAGTTGGTGTTTTTTTTAACACTACACCAGCTACATAAGCACTGCAGTACAACTAACAAAACCAGTGTGCAATCATTTGTGACCCCTTTTGTGAAAAACCCAAGGGCAACATTTTAAACAGCGAATATATCAAATGGCTGCCACAAACAGTCAGGTAGCAGAGCGTTCTCCTGGTGACAGTGGGATTAGTGCCGCAGGTTTTCTCTCAGGACTGCAGCTTGAGTAACTGGATTACAGCCTTTTCTCATTTCAAAGGGGTTGTGAACTCAGCAGAGGTCTTGCATGATGAAATCAAAGTGGCAGCTGAAATAGAAGGGAGAAAAACAACAAGAGTTTCTCAAAAGTCTCCAGAAATGGTCCCAGCAGCTAATGAGAGAGATTCTAAATCAATGGTCTTTGCTTCGCCGTGTCACCAGCATCTGATGCAAGAATTCTGAGAACTATCCCGAAGCTAAAACCAGGAGGGGAATATCATCTGGAGAGCTGGAATAATTTACAATAAACACCTTCTGATTGGAAATAATAAGGAAACAACAAACAGCAACACACCTCTTTTTTAACTACCTCTTAAAATGTGCGTCAAAGCTATGGCAGGAGCACAGAGGGGAGTCGAGGTGGAGCCCATTCCACCGAATACCCTGTGGTAACTTTGGGGATTATTTCCAAATCCTTTCAAATGAACTTTCCATCTCAGTGCCTCCTCCGCCATCTCAGCCATTCCAACTGTCCAACCATTTCTACATCACTTTCTGCACAACCTCGCATGGAGCCAAGGCCAAAACAAATGCTATGTGAGAAATATGGTCAGCACACATCAGGAGGCTGAATCCCACTTCCAAGGACTGGGAAGGTCAATATTTAGGACTGGAGTTTAGTTGTATCACTGTGTTAATCCGAGACAAAAAACGTAAGCATGTCATGCATATTTACAATAATAGAAAAGGGTCAGAAAACTGTCAAATATGCAAAAATCTAACTTTTAACTTACATAACTTGTTTTTCAAGACCAAAGTCAAAACAGCGTTATATGTTAAAGCCTCAAGTCCTTAGAGAACATACTGAAACAACTAAGCATTTCAGAGTTATGATATGATTGTAGATTTCTTAAAGTAAAACAAGTTCCAGCTGAATAGGTTCCATATAGGTTTTCCATTTACCTCGACATGAAAAAACGCAACCCTAGCTGGTGCCAGGACTTAACTGAAAACACTGCAAGGAAAAGTAGGGCTAAGGTCAAATATTCCATGTTGCCAAATATCCCTAAGCGTAATAAATATGTTGAGTAACTTTTCATAGAAACGTATTCAACAACTGTGTTTTATACATGGAGATTAATGAAGGGGAATAAACTAAAGAGTATTTCTCATAAAAGGTACGGTAAGTATTATTATAGATCTCAGCCTACACAGCTTCAAACCTCCAGCGTCAGTGGTTTAGAGAGCTGCCCCTTTGTAAACATTGTGCTGTGATATGCATGGGGTGAAGGGGTGAAGTGATCTGCATGGGGTGAAGTGTGGGCCGTTTTGTTCAGGAGGCCAAAGAAACAGAGCTTGGAAGTGAACTGAGCTCACTGAAGCAAAGTTGATGGCAGAGATACGTTATACACGCTCAAAGAGCTGGAACGCAAACAGCCACAGTTTGTAAATTAAACCCAGAACCAACCCCCCAACACACACACAGACACACACACTCCACTGTGTATGTGGAGAAAGAGAGGAGGGCATTTCAACAGAAGCATGTTGTCAGAAATCAGCTATGGTAGCTGATTAATTTATGTTATTATACCACTCGTACTATAATAAAAGAAAAGTGTCCCTTATCCTTTAAAACCCTTAGACTTAGGATTGCTTTCCCATGTGAACACTCCACTCAGCATTCAAGCACTCATTGTGCACCATTTCAATTTTATGACAAGCAGGCCAGTTTTGTGAGATTCTTTGCACCTCATTCATCCATTCACACACCGTGCATTATTATGGCCTAATCAACGCATGCTGTGCTTTTTCTCAGTCCTGAAACTGCCTGAACAAATGCGAGAGGCAAAAGAAAGACAAGGAGGAGGAGGAGGAGGAGGAGGAGGAGGAGGAGGAGGAGGAGGAGTGGGAACCGGCTGTGCTACACAGCTATTCTCCTGCTGCAAAGCTTCATGCACGGCGGATCGCATACCGACACTGTGCACTGACAGGGATTTTATTTAGTAGCCCCACTAATGAAAATAACCTGGGGATAATTTGCATGCACACAGCATTAGTGTACTATTTTATTGTAATGTGTAAAATATTTTCAGTTATGTTATAAAGTTACTTTTTGTATTTCTTGATGCAAAAAACAAGAACTGTTAACATAAACAAAGGCATCTGAATACAATTAACAACATCACATGGGATTTTTAAGTGTTAATTTCAAGATTAAACCTCCCTCTCCCGACCCGTCATTTTTTCTTTTCTTGCAGAGGAGGTTTGAGACCCAAGCGGCAGCAGATCGTTCCCACATGCTTCCCTGCCGCTCGGCTCCAGAGGTGTCAAGCCAGCCTGAAAGAATGAAGTGCCTCCCTATTGTGCGACCCAACTATTATGTGCTTAACATTTCCATGACAAAGATGCCACTCGACTTCTCTTCCATCCATTCACTTGGAGGGCCCTTGTCCCCTTCTAATAAAACATTTTGCTGCAAAGCATTGATGTAATGCCCTAGAAGCTGACGAAAGAGAGAGATTGCATGATCAAGAATATCTCATAAAAATAATATTGTAACAAATGTTAGAAATTAGAAATTATAATATGCAAATACTGCATAAATGGGTTTTTTGCTAACAACCGAAATTAATTAATATTGTACCTCGAAAATCAAACTAATTAAAGAATGCTCTTTAATCCAATTAAAAACCCACACACATTGATTGACATGTTTGTAAAAAAGGTTTGTTTACATATGTAAGTACAACTTTTGTTGTTCTTGTAAATCCTGATTTTCAATCTATTATGAACACTCGTGATTTTAATTGGAGTATTTGTATATGATTAAAACGGAGCGTAGGTTTAACAGTGAGGGTAGCTGCTGATACCTGAGTGCAGAGGGTGTTGGTGGAGGGGGGTGTTCGGTTGATTTATGGTTCCAGTTGCTTTTGACAACAGCCTGCTAAATCAAGACATAGCGGGTCATTAGGCTATCAGTCAACAGAGGAATTTGGCCTGCATTTTAAATGAGCCCATGTTATTCTCTCTAACAAACACATTTGTATATACAAACGATATTCCTTTAAACTGGTGAAATTGATATATAGATATGTATCTTCATTAGCAGCAGGATTTGTATACAGTTTATTATTACCCGAGTAAACCTCACTATAGTTACTGTAAAAGCAAACTAAGGAGCATATGGATATGGATCAAAATGTTACTTTTACCAATAAAGTGGCATATATTATGCACATCAGGTAATTCTGCAAAGTTGAATAGGATTTTTTTAGACATTATAACAAGTGTGTGAATTTATTAAAGTCACACACTTTTGACATTATTTTGTTACCTAACCGAACATCTTATAAAGCAGGTTTCTTCAACCTGATGTGAGAAAGAGTCATGAAAGGACATTTAAAAAAAATTAGATGTTGTCAATATAACGTATTTTTGTTCACAGTGTGTTTTGGCTTCCAACAACTTATCCAACGTTTATTTTCCACCATGCATATTAAAACAAAAAAGGTGAAATTATATTGTTTACAAAAACTCAAGTTGACTGAGCAATGACAATGTGTCATAACATGTTTTGAATTCTTTAAAAATAATGTACTTAACTCTCTGAATTAACAGTATCAAGGGAGTATTGTGGCAAAAAACAAATAACTCACAGTCAAGAATTATATCTTCAAGTTTCCTTTATGCCTTCTATAAAAGTATATCATTAAGGCAAGCATACAGTGGATTTAGACATTTCTTTCTCTAGGCAATACACAGTGAATAAATCATATCATAGTCTAAAAACATAAAGGATTCTCTGAAAAAAAACTATATAGGTTATACACATATATACAATACACAATTATCTTTGAAGAGAATCGATCAAAATAACTTCCCTTTAAAGCTGGAATATTCAGTCTTTTATTCACATGATGAACATTTGGATGTAACTAGGTGGCATGTAATAAATTACTGTTTCACTTTAACTCCTAATCTATTTACAGTTTTATACAGTTCATAGATTCCAGCATTAAATACTTGTAAATCAAATAGCCTGGTGCCAAATGGCAACAGTGTCATATAAAAATAGTTCATATCTTTAAAAAAAGAAAGAAAAGATTGGCAGTGCACAGCATACTGATTAAGCCTTTCATTGTTTCCAAAACAACTGTCTCTATGTGGCAACTTTACAATCAGAGTCTGTGACCTAGAGAAAGAAGACAATCTAATTTAGCTTATCACTAAAGCAAAGCATCTGGAGAGCCGTGAAGTGGTGTGGCTTGATAAGAGGAGCAGCCTGCAGCTCAGGCAGTTTTAAAAATAACTTTCTGGTCCCATTTGCATAGAAAATATCCTGATGTGTTATCCTTCAGCGTCTACAATTCTTTACTCAAACAAGGTCTGCGCCCAAACACCATCTCCTTTAGTCTGTGAGGCTCTAACCTTTCACAATAGACGAAGGTCAAAGAGTGACAGAAGTTTAGATTGCCTTTTATCCGGACAAAAGTCGGGGCAGATTATGAACCCGGGGATTAAATTAGGGGCAATAGAGCCAAGATGGATGCCAGCAGGGTCAACACACAGTGGGCTGCTGGAAGAGGGGCTCCGCTGCCCAGCTCCTCGGTATAATACAGTTCCGTGGGGTCCTCATCGTCTATGGGATACTGGCCGTAGTCTGAGCCGCTGCCCTCCTCCCTCACCGGAGAGTCGAAGCACAGAGCCTTCATGCTGTTCTTAACATACTCACAGATGGCCCTCTCAGTCCCGTCACACATGCATGTGTCCAGCTGCTGACCCTTGGGTATTTTACGCATATTCGCGATCACATTCCGGCAGGCGTTTGTGCAGATTGCCCCGCTGAAAAGTTTCCCGCAGTGCTTCAGATAGTCTTGCATGGAGGAGCTGCACTGCCCGTCTCTCTCGCACTGGCGCCGGGCTTCCGTGCAGCCGGTGCTTGTAGTCCTGGGCAGGCACGGCTCGATGGCCCGTTTGGTGCCCGTGCACACCGGGTCGTGCGCGCAGCTGCAGTCCTCCAGAGCCGGCCCGTTTTTGGTCAGATTTAGCTGCACCAGCGAGGAGATGCAGTGGCTGGGGCACTTCCTCTTCTCCCCGTTCAGCACGGGGCCACATGCGCGCGAGTAGTGCTCGTATGCGTAATTGCACTCGGGCTCGGCTTGGCAGTTCATTATGGCTTGCCAGCATATCAGTCTTCTACCGTGGGACGGCGAGGCCACAGAGAGGTAGCCAAAAAACAGAAGCACACAACCGAGAGGCCAAACACATCTACAGACACTCCGTGCCAAAGAGCAAGAGCTTGCCATTGTTCTGGCTGCAAGAGAGGGTAAAACTCACAACAGTGTCATATGCAAAACCTCTACACTACTCCCATGAATAGTGTCTTAACTGGAGAGTGTCATTTACTCCGAGGCAGATGGTGTGTGATAGGCCCGTGTGTGGGCGTTCAACAGGCTGGCACTGCGCTGTGTAATCCCGGCTCCATAAACCCGTCAGCGATGATCCATTTGAGCCGGATTCTTGGGCGAAACTCCCGTTATCCATACATGATTGGGGAAAACTGAAAAAGAAACGTAGGCCTACAGGAGTAAAACAAAAGACGCCGACAAGAAGTTCTCCAGAAGTTTAAGAAAGTTTCTGCAGTGGTTTATTCCATCGCAAGGATTCTCTGAGTTCATGTAACAAAACTGCCTCCAGCTCAGTGAGCTCCTGCGCCCGAGCGGATCTCAGACAAAAAGCGAAGCCGTAAGTCCCGAGAGTCCTTTGGAGGAGTGCGCTGGATCATTTAGCAGTCCTTGTGCGTACGGGTGTGCAAACAAATAGTGCATGGGGAAAAACAACAACCCTTGTGGGTCGCAAAGTGATCCTCTACTCTCTCCCCTTTGAGCATTTGTCTTTCTGCCCCTCAGCCCCCTCTCTACATATTAGCGAGGTGCTTCTCATTGGCTGGCCACTTGTTGTGGGTTCTACGTAATGAGGGGCGGGAGTTCAGAGTGGGAGCAAGATGGGCTTGAGAAGCACAAGGTCAAGTGAGATGAATGTGTTTGAGGGTAGATTTAGTGGAAACATCAGTCCTCTTCTAATATAATAGAAGAGGAGGAGGAGGAGGGGGGGATACTTTAAAACTTTTCATGCTAACAGGGTTCCATAGCCTACATTTAAATCAGAACATATCACAAACCGTCACACAACAAAGTATTGTGACGGTATGTCTTAAGTTAAAAAAAAAAGTTAGCATTAAAATATTGACTCTTTAATTTATGATCACCAGCTTTGGTTTTTGTTTTGATTTAAAGTATTACTAAATAAAAATACATAACATATCTTGCCTGAATGATAGTGAAAGACAAAGGAATTTATTTCACCTTAAATATTATATATATTACTTACTATACTATATTAATTCAAAAAGGATATTGTAACATGGTTTTAATGGGAAATCATAAGGTTTCACAAAACAAGTGTTGATATCTTCCCATTATAATCATGAGCTGTTGCTTGCAATGTTTAATGTACAATACTAAATATAATCTCATGACGTATTCCTCGCTTCATGTAACAGAGGTCCTCAAAGTCACAACTACATTATGTGTGACAAGACCAGCACGACACCCCAGTAAAGCACTTTCTAAAGTGTAATATTCTGCAGATAGTTGAACGTGATACTGTGACTTCTGTACAATATTACACTGAACTCCATGCCTGCCGTGCTAATGATCTGTGCAGCATCCTCACTGATAAATTAATCATGCCCATCCTATTAACTCTTCCGCAGCAGAGCAGTTGAGCACAAATTCATTGGGCCATAAAAAGTGAACATCATTTAATATAATCACACATTAAGGCTAACTTCCCCACTTCCTATTATTGCAAATGGTAAGCCGGTGAATCACGAGGACATTCATTTGCAGTGTCTTGCCTCAACATGTGATCCGGTATTAATCCTGTCAAACTAACACGACTGACTGCAGCTGTTTAAAGCATATCATCAGCCTGTGTTAATAAGTGGACTCCAGGAGTTTTGCTGTACATAACTGAATCATTTCTTTATGCATCTACTGCCAGTGTGAAACAGGTGTCAAGATGCTTTGTTGGGCAATGGGTAATAAAAAGTGACAGTTTTTCAAGTTACTGATTATCCCTGAATGTAAATCATAATACAGTATCTTGATTCAGCCTCTACGCCAGATTTCTCAATGCACACTTACATAAATGTTACAGTTTTTATACATTAGAAATATTCCTAATATTATCTATAAAAACTAAATCAACACAGAGAATGAAGATACATTGCAATTGTACAGAGTTGTAATATCTTTAGTGGTTTTGACTTGCATATTACAAATACAGTAAGTAGTTTTTCTGTGGTACGAGTATCTCATTTTCTAAACTGTAAAAGTTTAGAAAATGAGATAAACTGAGATAAAATGTGGGAAAACTACAAAATAAAAGCTGCAGTTCTTAAAGAAGCCCTCAATTATCATGTGATCGCTTTTTCTCTGACTATCAAAAAGGTAATAAAGATTCTGAATGTGTGTGTGTGTGTGTGTGTGTGTGTGTGTGTGTGTGTGTGTGTGTGTGTGTGTGTGCGTGTGCGTGCGTGTGTGTGTGTGCGTGCGTGTGTTTGTGTGTGTGTGAGTGAGTGAGTAAAATGATAGCCCACATGTTGACACATGAGCGAGAGGAGGCAGTTTAGTTCTTGAGGCCTGATGTGGATGAGGGAGTCAGGGAAAGAGAGCAACGAGGGCACAAAGGCTGTTTGTGTTTCAAACAGCATTCTGATCTCAGGAATGTACCTTTAGGCCACAGCCGTGAGCTTCCCACTGCAAACAATGCACTCAATGTCAGTTACGGCTGGCTAGCACAGATGCTGCTGGCGCTACTCCAAAGTCCCAACTCGTCGAAAATGATGGATACAGGGAACTCAATACCTCAGGAGTCCCTCTGCTGCCTTGCCCTCCAGCACAAAGAATAGCAACACCGTGTTCTTCGACAAAAGATTCCCAAACACCAACGTCTTCATTGTTTTAAGTGCACAACTGTAATAGGAAACAGAGGCAACACCATTCAAGCAAAGAATTCATTCATCTTTTTATATTTGTGTCAATAAAACAGCAATTTTAGCCTTTCAGAGTCCATAATAATTTGCATGTTTTGAAAATGGATTAAGTCAAGACTTCTAGGAGAAAATACCTCTTTAAAATCTCATCAAACACATAAAAAAACCTTTCATCCTAAACACTTACAGACGAGAAAAAAGCTGATCGAATCATCCAACACTTTTGTCTTTGCCAACAGCTGTACGCTTAAACCAGATGTGCTGCACCGAGAGCGGAGTGTTGTTACTTTGAGGGCTCAATTAAACCAGAGTTCTCGCCGCAACAGTCCAATTAAGGGACAAACATAATGGTATTAAAACCATTCCCTGCAGGTGTTTTGTAAAATTACTTAAAATATAACTTTGGTTAAAAAAGAATAATGGCTTCCACTTGTGTTTACAGTTTCTATTAGAAAGAAAAACGGAAACAATTTCATTAAAGACATTTATGATGCTCTATTTGATATATTTTGACATTCTTGCTGCACATTTTAAACATTTCCAACTCATGAATGGTCACAGGACTGCTGCTGTTGAAGTGTAAAGAAAGGATTTCAAGAGTAACTGCTGGAGCTGAATCCCAGCAGAGAAGGTCAGCAGCAGTGGGCCTGCACAGCGCCGTCTGAAAAAGGAAATATCAGGATACAGGAAATGAGTTGGCAGGAACTATCCATTCAAATTGCTTCCTCTTTGGGATTTCAGAGAAGCGATAATGGCAAGTGATAAGTTATTTGGAACGGAACCAAATAAGATTAAGGATTCATTTCCTTCCTCGTGTCTGCCTATTAATTTGCCTCTGGTTAGTCCCTCCTCTTCTGGGGATTTGGGTTGATTTGTTCGGTGGGGAACTGCACAGTGACGCACAAGTGATTACAACTGTACACGTTGGCAGATACTGTCAGAAAGTCAAAAATAAACCAACTATTTTTATCATTTCCAAGAGTTTTGCGGTATTCCTAGGCATTTTGATGTTAAGGGAGGATCTCCTGCAGCACTAAATACCAACACAAACGTTTTCAGCTTTCAGGGAAATAAACACATTTGACAGTCAGCGTTACACACCCACATTTTTAGAGAGTATGAAATTGAAACTTCCTTTCCTGTTGTGCTTCAAAGTTACTTAACTGAGTGGGTGGATCCCTTCTTCAAAAACCTGCCAAATGGTTAAAATGTTAAATGAAGTGTTATGGGGGGTGCGTTCCTTTAATCAGTGAGATTAAAGTCATCCATCATGTCAAATCGGCACTGATCCTGCTGACCCTTTTAGCACAGTCCACTGCATTATAACTTCTAGAAGACCTGATCTGTACATTGGTGTCCCATCAAAACAGAAAACAGACTCTGATAAAAATAATCATCACAATCAGGCTGTGGCAGCAGCCATCATTTAAATAGGTTAGTAATCAAGAGAATGTATGAATGAGTGTAACATTTTATTAACTTAAACTAGGGTTTACTGTGTATTCGATCAGCTTTGTTGAAAAGGAACTAGCTGCAAGGTGCACCGTACCATCGGTCGGTGTCTGGCTTTAGACCTTTATTCATTTCCTGTCTTCTTTCTACTGTCCCAATAAAAAAAGTCATAAGCGCCCTGCCCCTAAAAAAAACAATGTATATTAAACAGAAATGTATGTTTTTTTCTGATATTGTAGACTTCCAGTTGACCAGACAGGAAGTCTACAGGTATTGTGACCTTTTTGTGACAGGGCAGAAATGCCGGAGAGAGAGAGAGAGAGAGAGAGAGAGAGAGAGAGAGAGAGAGAGAGAAGTATGACATACATCAAGGGTGCTAAGTCCAGGATCAAATTGCATGCACTTTAGCTTCCTGCTACACTAAGGAGCTCTAAAAGACTTTGCAAACCGTCCAAACACCATTCTACAATTAAGCATGCACGCCAAGTGTTTGCTCACAGGGCAACAATGGCTAATACCACTTTGCAACTATAAGTGTTAAAGAGACGGAGGCCCTCCTCTCCCTGCGAGCTCCCAAGTGGAACCTGCAAAACAGTCTCGAGGGTTATTTTCCTTATTTGAACCCCTAAAAACAGGCAGACCTAGACATCCTGGCCCGTATGTCCTCTAATAGTAAACAGCAAAGTCCATTAGTGGTGGAGAATGTGCTTTTAGATCTGTAATTACATCCAGGTCACTTTTACAGTATTTACCTCGACAGACCTCTCCGAGTCTCTACACGGCCTCCACACACCGCATATCACACGAGCAGCTGCTTCAACACATGCTGCTCAGCCATCAGCCAGTGTGAGCGGCTGTTTATACAGGCCCGAAGGCCTTTCATATCAATGCAAACACCAGCACATATGGACCAACCAATAAAGACCTAACCTCCGACACAGACACATGACCTTAATCTCCCCAACATGGAGAGCAGCAAGACAGAATGTACCATGTAAAAACACAACAAAGAATCCCTACAGCATGTGCTAAACATGCCTGATCTCATGTTTATAAAACATTCAGCTCCTTCATTGAGAGTGATGGGGACTACTGACTGTAGTGCTATGTCGCTTAAAAGAAAATGTGAGTGCTGCTGCAAATCTAGTCACTGAACTGAATGACTAATACCGAAAGAACACCTGAAGTATGACGAATACTCAAATGTTTCCTCCTGATTACCACAATTAATTAAACAGCGTCAATCCATTGGCATGTAATGTTGTCCTAACACAAACAGTTCAGAACTTGACCTAACATACAGCGGGAACTATCCGGAGCCAACTTTCAATTCTCAGCAGTTTTTAAACTTGTTAGATTGAACACTTTGTGGTAGCCACTGAAGAAGATTTGAGGTTCAATACCAAGTCCTATATTGGGTAAAGGATACTTTCAGCCTCAGTATCCTACAAAGTGTTAAAACTAGATCACTCTAGAGGTAATCATTTACATCCAATGCCAAAGTTCAGTGCCCTTCGAGAGTGTGTACTATATGTGGCATGGCAGAAAGTAAGGGTGTGGAGGTTGGAGTAGTGGGTAAGAATGTTGCATGTTTGACTTCATACAGGAAACCACAGTTTGTGTCCCGTCACAGACCTGCAATTATTGTAAGGGCCATCTGGAAAAAGTTTCAAATACTTGAGGTGCTTAATTACTTTGGTTTATTACGCAATATTTGTAAAACTAATGACATCAACTGTACCTGAGCTTAGCAGTGTTTCTTTCCAATTAGCCTTGTGTTAGCATGTTAACCACCAACAATCTTTATACCTTGATCTTTTTCTAAATTATCTCATTAAGGAAAGTGTTAACATTAACTGTTCATTATTGACTAATCTGTCAAATATTTTTCTAGAGAAATAAATTAATAGTTTGCTCCATAAAACAAAAGTCCAAGGTGAAGTCTTAAATATATTTATTTGTCAGTCCAAAACTCACATTTCCAGATTGAAGAGGCTGGAAACATTTTCTTCTGTTTGTGTGAAAACATGTTCAAAGGGTAATTTCATTGGCGATTATTTTTTTCTTTAATCAATTTGTCGAATAAAACTCTAGCTTAGCATACTAGGTTGAACATGTTCTTTTAATAAAGAATTACATTGAAGCCCTCTGTGCGTATGTAACATTAATGCTACCCAGTCTTTGAGTACACAGTTTCTAGGATATGTAAACAACAGAACACTCTGCAGTATACCATCTCACCCTCTCGCACAGCTTTCGCACGGCTTTCATACGGCTTTCATACGGCTTTCATACGGCTTTCATACTTGCATCCCAGAACCCTTGCAGTTTTTTGGCAGGCCTCCAAACCTCGAGTACCAATTTAAGAGATTAGACTCAGAAAAAAGCACACGAGACCAAGACAAATGGCCCCCACCAGATCTCCCCCGGCCAACCTCTGGCATCCTAGTCTGCTATAGAGACGTCAAGTAGTGCGGGAGGGAATGTGAAACCCAAGCATGTTCCCCCATTTGGCACGTTCCTGAGGCTCCAACGCAGTTATGAGGCCACTTCATAGGAGTGTAAACTGTGTATTTAAAAAGCCGTCATTGTGGGACTAACATTGGCCCTGGTGTAGGTTGTTAGAATAACTGAATGACACAATGGTTTCTTTTCTAAATAAACAGATGTGGGAAGGCTATTAAAACCTACATTTTTTTCTCTTCCTCTCGGTCTCCTCCTCCCCTCCTCCACCCCATTTGTAAGTGGTCTCACACACACACACACATATATACACTCTCTCCCTCTCTCTTTCACTAGCTCTCACTGCCTCACTCTCTCCCTCTCTCTTCCTCCCTCCGTCCACATGTCTAAGAAAGGCAAAGGCCCAGTTCCCTCCTGCAGCTGTTCAGCACAGACGGGCCTCTATTCCAGCCTCCACACTGAAGTGATATCGGTCTTCTGCATATGCTGATTAATTGCGTGTCATTCTTAGCTCCTCCAAGACCACTGCCCCTCTGCAGCCCCCCAAAAGCACCCCACTCCTCCTACCTCACTCCTCCTCCCACACTGCACATGGAGGAAATGAACTCCAAACCACAATCCTGCTGGCACTGGCCTCCTATCAAATCGAATTCTCAAGGAAAGATTACTGTGCGATTTCAAAAAGACCAAATCCGTTCCTAATAATATTCATAATTCACAAGAAAGAAATTCAAGTTATTATATGTTTTCCTATCAATAGATATCAAAATGTCTGTTTAAAAAGGTAGTTTAAAAAAGGTTGTCTAGTACCAGAAAGAAAGTTGCTTTATATTATTAGAAGAAACAATAAGTATTATTACAATAAGTGATAAGACAGCCAAAATGTTAATAATATAAACTCCAAGGAATTACTTGTAAAGTAGTGCCCATCTGTTTGATTTAAGGCAATATCCAGGAAAAGCAGAACACCATGGTAACGACAACTTGGCTTTGCTATACTACCAAGATAAAGTGAAAACTATTGCCACCAAAAGATCTGGGTTGCGGTCGGATAATCCAAAAATCAGCTCCTAACGTCTAACCCTATCGTCTATTCCTTGACCTCTGAGTGAAACGTCACGGGGTTAAGGGATAGTGGATAGGAGAATTCAAAAGGATTTAGGAGAAGAGACTGCGGTACTTTAGAGAATCCGACTGCACTTTCACTATCCGACGTGTTTATGATGCGCCAGCGGACGTCATAAATGTGTGTCTGCTGCTGTGGGGAAACCATGGAAACTACAGTTTTCTATACAGCGGACTACAACATGGATGTTTAATAAGAACGACGGACTCATCTAGAGACTCTGCACCGTGCTCTGATGCTGTTGCTTTATGCTTTATGAACGTGGACAACAGAGAAACATATTCTTCATGACCAAAGTTGGAATTGAAATAAAAAATGAAAGTGAAAGTTATGCTCGTCACCCTCTCCCTCCGGTCCACATTAATACAAATGATCCCAATACGTATGATTGTATGAAAAGATCTTAAAATCAATACAAATGTATTTATTATAAACGTTAGTCCTTAACACCTATCACTGTGTATATCACCATTCAAACATCTTTTAAAAGTTGAACAAACCCCACACAGCTCAGTAAACTCTGTGAAATGTTGACTTTATTTGATCATTTCAGTAAAAACTAACGTTCATATTTCTCTTTTTGATTATAATACTGATGAACATTCAAAACAAAGCACTTTGGCAACTTACCACATACGTTTTAAAATGCTTAATAAGCACCGTAACTTTCATGATATAATTTCTCGGTCATAATCGGTTGTTTCCGTGAACGGCCGACTGTTGTGTGACGGCAAATGCTGCGGCTGCAAGGCATTGTGGGGCAGCATTTTCTCCTCTCCTTTCGGTTAGGGAGGTCCAGTGGTTCCTAAGCTAAAGGAGGTTATAAAGGAAGTTTGAAACCTCCATTCCTATCATTCTAGAGAATTCGAACGGCACTTATCATGGCTGCCACTGAGGGACTTCCGGGACATTTCACTCCGTTAGGAAGGTTCCTAAGCTAAATTGACTATTCGACTTCAGCCCTGGACTCTGGAAGAGCTCAAAAGGCAGAAACTACAAAGATCTGAACTCTCAATTTAAGGCACATTTGTGATTTGTAATTAAGGACTTCTCTTTTTGCAACATTTAAAATCAATGGGAGTGTAAGATTCAGACTAAGTCGGCAAATGATCAATAAGCTAAATCCAGTTCTGTAGAAGTACTTTGTTGCAGAGTGAAGGGTTTTGCCGGGCCATTTTTGCATGAACTAAAGCAAAGAATCTTTCATCAAGAACCAGGTTCCTTCAATGGAAAAAGTAAAATACATGCCGTTGCCTAATTATTTTATTTGAGGGGACATTTTACTTTAAAGAAAAACCCACATGAGCTTGAGAACTTCTGATAATATGATGAAGATGAGTACATCAAACTCAAAAGTATGTTTTACTACTGGCCCATGTCCCCAACAAAGCAGTGCAGTGCATTCCCAGCTGGTTCTGCAATGCTGATAAGGCAGCGTGGCTGCTTGGTGACCAAATAAAAAGCACATGTCTGACATAGCATCGGAGATGGATCAATCCTCAGTGAACTCTTGACACTGAGGGGATTACTGAGGATAAGAATGATGTGACCAATTCACATGTTGCGTACATTGAAGAAACACAGGCGCCATTTTGGAGTGTCAGCTTTCAAAGACTGTTTTTCAAATTCATATTTTGAAGGTTTTAGCGTTTGAATGTTGATTGCATTTACTTTTGAAGCTGAAGTCCCTTCATTAAGGGCAGTTTTTTCTTTTTCAATGATAACATAGTACTGTTGGTGTACTGAATGTGTGTACAGTAGCATCCTTTTGTTTACTTTAAAACCATGTGTTAGTTTCAGAACAAAAAGGTGATGTATAAAACTTTTTATATATAAAACACACTTCCTCTTATCTCCTCACATGTCTACATGCCTGACTGCCATCCATTTGCTTGAAATATAAAAGGATGATCAATAATCTTTTTGTTGCATAGATTTTGCCGTGGACTTTGTCAGAGTTTTGATTATCTTAAGGCAGTAAAGCGTTGCAAAGACAAGAGCCGCTGAGAAACCATCCTGAACACTAAGATTGTTGTTTAAACTGCAGATTGTCTGCCTTTACCTTGTGCTTATTTCGCTTAATGGATGCCCATGACCTTTGCCACAGGCTAGATGGTGTTTCATTGGCAAGATCTAAATGAAGAGTGGGATTAAGTCTACACTTTCCTGAACCAAAAGGCAAACAGCTTGAGTTCAATAAGGGGCCTTTTTACTGATTCTTAAAGACAGGGTTTCCAAAAATGTTACTAAATGAGTCAAGCAGAGCAAAATTGTCAGACATATCTGATCAGCAAAAGAAAAGTTCTCGAGGTGAACTAATAGTTGCAGTATCAGGTCTCGCAAGAATACTAACCAACCACTTTATAACACTAGCCCCAAAGAAAGCAGGAAGATACATTTTCTAGCTGTGATTGCAGACTGAAATATAATTGTTTACTGGCTAAAACTGTCAGACAGGTGGACAGATTTTGTTATCTGGCCTATTCCATTCATTAATAAATTTTTTTTAAATCATGCAGAATTCCATCAACAAAATGTACATTTCTTGGCATTTCCCATTGTCGTATTGGGTCCACTTACCTAATTTAATCAATTTGTAAAGACAAGTTCATTGTCTATTTATTGTTTGAATTGTTTATTCAAATACAGTACATCCAGGTTACACTGACATCTATGGGAATTTGTTAAGCTTTTTAATGACTTTCTCATAGTTTCGTCTTTCAGTGGAATAAGATAGGCTTTCCAAAATGTTTCTCCTGAGTAAGAATCCAAACTTTGTTAAACAAAAACCGCCATGATGCTGATGTTTTGCCACAACATACCCCACCAGTGTCAGCTTTCAACTGATAACAGCCAGGCCATCAGTCAGGTGGGGCCCCAGATGGATTTGGACAGATTCATCACAACTAACACCCAAGGTCAGTCGCAGGTAATCCATCAGGGCGCTGGGCTAATTCAGCACTGTCAGGTAGGAGCAAAATAAGTCTGTCTTTCAAGGTTCCGACTCCATTGACAGAATTTACCACTTAAAGTGTGTAGCTCTGTGTTCCTCGTGACTGTACACAGGTCACGCTCTGACATAACATGGATCAACAACATCTCTAATAGTCTCCCTTTCAAGGTTTAATGTGAATGTGTAGTGTACATACACACACACAAAGATATACATAGAACCACAGAAGATCACTTTATTCTCTTACATCCAATAACTCCCTGGAGGAAAAAGCTCTCACTTCATGACCGTGTTGTATGTGTTGTTCGACTCAAATCACAAGAGCAACGGACAAAAGTAACCCAGCCAACGGCCTCATTACTCTCATTAAAGCATACAATAATTACTAGGAGGAAAAATGCATCAGTCCAATTCAGAAAGTGTGGCCTATTGCTGGAACCTCATTAAGCCAAATAAAAACTCCAACAAGCCTTGTCAAAACCACTAAAAGGAAAACATTTTCTTTAGTCCTTTTGCAATGCCTTTGATGGACAGAAAGATATTTTTAACGTAAACATAACATGTGGCTAAAATGTGCATGTTCTACTAAACATCTGTAGGCCCAGAAAGAGTATGACTTCATGTCCTTTATTGGACTGCTTTGAGATTCTCATTAGTCTTATTGCCACAATGGTGTATGTTTGTTTGGTTAATTCTGTATAAACAAGCAATACGTCAAGCCAAATTCACAACTCATTTAACAGTGATCCACGGGAAGGGGAAGCTCAGTATAGTGATGCTTGAAGCTCAGTCATTACAAATATGTATTAGCCAAGTCATTCTATTATCATAGTTATTTAGCTCCAATAACCATCTCTCATCGTAACCGTGTCTGATTGCAGTGTCTCTGCTTTATTACCTTCACAAAAGGAGTTTTTATTGTCTATTTATTTATAAGAAGGTTAACTCAAGTACATTAATAAATGTAAAATAATCTATTCAAAATAGTCGACACTTCAACCAAGGGCCAAGAATGTTTCAGTTTATGCAACATGTAGTGTAGAAGCAAATTCTTGGATTTTTGGATTCAATGTCGACTAATAACCATGCATCAGTAATACATGTCAACTTGGAGCAATTCCACTTGTTCTGAAAACAAGATGATAAGTTTAAATAGCATTAAATCACTGCCTGTATGTTGTGTAATTCACCCTAAAGTCTATTCCTGCAGTTTTGCTAAACCTATTGTTGGGGAATAATTTGCTTGGGTATTAAACCTTTGACACAGTTCATCCTTTTCTCTTTTCACTGTCTCCTTTCCCATGGCATAGGTCTACGTCCGTGGGTATTGCTGCTATCTCTCTTAAGGAGGGGCAGCTTGGGAACATTGTTGTTGCCAGCTTATGACCGAGCACAAGCTGACACGAGATAGTTTATTGTTCAGGGACATCTAGAAGCCCTTCTTTTTAGGAACGTAGGTTCCCTGGCGCACATTCTTTCCTATGGACGAGAGCTCTAGTTAAATTCAGGGTCCATGTTTGTTTAGTCTCACTGATAAAGAATGTTGATTATTACACTCTGAACTAGTTAAAACCTGGAACTACAAAAGAGTTCTTCAGAATTGATTTGGTATCTCTACCGTGTGGTCAACTCGTGGCCCGTGACATGTCTTGTGAATTCTCCGGCCAAAGCTCCAAATAAACCGTCAGTGTTTGCCATCAAAGCTCCAGCTCTCCTCGTGTCTCTCCGAGTCCTGTTTCCAATTGCTACAGAAGTTTCCCTCCCACCTATATGTATATTGAGTGTTGCTAAGGATTTGATCATTCAGCCTTAGTACAAATGTAGGCTTGTTTGATTAAGGAACAATACCTTTTATGCATAAAAAGTAACCCAATGCTGATGTCTTGGGGGTAAAAAGTCTGAAAATTAAGTTGTTTAACTTTTGAAATTAACATTACATCTGTTTTAAGTATACCAAACACCACATAAATGCAAAATTAGTAGTTGTTTGATTTAGTGGAGTGTGTTTAGTCTTCATTAAAGAAATGGAAACAGTGAAGAAGAACCGTTCTGGCTTGTTAACTGAAACAGGAGAAGAGAGGGGGAAAAGAGAAAAGGCATCCGTATGCACAGCATGTACAACATCTCTGAGAACTATCACGTTTTATGAAGTAATGAAGTTGATATAGTGAAAAGACATTTTAAAGACATTAAAAAGCTGCACATCAAAATGGTAATAATATCTGAGGAATCCATCGATCAAACGCAGAGGTTTCGAAACATTAATTATTCTGTTCATGTGATAAACAAGTGACGCTTAAAAGTGCTTCTACTTTTTAACCAATGCGTTGTGGGATTTGGGGACCTAAAACTATTTGATGTAAAATAATTTCACAGAACTGTGGCTTCAGCCTTAATAGGATACATTAAGCTGGATACAAATGCTAAACACACAACACTTAGGGGTCATAGAGGACAGAATATGAGCAAAGTAAGTTCACCTTAATAACGTTGTGAACAAATGGTTTATCAGTTTGAATCAGAGATGTCCCCCTCTGGCTGTCTCATTTTGTTGCTACCCTCACATTTCCAATCCAGGTGTGCACCCAGAATTCTTCCCTGTGTGTGTGTGAAAGGGCAGGTGTTCCCCGCTGTGGTGGCCAAAGGTTTACGACCTTGAGTGCTGCCATTTTGTGTTACCTCACGCTGTTAGACCTCTGGTCGTCCTGTAAGCTGGACAGGAATGTGAGCGTGGATGTGCAGTGACTTGCACAAGACACCTTTTATGACCCTTGGGTGCCTGCTAACTTAGTCGCCTTGAAATGTTTTGTAGGAAGATGTTCACTCATCACTCAAAGTATAAACTAATGTAGGCCAATAATGCCCATGAGAACAGATAGCGAAGGCATTCCTGTCTCATTTGAGAATAGTACATTTGAGACTAATAGGACAGCAAAGACTGATGAACAGTGAGGCCAGATCTTCATTATATTACATACCATATCCATCAACATGAGGGACAAAGAGGCAAAGGGGATATTTGGCATAATCACGGTCATTTCCTGGACCCAGCCGTGCACCCTGGCTGTCTCCATGTATGGAGTCTGGCAGTCTGGGTCCATATAGACACTGCAAACACACAGCGAACACACTCATCCATCCAGCACACTGCAGACCTCTGATCCATCTGTGACAGCAGCCGAACAATCTGCTCCTTCTTCTGGCCTTCCCTGTCCAGACATACTTTCTGTCGCAATCTGTCCACCCCAAATGAAGATAAAGAGGAAGACCAGAGCCGGACTTATCAGTCAACATTAAACCATTTGAAAGTCCCTTGCACAGATGGCTGGATAATGTCAACTCCAAGACCTTTCTCTGCCCCTGCTGATTTCTTTTATCTTCCTCCTCCAGACGTATTCCTGAGAATACTCAAGAACACTAAAGATAAGCCCGCAGTTTCAAAGTTAGAACTCAAGGATTTAAAAAGTGGGTCTCGCAAGGCTGTAAGCGAGGCTACATTAAGATAGTAGTAGAATATGTGATAATAACAGACTCCGTTTATTGGATGCCTAAAGTGACCTTTGGGGTCAAAGACATCAGGCACTCCAAAGCCGAGCTGGTAAAATTAGAAAAAGGATAGAAACACAGCTGTTCTCTCAGCTAATAAAGTTATTACCGATGTTTCAAACCAACCTGGCTTCTGTCAGTGTGTTTTTTCAGACACACCTTGACAAAGGCGTTGACGCAAGTTATAGTCTTTGCAGTAAATAGCACCTATGTTAATTTGATGTTGGTTTACCATTACAGAAGCTAATAAAAAGTCGCCATAGCATGTTATTTATGAGTTGTGCGAGTCTTTTTGATTCAACCCAAGATTTATATGGATCTTTGGGACTCTTGCAGGCAGCCGGACAAGTAGCTTGCAAATTGTGGCGAAACATTTTCATTTATTTAGAGTCGTGTTACGTTTTGGTTCTATTTTAGTCTTCACTAACTCCGAAGGGAGATTTCTGGTTACTAAACTGCTAAATGCTCTACTATATTCAACAGCTAGGCGTTGGGGCTGAGCAGGTCATGTAGTGAGTTTTTTTAGAGCCTTTTCACTGATAACAGCTGCCAGTTCAGGCTGAAATAAGCTTTGATTAAAGTAATGAGAGTGTTCCAAGACATAAATCTAACTTGATGTTTTCCAGTCATATCCATCCATCAAATCAAACAAATGCAGGCCTACAGAAATGCATCTGTGTAAAATCTGTGCAGCAACACACTTGACAATGTACATCACAAGACACAACGTCTATCTGTCAGTGGTAGTTATAGTTTTCTTTCAATCTCCTCTACTCTCCTGTCAAGCTAAATGCTCTGCAGATCACATGAAGCATAAATGCTTTTCATGTCTGTCAGCGCACTTCAACCCACAAACACACGATAAAAAAGCTAATGTGGTATTATCTTTAACTGGCATCAAATGTTGTTTTTGGTGGTGTTGTAATGTAATGTCACATCTGAAATCCCTTCAACCTCAATCCTCAAACGTGTTTTGACAAATGTTTGCTTTTATTAATTATTTTGTCTTAGTATGCAAACTCTGAAAACCGTCAAACCCTAATCAGTGATATCTTGACGGACTAAGGTCTAAACTAAAAATCTTTGATAAAATGTTGCCATTATCGTTGTGTCTTTCCCACCTGCTTTACTGGTGAAATTATTTCTCCATTGACAGCAGACAGAGCCGTATTACGATAGAGGTCATGGCGTTTGGTTTTGATTTGTTGAAAGCCTGCTTCCAGGGTATGACACTAACTTTTCGGTTCACCAACTTGCAAAAGCATTGCGCTAAATAAAATGTTCAGCATGCATAAACAATAATGTAGTAAATATTGTTTTGAAGATTAATCCATATCAAATATTTCACTGACTAAAAACCCTGCTGGGTAAAATCATTGAGTTTAAAACAACTGTTGCTTTACTTTGGCTAAACAGTACAGACGTCTTCCCCTCACACAGAAAACAAGGTCAGCGCGTCTGGTCTTGGAATCTTTGATATCAAACTCTCCAGCACTCTCCGGTCTTATCATTAAAGCATTTTCTAAGCTTGAGTAATCCTCTTCAGAGAAGAAGAAAGACACCCGGGCAATGCTTTGAACTTGAGATAACATGGTCTGCACATGCTGTGTGTTAAGGAAGTGCTTTTGTGTGTGCATGCATTTGCATTTCAAGTCAATGCAATAAGGCATAATGAACTTTTGGCAGGTAGAATCTGCACTTACAGTAACGTAATGCTTTTCTCATGCAGGCCCCTGAAAAGAAAGAAGGAAGAGTAGTATAAGAGTAGTATTTAAAATAGTTTAACTTCAGATGTTAAACATCGGTACAAACAGAAATAACAATATCTAAACTCTTTACCACTCTTTTTCTTCACTGTAATGCTCATTCTAGTTTTATTTGTAGTAGTTTTACACATTATGGGAAGAGGACAAACCCTCCTGAGTTAGGCCTTGAGAGTCCAAAGGATTTCTTGTAAGTGGCCTGATTTTTCCAACAGGCTTCACTGAAGTCTGTGGTGGGAGTTTGGGGACATGCAGGACCTGATTTACACAACCCCCCCCCCCCATACCTGACAGGAGCAGCTGCATCCCATGACAGATAGGCCATGTCATCTCCAAAATGACTGCAGGGCTGCCCTGCTCTCAGCTTTTCTGTCAGCACCCAATATGACGTTCTAATTTTACCAAGGCAGGCACGCCTCTGCACCCTGAGTGTGTAACTGCTCAGTGGCACGGATGCAGTCTCTGGCAACATGTACCAGTGGTGGGAGAAACTAAGTAGATTGATCAGTTACTGTCCTGCATACGCATGTACATTTATTTTACAATTGAACTGCACTTAATTTCAAAGAACAATATTGTACTTCCTACTCTACTACATTTATTTAGAATCCACATTCATTAATAACTATAAAAAATCAACACAGCATTGTATCTGTTGCTATACTGTATTCAAATACGGACGTCAAGTTCCAATCTTTTTGGCAACAACTCATTTAGCAGTCACCTGGTGATGAGCTTTTTTTCTGATGAGTTCAATGGGATTGGAAGGGAGATGTTTAAAGGTTTAATATCTCAATACAATTGAATTGTAAAAACGTAGTTTTTTTACTTTTGTATTGTGATTATATCATATCGTGGGACTCTGGTGATTAAAGACACTATGTCCTGTGTAGAAATAGGTTATATTCACAACATAAGCATACAAATCTTGATGAAAACACTTTCATTTTACTTTTTTTTTTACAACAGTTTTTAGTAAGTGATCTCAATACGTGTTCTTCCCACACATATGCAAACCAAAGATATGAAGTTTAGAAAGATTGTTAGAAAATGTAACAAACTCTTTTGGAGTTGACCATACACAACATCAAATGCATATCAACACAATTGCATGCAGGCACTTCAAGGTATTGTTAAGGCCAAGGAATGAGCTGCACAGCCCTCTGGGTAATAGACTGGGGATGTGCTGGAAGAAAACTCAAGCCCTCTAGCCATTCCAGGAAGAGCAAAGCAGGCCAGGCTCCATATCAATGACAAAAGCAGACAGACAGCCCTGATGCATAAAACATGAGCCTGAGAACTTTCGCTCAACTCAGTCAATTATAATTGTTTTGAGGAACATGGGATACATTGCTGCAACAGAAGGTCTAACTTATTGTTGTTTAACTGCAATATACCAAAGAACACTGCCATGGTTTAAGAAGTGCTAGTGTGAACATTGGTACCTCTCTTCCCTCTGATTGGACAAAAGGCAAATGGTACAAAGTCTGACTCCATAGAGAATATGACATAAAATTACTTTGCTAAGGAGTGTTAACTCTAACACAAACACATGTAAACATGCATGAAGTCAAACTACTGTATAGTCCACAAAGATACAGCACTTTTGTTTAAATCCAGACAAGGCCAAGCAGTTGTTTTGGTTGAAACCATATGGGACTCATTTGAGAGAGGGAACTTCTGGCATCGATTCCGGGGCCTGGTTTTGATGTTCGGATAGGATCGGTACACATTACGGTCAACTTCAAACTATTCCGACTTAAAAGTGTCGCTGTCACTTTAATGCTGAAGAAAAACCTAAACCATGAACATATTTAAATTACTTTTATTCTTATTTTTCCTGAAGTCAACAGTGTGCGTGTCCTAATAATTCCATGGTCGACCACAAAAAAAACAAATGTCAGCTTTAATATTCCTTGTCTAGAAAGCCAAGCACAGATTGTATTGCAAGATATTCCAGTAATTAGTTTCCATCTGAATAAGTGTAAAAACAATGTGTCTATAAAGTTACAGTAAAAGTTTCTCAGTTCAACTTTAACAGGCAGATTTCTGTCTGCTGTTCTCTCCTGCTTGGATCAAATTAGTAGAGGGGCCTGTTTAGGGAGAACTTGGGCTACAGCAGGGACCAACACAAGGTTCAACTGCAAAACTCTTCAGTTGCATCAGCCTCTCATACAGTTACATCAAATATGTGGAAGAAAAAAGGCACAAAGACTGAGAAGCTTCCCAAAATAATATCCTCATCTGACCTAACCTGTGACCTCTTACACAGGGAGCCAAAGGAACATCTGTGAGAGCTTTACTGATTAGAGTATTTACCTAGTTACAGTTTTACCGTTTGACTAGAAGAGATAATAGACTTTTAGACTTGGAAGATCTTTACAAACTTTCATAACTAACGTCAAAGATCAGCTACATTTGGCAGGAGAGAAGCTGCTTTCCTCCAGCTCTTAATACTCATACTTAAAACTAATAAATGCAGTGAGAACATATTATTGGCTTTGTTTTTTCCATGTATCTTTAACAAAGTTCTCACTATGAAACAAAAGAGCAGTGTTAAATGTGGGTCCCTAGAGCAGCCAATTGTAGTGATTGCCCATTCCAACTCCCATAGATACAAAATCATAGAAAAACAAAATGTACTGCCTAAATTATGTGAAATTGCTGCTAATTGTGGGCGTGGGTAATCATTCATATAAGGCTGTTCTTTGACAACCGCACAACCTATTTGGGTTCTTGTAATCTGGGGTTGGGCTCGAGTGTTTCACAGTAATGCCCTTCCATGCTGAGATTACAATCTGAGTTGCTAAAAGAGAGCCATTTGCTTTAGATGTGTGGTAAATTACAAGGAAAACAAAGCCCACACACATAAATAGCGACATGCAGACACTGTGGCACCAAAATAGCAAATGTTGAACCATTGTGTAGCTCACACGTTGACGTTTGAACACCTCCAGCATTTCTGACACTACTTTTACTGTCCTGCGTGGCGTATGCTCACTGGAGAGGAAAACTACATTACGTTGTGTAACATTCTCAAATTTCTCTTGCTCCTCGAAAGCCAAATGAATATCTGAGCAGAGCGGAGCCTCCAACTGGCCCAGGATTCTCACCATGCCACAACCACCTTTAATCTCCTGTAAGTACTTTCTTGGCACACAAAGGGAAAGTTATTCCCTTTTAGAAACCTGATTAATTGAATGTATATCTCTGGGTTTGGGACGGTTGGTTGAACAAAATAAGACATTTAATGACATCACCTTGCCGTTTTAGGAATGATGTATGGGTATTTTTCACAATTGTTACATATTATAGACCAAACAATTAAGCAGTAAATAAAGAAAAAAATATATTCAGATAAATCAATTTTCAGCCGTTTTTTCTACCGTAGCTTTTTCTCATGTTTTCTAGAATTATTATTGTGTTTTTCTTCCTATGAATACGTTTCGTTCAAATTATACTTTACTTTTGTTATTTTCAGGATGAATGACAATATTACTAATGCCCCATTTGTGCCGCATGTAGCAAATCGACTCTGCTCTCCGTCTCAGTTTTGGTAACAATACTGTTCATGACCAGTGCATATAGCACCTATTCAATATTTATTGACAATTAAAAAATGATGGGGTTTTAAAGGATTTCCAGTGAGGTGCTAGTGATGATTCTCAAACTATCCCAACTTCATAAACCAAAAAAAATGGTTCGAGTGTTGAGGGATACAGGGAATATGATGCTTAATTTGATTGCTTGTCCAGGTTGAATTTTGTGAATACATTTTCTCTGTCTCTGCTCACTTGTACAGTACAGTACCTTTGGTCTAACCATTGTCTTGTCTTTTCTGAATTTCCCAAGAATACACAACTATGATTTGGGTCAGGACAGTTGACTTGCATGTATTCATAAAGTTATGTAAAACATTATTTGAGTCATAGCACACAGTTAGGCGCCACTTAGGTGCTGAACTAACATGAAGCCTATCTTTTGGCCACTGATACCAGGAAGGGTTTTGAACCTACACGTGTTCAAGTTTATCTAATCCTTTATTGGTTTATTGACATAGTTTAGCATGAATGACACAACAACAGACATTAATCCCATTTATTTAGAATGATCCTACAGCATGCACAAAATGTGTTGACAAGTTTACTTTGGAGCAGTGCATTTGATTATGCTTTCAAGTGCAGGTACAACACATCATCCAGTATTTGGAGAGCGGTAAAGCCTGATGGAAGCTCAGCTGAATTTGATTCAAATAAGGTGTCTGCATTGAGCCTCTGCAACCTAAATACCATTTGTAACAACAAAAGGCCTCTTCTTTGAACAGTGAAGAAGTTTGCTGTAGCTTCTTCTCCTGCAGGCCATGACTCTTTCAACCTGTAACTTCAGTCTACCAGCAGCTGCACGCCCGCATGGAGCCGCCTCCATGAGAGATGCACTGCCTGCATCCATCAGACAGACTGAGAGATTGAGGATGCAGTCCAGGGTGACAGCACCGCAGGTTAGGTTTCACACTCACATATTGATCAGAAGAGATATAGAGGATCACTGACAGGGACTGACACACACACAGTTACTCACACAGCATTATTCGTTTAACGTCCAGGCTCTCCATTTGTTGTTATTATCAACAAATCCAAGGGAAAGACAAAACCATCTACGTGTAAAACTGTTTCTGTCTGTCTTTGGCTCTCTTTTTCTATTGAAGACCTAAATCTTTAGTATTGATGTCAAATGTCTGTTTTGTTCAAGTAGAAGCTATTTCCTAATTCAGCTTGGCATCACTCAAACAGGAGTAGAAAGTGATTTTGTTGGGAACTAGTTTAAGTCTTGCGTTAATACACTTTTAGGATATGGTCACATCACAGTAACATTTCCTATTAAATTGCCCCACAAAAAAAAGCAGTGTCAAGTTTCAGATGTTGCTGATAATACATTTTGATAAAAGCAATGGCTCACAGGTTGATATCGCAGGGGAAATGGGAAATGCACAAGTATATTTGTCAATAATATGGTCTTCACGTAAATTGGAAACAGTAAATTGTGATTTAAATAAAGTAAAATGTGTCAAAATCGTTAGCCCAACTGTTGAACTGCCTCTTTATATGCTGCTGGAATGCCTTTATGGGAATAATGGAAGAATGTGTTGCATCTATTATGATTTTATATTCATGATTTAGGTAAGAGCCAAATATTCGTAGGGAAACATGATACCTTCACTTCTGGAGTTGACAGCTGGTCAGAGAGAGAGCAGTGTGCATGTGTGTGTGTGTGTGTGTGTGTGTGTGTGTGTGTG
>CALSBZ010046800.1:880300-901453 GCA_943591055.1 Gobionotothen gibberifrons
GTGTGTGTGTGTGTGTGTGTGTGTGTGTGTGTGTGCGTGCGTGTGCGTGTGCATGTGTGTGTGCCAAGTGTGTGTGTGCCAAGTGTGTGTGTGTGCGTGCATGCGTGATAGGATGCAGCTGCAGCCTGGCTATATGATGGTAGGGGTCCAGCAACAGATGGGGGCTTCAGACGGCACTGCAACAAGATAGTCAGTTTGAAATACCCACATATTTAAGAAAATATGTGTATCCAGGTTCTCGGATATAACAACCAAGAACAAAGCAACATTTCCCAAACCCATATTTATCTACAATATTATCTTATATTTTTAGGCTCATACACCGGATAACAATCTATGAAAATGGCTTCCTGCTCACTGAGTAAATTCTAGCTTTAGGACCTTATTTCTTTAAGGCGTTTGAATAGAAACGTTGTATAATTATTCTGTGAAGCTTCCCATGACTTCAGCCTTCAGCTGCTTATTGAGTCGTGTAGTCCAGGACTGGAATCCAGCATTTGCCCCAAAGACTAAGTTTAAGATGACTGAAGAACTTTGGCATCTGAACTAAAGGAAACCTAATATTAGGAATGTCCCCCATAAAGCATATCCCCACCCTCTCTCTTTGCCCTGAGGGCTTTTAGCCTAAAGACTCAGGAGGCCTACTCCAATGATATCAGCATCTTTGTTGAGTTGGAAACTAACAAAGAATTTACTCCAGTCCAAGAAGGTTTTTGATACCTGAAATGTGTAGTAAGTTTTCACCTTACAGAATTATTTGTATCTGTTGAGTAGAACTTCAGAAAATACTCTTTTTGGCAAAAGACATCTTGATTGGAAATCAAGTTCTACATAAGATAATAGATTAATGTATAGGAAATGTCATAACACGCATAGTTTTAAGTGATATGTTCATGTTCTTGGGGATAACTGTATGAAAGTTCATATAGACCAAAATATGCAAAAAATGATGCAGAAAAAAAACATATTCGTGAAGCATTGTATCATTACATCTTTGGTATAACTACGACTACTAATCTACTTTGACTTAAACGTAGTAATAACTTAGTGTTGAGTTGTTGTTTTCCAGATCATACACAGGTTAACGAGTGAGGGGTTATTTATTAACACCACAAATACCGATGTAGTCTCTAAACTGAATAAAGACATAAAACAACATCACTCAAACCTTACACATTTTTGTAATTACACAACATTATAAAAGTAATAAATTAGCACCTTTAGCAAATGTTTTGGAGTCTCAGTCAAGAGGTTTGAAAACATGGCTAAAAGTGATAAAGGAGAAAACTGGTTGGCTGTCCTGGATGTGACCAGAACCTGCCGTCCCTGAAGGAGGTCAGCCCCCTGAGGCCGGGACCACAGAAACTCACAAGAATTTCATCAGTCTTCTGCCAAGTCTGTTTCATTACTTTTACTTTTCTCATGTTTGTCTTGTGTGACAGCTATGGGAAAAATGTAAAATAACTCACTGCAGTATAACCTAGTGTGATGTTTAATGACACATCACATTGTCTGCAGCCTGGCAGATCCTTACTCCTAATCATTTGTATTTGATTTGTTTAATTTTAAAAGTGTTAGTTTTAGGAAATAAAATATCATATATCATATATATTTATCATATAAATACATTGAAGACAATTGAAGCCTACAAACACTTTCTTTACCTTGCCATGCTATAACATAACCCTCTTGCACAGCAGCATGTTAATCCTCCTATATAAATGACCTAAGTCTGGACATGAGTTACAGCAGCTCTAATGTGGTGGCTGTTTCATTTTTATCACTACAATTATAGTTAAAACATGACGCCTCGCCTGCATAATTGCCTGCTTGAGTTTTCACTGGTCAAGCGAGAAGAAGGGGAGAGAGGAGGGCTGCCCAGGGAAACGTACAGCCGACATTGTGAAGTACGGGTTTATGAAGAGCCTATCCCCCCAGCAGGAGCTGTTTTATTAGCGGTGTTTAAATGACCGGCTTGTAAAACATCAAGCAGCAGGCAGGCAGCCAGGCGATTGTGGCCTCAGGATCCGCTGCAATGCTACATCACTGGCTATTTTCACCCTATTCGCAGCTTTATTTGACATGCTAGTGTGTAGACAGGGTTGTTTCGAGACACAATAATCACTCCTTAAGTTGAAACACTAGATACCCACCTGTGAGTTGGAGTTGGGACTCGGGTGGTCCTTGTTTAAACTGTATCTTTAAGCCAAAGAGAGAGAAAAAAACAGGCCAGGGAAGAGAGGTTAGATAAATAAGAGGTCTTTTTCTGAAGGTTTGATGATGTTAACACCTTGTCACGTGCAGAGAATACACTCGAAAAAAGTAAATGTTCACTTGCACACGCAGGGCGATGATGACATATTTTAAACAAATCACAGATCCAATATGCAATATGATTCCTCTGCTTGAAGGTCGTGGGAGCACATGAAATTATCCCTGGAGATGAGGATTGCAGTCATGGAAAATATGACACATTAACTGTGTTTGTTGATGATGACACTGACTGAAAATCAGGAAATCAAGTAATGATAGCGTATTGCTCTCTTTTTCTTTTGTTTTAGATTCCTACAGAACAGTTCATGTCGGCACAGTTTTTGTCTTGAAGAAAAGCATAATTGACAAGCTCAGTTTAAATTACACAGCTTAGACAGTTCACTATTTTCCCTAAATGAATCAAACAATTAATAGAAAACTAACAATTAAAAAAAATCTGGTGTTAAAGGCAATTTAATGAAAGAATATGTATACATCACTTTCTGGTTATGATGGTTTAAGGTGTCTGCACTTCTGTTAAGGGCATGACTATTATCGTGGCTAAGAAAATAATACAAATATGTTATATTGATTTGTATTATATATTATTATAATACCTAATTCAAAACCTTAGACTCTAAAACACACCAACAACAACAACAACAAAGTCCAACAGCATCTTAGAATTTTGAGATATTTAACACCAGTTCATGTGGTTTGCAAGTTTTTCATTTGCATACACAGCCTACCCCAACTGCAGTAAAAGCTACATCTCAAACTGTTCAGCTGTCAGATGATTATTCTGCCCTCTGTCCTGTCAGAAACGTTGATTACAGAATCAAAGATGCTGCACCAAATCACTTCCCATCCCGGTGACTGTCAGTCAAAAGTGTTCTGGCTGCATAAAAGTGAAGACAGAATATTTTAAAAGATGTTCCTCTGTCTCATCTTTTAATGTTATTCTCCTACTTTAGAATTATTTTATATTCTCTGCAGTCTGGTTTAGTGACAGTGCTGCTTGAGGTGTGAAAGAGGACTTCTGTAGCTAAGGACAGATAATTGACAAAGGGTTCAAATTGTAAGTTAAATGAAAAAACTCAAACAGCAGCACTTTTTTAAAAAAAAGAAGGATTTTAAGTATAATTCAGTCACAGTGCTCTGACTGGTTTAATCTTGATAAAAAAAGTCTGCCATTAAAAGTCCTTACAGTATAACAAAACTGCATAGAAAAAGGGATTAAGTCTGGGATGTGTTCGTTTCAATTGAAAAAGAGGTAAAATAAGCATGCGTTACTATATAAAAGTACTGTAAGTTCTTATACAAAGTTTATATAGAAGAAAATGCCATACTGTAGATAAGTATACAGGCACTGGACCTTGAAGGATTTCCAGAAAGAGACCACTCAAATTCACAGAGGACATCTTATCTCTGCCGTCCCTCAAACAACACACTAGATATAGAAACCTTATCATCAAATACACCTGCAGCAGTCTAAATAAAGCTCTGTTGTTCTTTGTGGTCCTGGTTACACTGAAAACCAAGGGGTGGTCTGATCTGTTAGTCAAAGCCATCCCTGACACATTATCACTGCCATGCACAAGTCTGTAGCAACTCCAGTCTGTAGCAACTCCTGTGTATTGTTCATATTCAATTTCTTCGCACCGACAGACCTGTTAAAGCTCATCAGAATTACATTTTTGAATGTTGCTGCTGATGGTGCATGGTGATGAAACTATCCAATCAATGCGTTACTGGTCAGTCTGTATAACTTCATGTTAATGTTATTCATTTGTAAAACGCCAATGTAAACAAGATCAGTGCCAGGTGTAAAAAGCAACATGGTATATTTTTTGCCCTCATGTGAACCAAAATAATCAAACTACAGTTGGAAATGGACATTAGTAGTTTGACAAAAAGTACATTATTTATGAAAAGGCTGTTGTAATAATGTAAAAAACCATTTAAATGATTTAACTTGAAACAGTGACACTACTTTTAATTTTACATGAGCGGGCTTTTGTACAAAGTCCTGTGCTGTCTAATTGATGGATCTGATTTTGATCCTGCTACAACCGCCCGGCCTGGCTGTCCAGACTGCCTCTAATTTATCTGGTGTCTCTAGATTAAACAGTGTACACTCATGGCTGCGTCAGAGAGAAGCTGCACTCCGAACAATTTCAAATGTAAATACAACCACCTGACTGAAAATCTATCTAAGAGTTTTGGGGCTTCATTTTGTTCTCAGACCAAATGAGGGGAGGGAGCAGGACTCAGATGATAGTTAGTGAAAAACTTAAAATAGGACATTGAGAAAGTTGTGCAAGCCTGAAAATCTGGGCTAGAAACCAGGGAATTGTGCAAGTCAGACATCCTAAGGTTAAAAGAAAAGAGCCCAGATCAGATGATTCTAACAAACCTATACAAACGTTGGTCTAACTAAGGTCTAGGTAGATCGAGTACACAAAAAAACCTCGTGTGCTGTGATAATATTCCATTAACCACAGCCTGTTTTCTCTGAGAGAGACAGAGGTTGAAAGCAAATGTTGGAAGCTTTGACACAGTGCTGTATTAATGATCCATTGGGGAGTGGTTTTAGTTCATGGCATATTTCATGAGCCAGAAGAATGAGCGCTGAGGTTTCTGGTTTGGGGTCATCTGAAGAGTCAAGACGAAACATCCCTCACTGAGTCCCCACAGGAAGTCATCGCTAAGAGTGCAATTGGAGAGAGGAAGGCCCCCAGTTTCTGCTCTGAGAGTCTTGCTGACCAAAGTTAGCATTAACATCTCATTTTGTGGGTGGTTATGTCTTAATGCTAACTCTAGATTTGCGAAATGTAGTGAAAAACTTGCACTGCCCAACTAACTAACTTAACCATTCAAGTTCAATGCGTCACATTAAATAGCTCATGAGAGTCTTATCACATCAAGGGCTTCCTAGACACAACTATCTTGGGTCACAAGGTTATCTGGATGATTGAATTGTGTTTGTAAATATTATGGTAACACAAAAAGCAGTTATATGACATATGTATACATATAAATGTAATGTGTGAGTCTGGCCAAGCAGTTGATGCAATTTTAAATTCTGCTTGAGTTTATGATAGACACATCTTGGTTGGTACCCATCCCTTGTTGGGAATAGATAGGAGATTAAACATAGTTAACAGTGGTAGCCAACAATAGGCGCGTTCACACCAAGTACTTTTCCCACAAAGGTTCCTGAGAACTTTGGTGCGTTCACACCAAAAAGCCCCAGGAACTAAATTAGTTCATGAGAACCTTTTTAACCCCCTTTTCAGTCCCTGCTAGAGAGCAGGGACTTTCGTGGGAGAAAAAGGTTCCTATGTCGGCTGGGCGGAATGCAAACCACGCCCTGTCAAACTCCCAAAAACGTTTGTGAAGCCGCCATTTTATTATCCTCGCATTGCATTATTAGCATTAGCCCAGCACAGAAACGCAGAGAGACTAACTTATGACAACACAAAATAAAACATGGGAGCGGTGGAGATGAGGAGGTCTCGGCATTCTGGCGATTTACTCGGAAGGCTTCAGTAGTACTGAAGCCAGTCCCTAACTCCGGGGACTTCCGGCCGGGGATTTTGGGCGGCAGTATACGCCGTGAAGTTGTTTGCGGCCTGCCAGTAAACCCAAAGCAGAAGAAGAAGAAGTGACCTCAGCGGTTTCATTTGCCTAATCCACCCTGTAAGCGATTTCGAACCCTGAAGGCAGGAGAGACTGAAAAGAGTCAAGGGAAGCTTATAAAAGTTAACAGCATTTAATTAAACAAAAGATGCAGTGGTGTACAAATGAAATTGGAAGGAGACACTCTCCCCATCTGTCTGCTCAGTCCAGTATCCGGGGTCAGAAAGAGGCTGCTCCCTGGTTTGTCCTCCCTGTTGTCTCCTGAGGTCTTCTCCTATTGGCCGGCGTCAGCGGGGGCGGGTCCTATGCATGTGGTGCCTTTTCTGTTGCTAAATTACATCATTCTGGTGTCTGTGGTGTTTAAACATTCCCTGCTACACATTATTCAGCGTCAATAAATGAGTGCTAATCCCAGTGTGCTCAGTTTAGAACATCACATGTCATTTCACCTTCTATCATGGTTTGAAACCGTAGCATTTGTCAGATGCTAATGCTAACCGGAAGTGACGAATTTTCAGAATAAAAGTGTCAAGTTAACAGTTAGTGAACTTCCGGTTTTTCAGAATAAAACTGATTTAAATCAAATATTGTATTTAATTCAAATTACACCTTATCAACATTGATTTTAAATGTACTAACAACCCCCAGGGACTTATTTCCGGTGTGAACGCGATCTGTACTTAGTTCATGAGAACTAAAGAGTTCTCAGGAACCTTTGTGGGAAAAGTACTTGGTGTGAACGTGCCTAATTAGAACAGGATGATCATCTCTGAGATTCTGAATCTGAAGTGCTGATTGTTTTAAGCATTTCTGAAATCAATTTGATCCTATACATAAATTGCACAACAATCATGAGTCTATTATGGCCAAAAATAAAACACTGACAGTCTAATGATGTATTATTTGGTTGCAACAGTATAACTGATTGATGGTGGTGAAGTTATCTAAAAACATCTGTAAACAATCAGCTAATTTTTTTAAATGACACCAATATGTTATGTTTCATAGTTACACTTTGGAGCTGCTAACAATTATTCTGAAACCATCTTTAACAACTGTAAAACATAACTTTCCAAGTCTCTGCGTGTTAATGTCTCCCACTGTGATGACTTTAACTTGACCGCTTACTCACAATGCTGAGGGATGTGTGTTTACGTGTAGAGGAGTTTGGTGTTAGCACCAGGCGGGCTCCCGTCCCAGCTGGTTGTTTATGTTCCTGCTGGAGACCAACCACCTTCAAGCAACATCAATTCAGGCAAGAGAGACACAACCACCATGTGTGAGTGTTCTCGTACTGTAAATATTTCTTTAGCTGTCGGCTGCCCTCCCTGCCAGTGCTCGCATTTTAAAAAGGTGTGGGCTCAGACAGATTTAGACGAGGGCTGTTAAAGATTACATGTACTCAGCAAAGATGTGTCTTTCTCCGAGACGACTTTAATGAAGTTAGTTTGGTAAAGAAATTAGATTCTATTCAGTAAGTTGATTACTGGTGGCTTTACATGTTGCCATCTAATTGCAGTATTTCCTGTAGTGTAAAACATGCCATACATTTATGTGAAAGAGTAAATGTTAATTTATGACCCCTGCCGAAAATGTATTTGAAAGACTAGTTGCAGATACTGATGACATCGGAAATGTATAATCCAGCTTTTTAAATGTTAACTGAAGATATTTGAGTCAATACAATACCCTGTAGACGACTACAATATTGTCAATAATCCTTAGTTGTACCTCTATTAAGACTTTACGTGTGTTATAATGCTAATTTAAAAAAAAATCCTATATTTGCCATTTACAGTTACAGTGTGGAGTGTACGAGTTTTGATGGAAGAATATGGAAACACATGGTTAAGGAGTTGGATTAAACCACAGTGGAAAAAAATAAAGAACAAATTCCTCTAAAATATTCATTACTGGATTTCATAGTTTTTCCTTAAAACCGATTGTAGGAATTTGAACTTTCAGTTCACAGTAATGTTAAAAGATCTGGAACTGGTTGTGGGCTAAATGTACGTGCATACCAGGAATGGTGTCTCGCAAAATCAAAAGTTTCTTGGGTTGCTTTTCATTTCCCAAAGACCAGCATGACTAATCACAGAGTACTTTCACTTGACTTCTTTTTCCACACATTGTGGAGACATTGCACTATTAATCTTTCCAAACTGTTTCAGTGTGGACAAAAAATACCTTTAAATAATGAGTGACCATAACATATTAGTTGGGTTATTAAAAATGTATCTTTTTCAAAATACATAATTAGTTGCTATGGCTATGCTGAAGGGAAAATATGATGTTGCTCCATCGGAATGTCTCCTCTATGTCCTGCCAAATTCGAGCTGGAAACACTTAGTAGGGAACCTGTGTGTACTAGAAACCGCTAATAATTTGCTTAAGGGAACCCACATCTGGTCGGATGGCTGAGGCAGAGGTTAAGAGTGTCGAAACTGGGCCACCGCTCCCTGCCAGTTGCAGGCTGAGAATAAGGCCTAATGTTAAACAAAAATCTTAACTACAGGAAATAGGCCTGTTATCATAATGCAACCATTTGCCTTGGCTGACAACCAGACTGAAATTGCTCCTTGTTTACTATTTTTGAGTGGGGCCAAAAGTTTATGGGCAGATAAATCACAAATCCTTAGCAGAACAACTGCAGTTGTCGAACTGTTTATTTTTAGTATTGAGGCCAAAAAGTAGAGCAAATAGATGGAACAAGTGTGAAAAAAGGCACGTTTGTTTACACAGCTATCAGCTTTGTTTGAGGACTTAGTTGATAATCCGAAGAGTTCCGCCCTCTGAGCTACTGAACTCTGACGAGTGCTCAAACGCTTCACAACTTATAAAACAGCTGCTTTGGGAAACAGAAGCAAACTGAGAAGAGTGTTTAAAAGTTGTCAGGAACCAAACTAAAGACCAATTAAACAATAAGGAGGAGGGAGATGGTTTTTCAGCCCGCAAAGGTAGTCTACTTTACTCCAGGTTACTTCCAAAAACACAGTTGCGTTGGTTGAAATGATATGAAGAAGAAAGTAGGAGGAAAAGTCAACCGCATTACAGTATAAAATGGTTGCTCCCGCTCTCCCTCCTTTCCAATATGTTAATACTGTACATGTCACCATTCATACGTTGATTTATAGAAAGTAGCTGAAGATACACCATATGCATTAAACGCTGTGAAATGTTGACTACACGTGCCACTGTAACGTTCATAGTTGCCTCTGGGTCTAACTTAGTTTTTAAGTTCAAAACATAAGCACATTAGGAATGTATGCCAAAGTTGGAAACTGCCTGATGATCAACTGTGACTTGCATGATCTGTGTTTGTTGATCATGACAATCGTTTGTTTGTTTTCATCGAATGCTGCTGCTTTAAATGTTGCGGCCACGAAATAAATTAGGAATGGCATTGTCAATTTTTCATTTTATAATGGATGATTCTGGTATCCTATCCTTAGGAATTAGTTAAGAATGCATTTAAGCTTGTTTCCTTCTCATAACATTCTAACAGCTCTTATAATGACTGATACTTTGGAGTTATTTCACTCAGTCACTACTAATCAAAAAAGGAATTTTGAGGCTGTGTCTCAAAACATGTCCTTCTCCTATTGAACTCTCAATAGGAGAAGGACATTGCACTCTCTATCTACTGATGAAGAAGACATGAGGGAAAGAACAGATGATTAAGGGAGAAGGAATTTCTGGCACAGTATTTGTGTTGGAGCATCATGGATGAAATTAAGTGTGAGTTTTGGCCTAAAGGGTCTCACCTGTGTTCTCCCAAAACTGTTAAACTCTACTGACAAAGTGTTCCTTGCACTTGCATACTTTTAAGTAAAACATTAAATTAAAGCATCAGCATTGCACAGTTTGACCCAATGTGAAAACGACTTCTCAAATCCCCTCTGAAAGACCCTTTCATACGACTGCAGCAGGATCTGAGCAGCTCACTGGTGACCAGGAACAAACCTCAGATCCTTGCAGTGTTTTGGCAGTGCGCCCTGCCCTGCGCTGATGGAATCAGTGTTTTGGTTCCTGCATCAGGGTGTAGTTTCACATCAGAAATAGGGTCAACCACATCCATATGAATTGCCGCATATTTGAGGTTATTAAAGGAGGCCTTAGCTGGCACGCTGATCCTCAGTTCTGTGTATGATAAAGTTTTAGGACCCAGGGACAGCGCGGCACCCTTGTTCCTGCAGCAGACCTGCTGAGAGAGGCCTAGAGTCAAAAGAAAAGACCAGCTGGAAACACTTAAAACTAAAGCTAGCATATTGAGTTTTTCCACAAACAAAGTATAGGTCTTTTCACTTCTATCCCTAATATATCAACTTGCTCTCCTTAAAGTTTAGCAGTTGTTGTTTCACCCAGTTTGTTTTGAGGTTTGCTAGCCAAAGAAAAGTTATTTTTAGGAGGTTCTTGAGAAGTTTAAGGTTAGAAAGTTGGAGCAGGACTGATAAGAAATAAGACATTAAGGGTACAATGACTATAATAAAAACCTCTTAGGAAGTCAGCGTACCATTGCCAGGCAAATACCAAAATGGTCCCTCATTTACCTTTTTAAAACATTGCAAATTAATTTGTTTATTTATAAATGTAAAAAGACTCTTTACTTAAAAGTTAATTTTGACTTGACAATAATGTCAAAGATGTGATCGCAACTTGTTTTCTGCTGCCCCTAAGTCGGCTAAAGTTGTTGGAGTTTAAAAACAACTGTGGTAAGAAGAATTTGGAAATGAAAAATCAATGTGCTATGGTTTCATAACTTCAACTGGTGACCACAACAAGCTGAACACATTTCAGCTAAAGTTACATTGACTATCTCATACACAAAACTGCATTGACAGCAAGTTCCAAGTTGGTCATGTGTTATTTTATTATTTCTATCAAACATGAGAATAAAACTACACAGTAATTCAACATACATACAATTTCGAGAAGAAAATAACAAAGAGAAAACGTAAAAGAAAATGTGGGGTTGGTGTGCAATGCATTGTCTTGCTATCAATTAGACCGGCACACTGTGTAGACGGCTGCAGAGGGATATAATTAATGTCTCAGACCAACAAAAAACAGATGTAATTCTGTTCATAAAGAGGCCAACATGCAGCCTCTACCAATGCTTTACTGTGAAACTATTTGCTTCAGGCATTGCTACATGCTTATTTATTTTAACGAGGATTTCTAGGCTCATGATTTTCTTATATTAAGCAGTGAAACACAAAGATGGAAAACTAGACCAGCCATGAAGAAAGGTGATATTAACTACAAGGCAGGGACACTAAAGGTATGATAAGAAAATGTGCTTCTACATAGATTCATAGCTTTATTTTGCTGCTTTTAGAGCTGGCAGGGTTCCTTAGTAAAAACGAACAAGCATTTGCTGATAGTTAAACATATGTAGGGTCACTAATATCACAGACAAACCAGGTTTTTATTTGAACACCATTCGAAGAGCTCTTTGTGGAAACAAAAGAAGCAACAAGTGACAACACAAACTAATGGAGGCGGGAATTCCTCTTCAAGTCTGCAGTTTTTATATTTGTGCATCTTTGCCTCAAGGTTACATTTGTAAGTATCTCAATAACACCCAATAGGTAGGAGGTTAAGGTTATGAAGTACATTGCTATTAGGTGTGTGTAATGTTAAAGTTATTAAAAAAGACTGCGATGTTGAGCTAAGATGCCAGCGTAGAGCCAGTGTATTTAGAACAAAAGGGCTGCTACATCAAGTTGGCTCAATATTTCCCCCACACAAAAAAGTGACAAATCAACATCTGCAAAGGTGCAAGCCATGCTTTCCAGATTTTTGCGTTTTTGGTCACTCTGACTAACATGATGACTCACTCTTTAATAGGAAAGTTCAACATGTCTCTTTAAAAGGATTTAATTTAATGTTAAAGACTTCAGTTACAAAACATGTATCCAGTAAAAAAAACCTTTCTATTGAGTCATGACAAGAGCAGATTTTATTAGGGACACATCATCATGTTACATTTGTGTTGAATCCACCTTATTCTGGATATTCCTTTTGTTTTAACAGAGTAGAATGAAGGATTATGTATATCTAAAGTAACTACATTTTGTAGAGTCTGAAATGCTATAAAAGCATTTCGATTGATTCCACATATGGTTGTTTTCAGGGTGGAACAGGTAAAAGTCTGTGCGAGACGGATCAGTAGGTTTTTGTCTGCAGGCCTATCTTAACCATCTGAGGGAACCTAAAGCAGGGGGCTGTACCCAAATCTACAGACTCTACAGACTCTTGTCGGAGTTCATTTCCCCCCAAACCGCCTCCTCTCAATGCATTCCAGATGTTTCGCAGACGAAAGTGAATTTTAAGGGGTGCTGGCAGTTGGGGGTAGTTGTTCTTTTTTTGCACGGTATGTATAATGTATGTATGTCGTTTACCTAAAAAGCAGTATAGGCCCCTTACACATGGCAGGACTCCAAGGCCGTACAGAGACATTTTTGTAGTATACTGAAATGATTCAGCTGTATAACCAGCTAAATTATTTACATTAACAATAAATGCAAATGCAGAATATACAGCTGAAACAGTTAAAAGTAGAAAAAAACAAGACCCCACATACTTAACAATTGCCAACTCAGTTCAAGTAACAGCCAGCAGAGAAACTATTCCAAGTCTAATAAAGTCCTGACTTGCACATCTTTGGCAAAGGAACTTTCAAATCTGTGAACCCTCAAATTCAAATAGTAGGTCATGCAAACAAGCTGAGGAGGTGTTTCAGATCTAGTGCCTGTGTGTGGTCCGCCTCTCTGAAATAACTTGGGTTATGGAGATATAACTGGAAGAAAAATACTGCTCTCTATTTTTAATAAATATCAAATCCATCTTGCCTGTGGGCAAAATGAAAAGAAGCCTCGACCTAGTGTTCCTCTTGGCTTTTAATAAAGCGGCAGCCCCCATGCAAGTTCTCAGACAAGGGGAATTTTCAAATGTAATTGCCTGAATTTATTTGTAAAGTGGGAATACTAATGTGCATTATCTGTTTACTATACATATATATTTAAGAAGTACAATATAAGAAAAGCACAAGTTTCAGGTGTGGGCCATATTCCATTATACTTTAAGAATGATCTGAGGGACAATTCAAAATGGAAAGCGGGACGCAGATGGCCCCCGGGCCATAGTTTGGACACCCCTGGTCTATACCATAAAGACTTAAAAGTTAAGCAAATTGATGAGATGTTTCTACCCTTTGAGAAAACTGAACTAGTAGTTTGAACCTGAACATGACAAGTTCTAACATTTAGCCATTGCATTTTTCTTTTCTTTCAAATGTGAACAAGGATGATGTGAGATATTACCATGAACTTCCCTGAACCCTCATCAGGTCAATTAAGGCATCCCTCAAACCACGCTGAGCACCACTGTAGCGAACCAGTGTGACATCTAGCTGCAAATCATGGTTTCATGCTCACCACTCTTTTGCCTGACTCCCTCAAACAAGACTGCAGACTCATTGTTTGCTTTCCTTCCTGGTAGCGGCACACGTCGGCTACCGCGCATGACATTGGCAGCAGATGTGGCGGGGCCCAGAAAAAACAAACTGGCCGACGATGATGCCGTCCGCAAAAGCTAAATATTGACTTAGCGACCTGTAATCAGATTCACACACATGACAGAATGGAAATAAACAGCAACATTTGCCTGTGTCGCCTGTGCAGACCCTCCCACCACAACACAGGAACTCCAGCTCTGGGAAAAACCAACCGCCTGGGGCTCCTCAGTCGATCTGGTAATAAGAACTTAGCCAATAACGCCAAGGGGTGGGAATAAGAAATGGGAGACAGAGTATTACGATGTATAATTACTTGTGTGACAGTCCTGTCTTCTAAAGTCAAGCTTTGGAGCGAAAGCTTTGGAGTGGGCTCCAATTGGACTCCTACATTTCTTCTCAAAATAGAATTCACTTTAAACTCAACTGCAGATTTCAAGCAAAAAAAAGGCTTTCGAAGGCCTGTGTCTACGTGAAACTGTGCACTGCAGCTATATTTGACCTTAAAACACAATAAAGAATAACTACTAACATCGTTCATATTGGATTTATTGGAGTTTAGATGTAATGTTTCTGTTTTGACTCAAACGAATGCAGCCTGTTTAAGAGATAACCTTTCTGCACATCTGTTTATAAGATCAATGTTAATCCAAGCATCTGTTTATCTGCCAGAGTCACAGTGCTGGCTCATCTTCTACAGCGAGAGAAAACATTAAGCTTGCATTCTCTGAGCTCTATAAATTAAGTCTCCAAATATAAGACCTTCATGTGGTTGGAATCTGGAGATTAAACAATGGTCGTAAATCAGGCACATCTGGGGTGCAATAAATCTGTCGTTCTATCTTTGGGCTCATCTCGCTCTGGGACCCGTTTACCAGGATTTCAAGAGCTCACAGTGCAGATAGAAGGATCACTTTGAGGGGATTATCTCACGCGATTGTTGTATTGTTCATCCGTGAAAAACGTTTTTTTGCTATGGATCTGTATGTACCGTAGTTGGAATCAAATTGTCCATGAATTCCATTACATAAGATACATTTGTTTCCAAGCTTTTTTTTGGCTCACAGCAAGAGTTTTGCTTACCTCTGATCTGCAAATGGGCACAATGAATTGTGTGGTGACTCATATAGCTTCATCGTTTAAACTGAACACTTCTAGCAAGTCCCACCTTGTATAATGTATCCCAGAACTATATGCAGAAATGTTTGAATCTGATTTATGAGTTCAACGGATGCCATTTCCAAGGAACTACTTATCAGCATGAAAACTGCAGCATGAATAAAGTATTGTATCATTATGTTGCTGAGGAAAACCTTTGATCAAGCTATAGTCATGTCTATATATTGGAGTTTCACGCATAATAATTATTTCTCTCCATGGCTTATTTGCAGCAGATGTTTGGGAATGTATTCTGTATTATACAAACCATCTGTTATTCATTTACTCTTTATTTGTTTTGTTTTCAATGATTTTAACACACTTTTATCACTTGCCAGTGGACCAAATTAATGAGGGATATGAAAGCCTCTGCCAAGCTTTATGTTTGGGAGCACTAAGGCCTTCAACCACATTCTTTTTATCGAATATATATGTATCTGAAGACATCAATTTGAAGCACTGTAAGAGGATAAATTGACTTTGTAGTCAACAAGATGTTCCTTTTGTCCCCCATAAAAGAGTTAGAGGAATAAAAAGCTTTGGTTGAACCACACCAAAATAGTTTGGAGTTTTTCCAGCCCAAGTTTTTACTCAAGTTTGCAACTTTCCCTTTCTCAAACTTCTCATATGCACTTGAGTATTATTATCCTCAATATAAACCATGAAAAGTGTCTTCTTGCATATGGAAGTAACAACGACTCTGAATACAATAAAAGAAGACATTGCTTCAGTGTTTTACGTATCTACATCACATTTCAAGTCTCTGCACGAGGATTTGCGAGGAACGCTATTGGCTGCCTGCCAGGTAGTGTAGAGAAATACATCAAATCTAAGAATCTATGTAGTGTTCCTTGGAAAATTGTCAGGTTTTCTTTAGGATGCTTAAAGTACATCCCACTGTGGGCTTGTTTTAGACATTATGTTTCAGAAAACCCAGATAGTTAGAAACATTATTGATCAAATTCTTGTGCAAATTTATATTTATAAAACCATGATTACAAATCTTTTTTTAAAAAGGTGATAAAATATAATATGAAGCTTCATTTGAAAATCCTCAACAGAAGTTTTAAATGCAAAAGAAATATTTTAGTACAGTAAAGTTTCAGTAAAGACTTAATGTGGAAAAAGATCTGCAGATTAAACTTTTACGATACACTCTAAATGGCAGGTTTTGAACCAGACCAAGATAAGGCGACTGCCATATGGTTCCTTTTGTGTGTGGGAATGTGTTTTGACATTTCGTCTGTAATGTTAAGATCTAGATGAACTATCCAAATGTTGCCTTTTATTTCAGTAGGAGGCTGTAATTGTCGGATGCCTGGATAAACTGTCAGCTTAGACCAATTTCTTCCCCAGCCATCTGGACCTTTCACAATTTGGCCCATTCGTCTCCGTTCAATGCTTGCACATTTTTGGCCTGCCTACACAGAAGAGGAGATAGCGGCTCAGATGACGCCAAAGGTAATCACAGGAGCTCCAACGAGCCTCTGTCATTTGTGCTCAATCAGACTGATAAGTTCTACAAATTGCACATCGGAGGTTGAGGAGGAGATTTTATTCCAGGCCAGGCTAATTGCAGCTGATTGCTGGGCCGATAGGGTGGATGGTGGGTTCATCAAGATGGCAGCAAATTGATTAAACCCTGGCCAGTCCTTTGAATAAGGGCCTGTGACCTCCAAGTTAAGCAGCTATCATGGAAAACAATCAGCAATCAGGAAAGGAACACAATTGTTTCATGAGACAAAAAAGTGCCATGTTGGTATACATGAATAGTCTAGTTATTTTCTCTTTGAACATAACTAGACAATATTAAGGTAATAAAGGTGTTGAACTGCATTTAAAGTGTTATGGACTAGGATTCAAATCTATTGTTATGAGGAAATTGCACTTAAATGGTATCTCCTTAATCAGCTGATAGATATTGAAATGTCATCCTACTTATATCTTAGCTTTCAGTGCAAAATGCTGCAATATAGTATTCCAGGGTATGAATCTTACTTGTGAATAAAAGCAGTCATGCAAACAAGTTTGATGAAACCCGAAGGTCTGGAGAATAATGTATCCTTATAATCTCCCTGTTATAAATGGAAGTCTGCAGGGCCCAGTCTCAAGTGTGATGATGTGTTGATTTTTACCATAATAGGCTTAGTGTGTGTGTGTGTGTGTGTGTGTGTGTGTGTGTGATATTATAGCCTTGCGCGACTGCTGCCCCACAGAAACAGAAACATATGGTGGTCACTGGGGAGCAGAGGTTGAATAACTCTTAAGGATAACATATAATTATCCAATCGCATTCATACACTTCAAGACATCTCTGTTACAAGGAAAATAAAAAACATAAATCTGATTAGATGTAAAATAATAGTTGGAAATTAGTCTTTCACAAAGTTGGTCCTATAAGATATAATAATAATAATATCAAACACACAATTTGTTTAAGTGGAAAGTTAAGCTTCTTAGATTAACAAGACACTCAGGGGAAAGGGGGGTAATGTTATGTCCGTGCAAAACATCTTAAAGTATTTTCATAACAAGCTTAAAAAAAACTGCAATTGGAAACATGAGAGGGACCCAACATGGTAAAAGGCCCTCTAAAATAAATGTGCAGTTACTTCTTCTTACTTCTTAGATGCCATGAGGTTGCCTGCTGTAACTTCTAAAGATGCTTAATGCTTGGTTGAGGTGTGCAGGTCATGCTGGTGTTCCTGCTGGGATGTCACCGGCGGCAGAGTGTGGAGAGGCAGCTGCAGGGAAGGTGAGCTGCTGCAGTCATAAATCCTGCTCAGTCACTCATTGGCTTCTTCAAAGAGAGCCCTTGTCTACAAATGAACTCGTTTCCCTCACTAACTCAAGTTAAGCTTGTCCAGCTGTTCAAAGTGTTAAAGTTAAAGTGTTACTCTTGTATTAGTTTGTTCTGTTAAAAGATGATTAATGAAATGACCAATCATTTAATTTCCTGGAACAGATCTGATCCCTGGGAAATGACCTTCTTTTCTACATTTTCCATCTCATCTATTTCATTTCCTATGGAGCTTTGCTTTAAATGAAAATCTTCAATTGCCTCTGGCAGGGGGAATGATGTGGAGTAGTCAATGTTTACTACTGCAGAATGCAACCGTAACAAGGAGTCACCACAAGTTTCAAACACAATTATCGGCAGGATACACTGTATCTATGCTTTTTATAGATATGTATGTAAAATAAAGAAAAACATAATTCTGGAGAAGAATTTGTGAATGTTCTTTTGGGTACAAATATGCAGCAACACCAGTTTATTCGTTAATGTGTTATATTTGAATGAGAAAGTGATGTAAATGTAAAAGTCAGATTGAAGATTATAAAATGAAATACGCAAACTATGAATTGTATGAAACACAAAAAAGTGCTGTGCATACAATTGAATATGAACTCTAAATAGAACTTAGCAAATAGTCCAGTAATCACTCTGCTAATAGCAATTTTTTTGAGTTAAAAAAAGGTGCATTTTATTGAACGGGAATAAATGGACAGTGAAGCTCTCCAATTTGGGTGTAAGCTTTAACTTTGAGGAGAAACAAAAGGTCTATTATCCTTCTTGCTGAGCTGAACACCTTGCTTTAGGGCAAGGGATTTCTGTAACCAAAAGATAGGGAAGTGGAGAGCAGTCGCCCACTGAAAATTAAATGTTCTCCTTAACAGATATAAGCTGCAACCACTCTGTTGTATTTTGAAGCTGCACTCCAGCTTGAGTCAACACTTGATTTGTGGGGATTTTACCCCTCAATTGCACAATGCAGAGTTCTTGACCAAATAAATTCAATGACGCATAAAGCGGAGATTTGTCTCGGGTTAATTTTAATCCACCCTATTTCCATTTGGGAAGGGCTGCCCGTCAAAGATACAATCACATCACAGATGGGGACAGCAAACTGTTGTTTATTCTTTCGTTTTCTCCAGGGCACTAAAAAAATGCCAACAAGGTTTCCATTGTAAAAGAACAGACGTCCTTTGTGTGCCTTGCCACTGAGCTCTGTGTTTCCATAGTCCTGTGCTCTCCACCCTTTAAATCATATAATATTCCTGAATTACAATGACATGTGCAGGATAGAGTTTCTAGTCTCCCAGACGCTGCTGTCAGAGCGTCTTAAAGTTTTGTCTTGGCCAGGAAATCTGAGCCCCGCTCCACAGGCAGCTCAACACACTGACGGAAGACAATGGTCTCCAGTAAGTTATTGGTTTTAAGAGGTCTATTGTTAAAGCTATAACAAGTTGAAACTAATGGAAGAGGAACAGTAAGGATTTATTTTTGAATTGTGGCATAGTTGTGGTTCCAACAGCATCCATCATGAATATATAATCAATGAACCAAGTTAACTATGCTAAGAGTCAACAACCAGTGCTAGCAGCTCTCTCAGTAGAATGCTAGCATGCTCACAATAACACTGCCATACTGAGGTTTAGTAGCTAGACAGTTTTCCCTCATCTTAGCTTAGCACATTAGCATGTCAACATTTACAGGAAAAATCAAGGGATCACCAAAGTCAGTATGAGAACTATAATCTTGGCCCCATGAATTTTTATATTACCTTTTATGATAACCAATCCAGATAAGTGAGTCAACCAGCGGCCATACACTGCCGTCCCTGAGGCAAGGCTAAGCATTTGAGTAAGAACGTCTAGTCAACCATTTATGAGTTGCTAGAACACTATATTTTTGGAAAATGCATTTGCAGATGTAAGTATGTGCTTCTCCGTTTGACCTGCGTATTGATATCTTGGCAGAAATGCTGAGCGTTGCAACTTTCCCCTCTCATGTACTTTCTCCCTCCTTAATTTCCCTGCAGCTCTCCCTTCGTGCCCTCCTCTCCTCGTCTCTTATTGGCTGTCGGAGACATGTCTGTGGTTCTGTGGGATCCTTCCATGTAAACAAGCATGTTTCACCGCCAGCAGACTGCCAAAACCCCTCAATTTGTCACTTCCCAAAGTCAGTTAGTGTTTTGCGGCTTGAAAGGTGCTAGCAAAGGTACTTCAAGGGGAAACCTCAGGCAAAGTGAGGCCAGAGATGGAGGAGATGTGGTCGGTGGCTTGCGCTGTTTTGTAGGTGTGCTGAAAGTACCAACCGCCAAGCAGCCTCCAAAAGAAAGCAACACAGCCTTCATCTGTTTACACTTCATATATATTTTAACTTGACATATGTTACATTTTAGCGATTAGGTCGTCATATTACTCCCAGCACAGTAAAACTATTTAACCAATGGACACTGGCAGGCTCTGTAGATCCATAACTGAACCACAAACCCACCATTCATTAGCAGAACATGGTCATGAGAGGTTAATGTGCAAATAACAGAATTTGAATAGTCTAATTTGAGCTAACATTTCAAATGCTTTAGCTGCTTCTGTCGTCAAAGAGTTGAAAGTAAGTTTGGAGATAACGTAATTCAGCATCACGTTATTTTACTAAACCTTTTTGATTGTACTCATTTCATGATGGTCTCAGTGGTTTGTACTTTTAAACGTTAGTAATATAATCTGCATCTTGAATATCTAGTGTAGGTATATGAATATTTCATATTAACAAGCAATGCCTAACATTAACAATTCAACTCTCAAAGCAGAACCTATCTGAGTTTGAACCCATTTGTATTCTTTTAGTACACAGAAATGCATGCAAATGCTAAGAATAATTTGGTGAAATTATGAGGATCAAGCCAAAACACATGAAACACTTTGCCTTTTCCAAAATTAAATCAATGTATAGCCACCCTCTGTATGCATCATGTTGTCAATATACAAAAGGGTTAGGGTTTGATAGCTTTTATCAAGTCTTATTTGCATAACATCTTTACATATTCGCTTAAGTCTAAACAACCACTCAAAGATTTATAATCGTCATGTTCATAACCTGAACCTACAACCTCAAAATAAGATGAGCAACATAATATAAAACATGTAAAAAAGACAGATAGGAAGTGATTAGTATCGAAACTTTTAAAAGGGGGTATCGGATCGAAACATTTAAATTTTATATAGGAACGCATGTAGTTTTTGATAAACATGAGTAACAAAACCTAAAAAAAAGGTAATCTAAGCCAAAACAAAGTCTGCATTAACCTGTTTCCCTGACCAAACAACCAGCATAACAATAATCCTGTATGATTCTGCCCAGTTACTCTTGCTTTTAATGAGATCAAATCAAGCCTCCAGTCACCAGGCTTCTTTGCCAGCTTTTCAAAATGCTTGAATGCTCATGATATTATGATATATGGTGCATATTGATAGATTTCAGCAGTCCTTGTTGGAAAGCTTAGCTCCAGTGTCAGTGGTTTTGTGGGTGTCTGTACAGAACCAAAAGCTCATGAGAAAACTCCTTCAGACCGGATTGAGTTAACGAAGACGCACAGTTTCCTTTGTCATCTGTGCATATGTGCAGATGTGTACAGCTGCCCCCCCTTCACACACACACTCGCCCACACACTTCTCCCATTACTTGTCTGTTGTCTTTCCACAGCTCATGTTCACCAGATGCAGCAAGAAACAGATGAGAGAGGGTGATACAGAGAGAGAGAGAGAGAGAGAGAGAGAGAGAGAGAGAGAGAGAGAGA
>CALSBZ010046800.1:901463-926553 GCA_943591055.1 Gobionotothen gibberifrons
CTGAGGATGAGATTGAAAAAGTAAGAGAGGAGTGAGAGGGAGGAGTGTGGATGGAGATGTGTGTGTGTCTGATGATTCACGCCTACAAGGTGGAGGAGTACAGGGGTCTACTGCAAGTAGGGGAGGAGAAGTGAGGGGGGAGGGAGCACGAGGGGGGGGGGAGTGCAGACCACCTTTGGCCAAGCTGAAGAAAACACATGCTGGCCTCCCGCTGATATCTGTGTTAGCCATGAGCCCGGCCCCGACAGGTCTGCTCACTTTCTCTCTCAGTCTTCCCCTCTCCCATCTCTTCACACACTCCTTTTCACACTCACACACACCATTTGCTCTCTGACCTATCCTCCTCTTTCTTTTTTCTTTTTTGTGACGACTGTTGCAACCCCTCGGGCTTTCAATCGTCTCTTCCTTTTATGTTGTTTGGGCCGCAACCTTATGACTTACTGTATGTGCAGATAATTTAATTAGATCTCAAACAAACACATCCAACTATGTGCAATATGTGCAATATATATATATATATATATATATATATATATATATATAATATATATGTATGCTGTTACAACTGTGCTATATATACCTGGCTGCTAAATCCTAAGAAATGTTACAGGATGTGTATTTTGAAAATTATGTAACTTTTTTAAAGAAATGTATTATTATATTTTGTATTATATCATAACTTCGTATTTTTTAATTCGTATTTTTTAAGCTATCTGTGGCTTTTTTTCTGCTGTAACTACATTTCCCCTCTGTGGGACTGTGACAGGACTAATAAAGTTATTCTGAAACAACTTGGTAATTCATTAATTGATTACTTTATCATTTATAAATAATTTAACTATTTCGGAAGCAAAATTGTCTGCATTGCAGCTTTTTATTTATTGTCTTTAAGTGGAATCATATTGTTAGGATCTGACCATATCATGTTGTTATTTTACAAAATACTGAAAAATGCAATTTGATCAAAAACAAACTAGAAATGTATTGCATACCATTGGAATACCATACCATTGAAAAACGGTTTAATCAGTTTTAGAGCAAAAATTATTGGCTAATTAATTCAAAATGTAATTTAATAATTTGTTTCTTATCTTCTAAACAAAAAGGTCAACAATACTGTATACTTGTTTTATCTTCTTAACAGTTAAGATTTTATGGGTTTCTCATTCTTCTATGTCATCAAATAAAATATCAAACATACTTTTAACTGCTGATCAAACAAAACAAGAGATGGTAAGGTAATTTAGGGTTGTGGTTTTTCTTTTAAATATATTTTCCTATTTAATAGACCAAACTAATAATCAACAGATTAGTAGTAAGGAGTCACTCTAATCAGGTTACCTGTCATTTAACATATTGGAATATATTGTCATACACCCGTATGTGTTAATATTGGAAATAAATGATTGATTCCAATCACATCTACAAGCTCCAATACTGAATATTTCCAACGGTTTTTTTGTGTCATGTGACATTTGTCTCATGTGTCGACCGACCTTGCAACTTTACCTGAAATGTTGTCCCCCCTTCTATATAGCCTTTGACAGGGCACAAGGTCAACACTGAACACAGAAAAAGCCCAGGAGCCTCCTGGAGATATCTGGAGAATGCCGAACATGGCCGGCAAATGAAGACACAGCTGCGCTCGCCTGAGAGCTCCGAGTCTCTCAGGAACGTAGAGTTATGAGACCACTCACACACGACTCTGTTTGCTTAGTCTCTGACACGGAAAGACAACCAACACGAGAGATGGGAACAGAAAGAGAAAGAATGAAAGAAAGAAAAGAGAAGAAGGGGTGAGAACAGAGGGGCCAGGCAAAAGACTGATAGGAAGGTAGAGAGATCAAGACAGATCCCATAAAGAAAGAGTAATACCATAAAGATATTGGAAGCACGTTGCTGTTACTGGAATGTTAAAACTGCCTGCAGGACACAGTGCAGAGCAGCCTGGACTCACAACAGGAGGAACTCAGACATTTGTTAAAGAAATAGGTTGCCATTAGAAACAACATTTACAAATACTAGGTTGTCTGGCTTTCTTTCTGGTAATTGCAAACATGTTCATTTGTTTTGTTAAAGAATGCAAAACACAGTCCTGTTCCAAATTACAAAAATATGCATTTTGACAATATTTTTCCCCAAATTTCTAAATATTCAGCTTAGATTTTCTAATTAAGCCAAATCAATGTATGTTTTTAATGTAAAGCTTTTCCTTTCTGGGGTCAATCACAGTCTTTCATAAGATTTCAGACCTCATCATGCAGCCTCTCTTAGAAATGATGTTGTGTTTTTCCAATGGGTGTGCCTCACTTGGACACAAAGAGGGTACAAACATGTGCTCCTATCCCCACCATTTTTATAGATTTTACAGTTCTGTGTTGAGAGTTTTCAAATTTAGTTTCTGACAAAGAAATGTTAGATTGAACAAGTAAATGTTGCTATTTTACTTGATCATCAAAATAGTTACCGATTGATTTTCTGCCATGCATCCAGTAATCAATTGACCAACTCATCGCTGCAGCCCACATGAAAGGAGTGGTTCCATAAAAAGTCATTAAAACCACATTCAACACTAGTAGGCTTAGCAAAACATACATGGATTGTAGCAAATGGACTGAAACACTGGTAGGACACACAAAAGGTGTCATTGCTCCTGGTTGGTGGCCCACTGATGTCAATCTCAAGATACACACAAACAAACACACACACACACACACACACACACACACACACACACACACACACACACACAGTTGAAACAGCTGGCCAAGCTAAACCTATATCAGTAAAGGCAACAAGTTCATTTGAAGACAGGGGTTCTCTTTGAAGTGCAGTCACTCAGTCAGAGAGACAACACTATTGTGAGCTGAGGAAGATTTACGACCTCTCTGCTTTCACACAGCTGCTCTAACACTATCTGCTGGTGACAGCCAAGCCATGAAACTGATAAAGACTCACATAAAAAATGTTCATGCCTTTGAAACTCAATGTGTAATGCATTATAGTCATTAAATAATGCGTATAAGCCTTTCTTAAATTAGTGAAACTACAATAAATGTGCTTTCTTTGATTTTTTTCTAGTGCAGGTGTGGTTTGAATATAAATCTGAATGTAATAAGTGTCTGAGTTAAAAGCCTGATCCTGTGGACCAACTTATGCAATGATCACCTCTCATAGGGTCAGAGAAACTTGAAATGTAGATTCAGGGTGAAGCAGTTACAGCACATAACAACCAGTAAACTGGCGCCCCCTGCTGGCCATGGACAGAAACTCATGATCGCTAGAAATAGGATTGTTATACTTTCTGATAGTTGTACAATATGAGCTATAATCTATCAAGGTGTGTTACAATAGTGTGGGGCTGCAACAAACACTATTTTATCAGTAATTATTGTTTTATGTATTACATGTTAAGTTGACAAAATGTAAAAGGAAAAAGGTCTTTAGGTCTTGTTTTGTCAGAACGGCAATCCAAAGCCCAAAGACACTCACTTCTGCAAAACATGAGCATTCTGTGGTATTCATGTACATTTGACTTAAAGTAAATAATAACTGATCAAAAGTGCAGTCAAGTCAAGTCAATTGACTTTTCTTTGCAGCAGTAATATACCTCACAATTTTCATGACCCATGTGCTCATTACCATTTATGGTCACACACTTTTCTCATTTCAAACTGTGCAGCAAAACACAATCTGTTGCTGTACCACACTCCCACAGATTACATTTAAATATTCAAATATCACATATCTTACCAGCTGCCTGATAAATGGTTTCTCCCTTTTCGTCACCCACATATCCACTCTGCGGCTACACCTTTATTTCTATTTAAAAAACATTCTCACTTTTCTCTCTTTGAGTCAAAGTTATTGCAATGACTGAGCTGCACTTTAAGGCCATTATTTATGTAAGAGCTCAGTCAGCCAGATTGAAACTAGAGCATTTGTCTCCAATGGCAAAATCTTAGCCCATAGAGGTAATGGCACCATTTCACAAGTCTAATGGTCCTTCTTGGCTCCCTGATGGGGGAATAACTGTCCTACTGTGATTGGAACAGCAGTCACTTCCCTCCTAAAAAGTCATTTTTTCAGCTATACCTCATGTCACCTTGAAGCCATCAAATCCCATTTCGCTTTCACTCAAAAGTTTCCTGTTAAACTCCCTGCTCAGAGTTCTTTGACTATCATTCTGAGGTCATGTCCTTTTGTAGGAGAAATATTTCCTTACTTTTAATTGTTTGGAGGTACATTTTTAGAAAATTAGAAACAAAAGCTTGTCCTGTTTTTGTGCTGATCATAACAGCATTACAGGATTAGAGCATCAGCTAAAGCTTATAAAAAAACTGTATATCTGTGAATAAGACCGAGAAATAGACTGAATTGTACAGAAGATTTCAACCAAACAACCCCACTTACTAAAGGCAATAGTTGGAACGGTATTTAGAAGTGCAGGTAAGAATGTCACACAGATTCTCGTATTTATAAATGTAAGAAATACAGAAAATAATGGACTGAAAATTGAAGGTAACAAGAGAGAGGTGGGAGCCCTTGATGTTTGTCCTTCACATTTTTGCTAATTTACCGCTTTATGTTTGAGAAAATGGGCCTGCACCTGTGGAAAACAACTGCCAAACTGCACTGCATCCTCTTACTCACAAACGCTTGCCTTTATCTGTTGCAGAAGTTGAACTGTTCTGTAAAGTTGAACGTATTTAACGTTTCTTTAGAACAAGTTCAACATCAAATCATAAAACAGCTTTTACTGGTCTACAGATATGTACACTTTAGTCATCTTGGCTTCAAGAAATATATATTTTAGTATTGATCAATCAATCAATAATTAACCAATTCATTAATTGCTTTGTGAATAAAAACAAAGGTTATCAGATGCATTCATCATCAGATACATTAATACAAAATAGAAACTCTAAATGGATTTGACCATCAATACAATACAATACACACAATACATAAAATATATTAAAAAGGGATAGTAGAAAGTACGTCCACATTTTATTGGTTTGCTGTCTCATGCAACTCATACAACTTCTGCCACAAACATCTATGTTTTGCCTACAATGTTTTTGATGGATTTATTATATTATGTTTCAGAATTGATATTGAACGTTTTTTTTCTACTCCTGTATTCAGGTGGGAAAGACAACAAAAATGCATACATCTCTCAATATAATGTAACACTGCCTTTAATTATGACGACATCAGTAGAGAACATCATTTAAATGATACAACCATTCTAATTCAGACAACCATGTCACAATTCGTAAAGATATATTTGAATGGCAGGACAGTATAATTTCATTAGATTGTTTGTATATTAAGTGGCTAATGGTTATATATCCTCATATTGTGCTGTTATGTTAAATGTTTGTTGTTTGTGTTTCATGTATTTTTGTCTGGATATTTGTCTGTTGGACATGGAGTTGCTGTGACGCCAGTCAAATTTCAGACTTGATCTGACAAATAAAGTAATATCGTATAGTATCATATCGTATATTGGCAAGACATATACAGTATATGTATTCAAGAAATTTATCAATTATGAAGAAATACACAACCATTCAGCCATAGGAGGCCTTGTAAATTGTGGCAGAAATGTTACCTGTGACTCACGACAAAGTAGAGCACATTTATCCCTTAAACAACAGCACATGCATACTGTATGGAGTGCTTGTTAGCAGTGAACGCTTTTGCTCACTAAATACAGTGCCAGTTAAGAATAGGCTATTATTATACAGCCAGCTGTGTTTTATCAATAGTTTCAGGCTTGGGAGTCATTAAACCAGTATGTATCGACACCTGTCGCTCCAAATTCATGGGCTTTTCAAACCCAATGTAACAACATAAATCCCACATCCTGTGAAAATTTGAACTCAGTTTTGAAAAACATCCATAACTTCTTACACAAAAACGCAAACAAACAAACCCAAAGCAAAACTGGGGTCTCAAAATTGCTACGTTTGTAACCATGAAATTACAAGGTAACATTATGGTTTATACAGCTATAAAAACATAATTATGCACTGTGGCTTTATGAATACTGCGGTTTTCAAAATTAGGTCTCTTAAAAAAGCGAAATACCTTTATGTTAATTTGTTCCCTTTTCCCAGGCCTTTGATTTGGCCACTGTGGTGAGATAAACGTTTCAAATCACGGGGTTAGCAACTGAGACACTTTCTGTGAGCACACAAGCGTGTCGGGCCAGAATGAATATGGATTTGATTTGCAGTGAACGCCAACGCTCCAGCCAATGCTAATCGCCAGGGAAAGCTTGTGAAAACCATGATGGATTCGGCAGACATGGTTTTTGAGCCTGAGGTTTCATCACAAATCCATTTAAGCTTTTATGTAATTTGGTTAAATATACAGAATCCTTTTTATCTTTTTATGTGTCCATTTTTGACCCACTAGGCTTGTTGGAAAGTATGATGTAGGGGGGGAAATTCCCATTCAAATGTACTTCTTTTAGGAAACTTAAAAGAAGAAACTCTGCCGTGTGTAAAAGAGGTAAAGTTCTGCCGACACCCGTGTGAACGAACAGCTCGGTTTTCAGTACTCTGTCAATTCTAATTTCCACTGTGTTAACTAGAGAAATGGTTTGCGTCAAATGTCAGCCAGAAATGAAAGGCAGTGGCACGCCGCTCCAATCTGATTAACTTAATGAGAAAGAAGACAGGGAGGCTGATGTTGTTCATGAGACATCAGTTTGTTTTTTTACTTGTGATCATTCTTGAGCGTTTGGGGTCTGATCCAGAACAACTTCTGACCTGTTGATGATGACATTCACACCACACACATTTACGAGCAATCCTATTTCATTGCTAATATCTTAATATGTTGAATTTGGAAAGTTTCACTCAGTAACAGAGTCACTGAGTTCTGAGTAAACTGAAGCATGTCCTCTTTGCTTCAGAAAAAAAGATTACCATCGCTCGGCATCTGCCTTTTAGGCTCGGAAATGTCAGCCTTCTGCAGGGGATTATAATCTCAGCCTTCCTATCCGTCATCATCACACAGAAATATCCCATTCATTAGGGACTGCCAGAATCCAACAGCTAAGATTGTTGATGTATGTATTCACTATAAAACTTTTGTAGTTTTCTACCATCTCCAGTCCTGATAAACTGGCCTACTTGCTAATTAAATGATGACTTGTATTTGGTGCAGCAACAGTTATAAAACTGCAGTCATGATGGATTGTTGATGCAATATGATATGCTAAATATGAGTAGCTAATGCCTGTGCAGGTTAAATGTGGCACATTGAGGGAGGGCCTTCAAAAGAGTTGTAACCCTGGAAAACTTCGAAAGTAATGTGATAGACAGTACCATTGTTGATGAAAAGCATAAATGTAAAACCACTTATAATATCAAACTCCTCTCAGGAAGAAAAATATGAAGCTGCTGATTTTTAACAGCAAGCCATGATTTCAGCTCTTCCAAAACCACTTAGTGCAGAAATAGTCTCTATCACTGTCAGCTGCTGTCGCCATTTCTTATCTAAAAATATAGCTATAGTTACAGCCATGGCTGCAGGCATAAAAGCCAAATATGATGTCAGAAACATATGGGTTACATCACAGCTTTCAAAATGTTATAGTTCAGTAAGCCAAGTAGAATTACTTTGTTATGTTACTAGAAGATGTGGAGATGTATTATTTGACATCTACTCTGACCTCATTACTCCCACCAAGAGCATCACCTAGCTTAGTACATCAGATAGTAAAAGATAATAATCTTCCCCCAAAGAAAACTAAGACACTGAATCTGTAAGCGCATGCTGATGCAATGCTATCTGAGGAAGGGTTACATCATCAACTGCTGTGCAGACGAGCAGTGTGGCAGCAGCAAAGCAAAACATGAATACATTTAAGGTGAATGCACAGGCAGCAAGCCAAACTACATCTTGTATGCAACAAATAATTATAAGCACACCTTTAAAATCACATTCAATCATAAGACATCGCAGGCAGGCAATGTCCACTTTCAAATTCTTGAAGCATGTTTGGTAGCAAATGACCATCATGAAATTATGAAAATGATTGTGGCTCAATGTAAACCATGGAGCAGAAGATCAGCAAGTTTAAATGGTGACACATACCACTGTTTGGAGATTAAATATTCAGACTGAATATATGAAATGTGTTGGACATGTGTCTGCCCACCCAGTGTATGATAAACATCCAGTTTTCAATACATATTAATATTTGAATGGATTGTGTGCAACAAAGAAATCTATAGGTTACTTACGTAACCCCAGTTCTCAGAGTAACATGAAGTGAGATGTCTCACTATGGGATGCGCCTCAACGCGTATGCAAACAGAAGCATCAATCTCATTACGCCAATCTTGATTGGCTGGTGATCTTGACGTCTACGTCAGGGAATCCACCCACCCTTTAAGTAGCTTGCGCTACGTCGCAGCATCATTCAAAATAAGCACCTCTTCTCGCTTCACCATAGCAAGAAGGGCCATCTGGTGAGACATCTCACTTCATGTTACTCTGAGAACTGGGGTTACGTAAGTAACCTATAGTTCTCATTCATAACACTCCGTTCAATGTCTCACTATGGGATATTGAAACTCCCGTATTGCTAGACATGCTTATCTCGAAAATCACCAAATCAACCAGAACTTAACAGGCAGAACCCTGTCTCAACACGGGGCCCAGCACTGCACGGGCCACACTAGGAGCAGAGACATCTAGCCTGTAAAAGCGGACAAAAGTGAGCGGTGAGGACCAGCTCGCTGTTGCACAAATGTCTTGGATGGAAACACCCTTGAACAAAGCCCAGGATGTAGCCAGTCCACGAGTAGAATGAGCACGCAGGCCCGTTGGTGCCTGCAAACCCTGACTCGTATAAGCCAGAGCAATCGCTTCCACAATCCAGTGGGAGAGCCGTTGCCTGGTAACGGGCTTGCCCTTATGAGGGTTAGCCCAGGATACAAAGAGTTGGTCATTGCATCGAAACTCTTTTGACCTGTCCATATAGGTGCGTAAAGCACGGACTGGGCACAGCAAATTCGGCCGCTGATCCTCAGAGGAACACAGCGGCGGAGGAAATGCCTCAATGTCAATGGGAGTACATGAGCCAACCACCTTAGGAACAAAGGCCGGGTTGGGCTTCAGCAACACTCTCGTTCACCCCAACAGGACATTGAAAAGAGATGTGTCCTTTTTCAAGGCACCACTCCTCAAACACCCTCCACTTACAGTCATAGAGGGACCTGGTGGAGGAAGCTCTTGCACTCTGAATAGTGTTTATCACCTTCCGAGGGAGCCCCACTGTATTCAGATTATACCACTCACGGGCCAGGCCCATAGTGCCAAGCGCTCTGGGTGTGGGTGAAAAATCGCCCCCCCCCCCGCCTGAGACAGTATGTCCCTGCGTAGTGGGAGCTGGCACGGCTGCCGGCACAGCAGCTGATATATCTCCGCCAGCCAGTACATTACAGGCCAGTGTGGAGCTATTAGGATCAGTGTGTGGCGTTGTTCCCTCACTCTGGCCAGAGTTGGGGGTATCAGAGCCAGGGGTGGGAACGCGTACAGAAGGGCCGGAGGCCAAGCGTGCGTGAGCGCGTCCACGGCTCCACGCCTAACGGTGTGTTTAAATCGTGCATTGAAAAGAACAGCTGCCACCGCGGCCCGGCCGTAACGCACCCACAGCTGACTCACAATCATTGGATGTAGAGTCCAGTCTGCATATAGTGGTGCACCTCTGGACAGCAGATCTCCCCTGAGGTTCATCACTCCTGGTACATGCGTCGCTCTCAGAGATAGGAGACGTCCGCAGCTCCATAAGATCAGTTTGCGTGCCAGCATGTGTAACTGGAGAGAACGCAAATCCCCTTGGCGGTTTATATACGATATTGTGGTCGTGTTGTCTGTCCTCACGAGGACATGATGTCCTCTGAGAAAAGGCAGGAAACGTTTCAGGGTGAGGAACACCGCTAAAATCTCCAGATAATTTATGTGTGACCGTTGGAGGTCTCTGCTCCAGAGACCCCTCACAGGTCGACCTTCGTATATGCCCCCCCAGCCTGTCAGACATGCGTCTGTGGTGACCACTTTCCGTGACAGGACAGCACCCATAGACACGCCCCGTACTAGAAAAGTCGGGTGCAGCCAGTGGCGCAGTGCCATTACGCATTTCATAGTGACCATCACTCTCCGCGCGCCATGGCTATTTGCGTGGCTGGAAATGAGCGAGGCAAGCTCTGAAGGCTTTTACTCTCTCCGCTGACAGGCGGGCTGTAAAAGGCACCGAATTCAGGTGTAGGCCCAGGAAGAGTACAGTCTGGGCCGGGGACAACATGCTCTTTTCTGTGTTTATTACGAAACCCAGGTCGAGCAGGTGTTTTACGAGGACATTCGTCTGCGTAATAGCCTCTTGCTCCGACTGTGCAAGAAGGAGCCAGTCGTCCAGATAAGTTGCCAGGCGAATACCCTGTTGTCTTAACGGGGCTATCGCGGCTTCTGGACACCGTACAAATACCCGTGGGCTGAGAGACAGACCGAAGGGAAGTACTCTGTACTCGTAACAGACACCCTGAAAGGCGAACCTCAGATATTTCCTGTGTGGATAATATATTGGGATGTGGAAATACGCATCTTTCAGGTCGACTGATGTGAACTAGTGTTAATTTCATTGACTAAAACTATGACGAAATATGTTCGTCAACAACCTTTTTTTCCATGACGAAAACGACGATGACGAGACGGCACCGACGGCAGTAAACAAGAACTGTAACGAAATCATCATGCAATATCGTTGACGAAAAGTGACGAGACGAAAATGCAGTTTACTAAATCAAAACTATGCCAAAATCTCTCTTTACTTTCGTTGACGAAAAATGAGGAGACGAAATATTATGAAAGATAACGTTACATCTCTGATAGTCGGTTTTTCTCCCAGCAGTTCAATTTCCAGTGCTGCGGGCGGCTGGGCAGCAGCTGTGTGTCCGTGCTGCGCGCGGCGGTACATTTGAATTACACCGGGCAGCGGCACAATATGAACAGTCAGGAATACTCGGGTCTAACTCATGGTCTAACTAACCTTATTTAACGGAAAATAAAATGGCAACAACAGGGCTTGGGAGCAGTGGTCGCACTCGCGTTAACCGAATACCCCCCCGTCAGCGCGAGTGAGTGATCAATTGTGCACTCGACGGGTAATAATGGATTATGACGGAAATGTTACGTACCTGTCCGTCAAAATGACTGACAACGAAAAAGTCTAACGCCACCACTGCTTGGGAGAAATAAACAATGAGATATTTGGGCCCATTTTCACTACAATGAGGCGGAGAAAAAAAGCGAATGCATTGTTTTATCAGAAGGGAAGCAATGTGGCCATAACACAGCTGGTAAAAACACCACAAACCTGACCAGATACTCTCTGCAAAGCTGCATTCTTAATCATTCAGCCTGTGTTTTTCATCAAATAAGGACAAGATATAATCTTATTGTGAAATAAATTTGACTAAAATGACAAATTATTGGTTTTGGCTAAATGTTCTATATAATCTGATGACTAAAAAAGATTCAACAGTTTTCATTGACAAAAAGTAGACTAAAATAATTAGTTTTCTTTGACTAAAATAAGACTAAAATGCTCAGACTTTTAGTCGACTAAATCTTGACTAAAATATTTACTGTTTTAGTCGACTAAAATAAGACTAAAATGCTCAGACTTTTAGTTGACTAAAACTTGACTAAATAAAAACAGGATGAAGGTGACTAAATATGACTAAAACTAAAAAGGAAATTTAACACAGGACTAAGACTAAAACTAAATAAAAAAATAGCTGACGAAATTAACACTAATGTGAACCAGTCGTTTTGGCGCACGAGACGCAACAGAGATGTGTGAGTGAGCATTCTGAATTTGTATCTTTTGAGATATTTGTTCAGAGCCCTCAAATCTAGTATCGGCCGAATTCCGTTCCCTCCCCGTTTGGGAACGAGGAAATACTTGGAATAAAAGCCGCTCTGACTCTGTTCGGCGGGTATTATAGATATAGCCTTCTTTTCTAACAGCGAGAGAATCTCTTGCTCTAGAATATGGGCTGACTCTCCCCGGGCTCGTGAATACAGAATGCCCGAGAAGTGAGGGGGGGTGACAGCGAATTGGAGTCTGTAACCCTGTGTTACTGTCTTGAAAACCCAAGCAGAATCTGTGAGCATCTTCCACTTTCCGCTTCTTAAAGCGAGAGGAGATGTCACAACATTGTCGTCTGCCCTCTGTGTCTTTATTTTTTGTGTTATGGGGCCCTCTAGTGTCTGAACACGGTGGTACCCCAGGTTGACAACCCCGGTCGACACTGCGCATGCGTGTGGCGGTGTCGACACTGCGCATGCGCGTGGCGGTGTCGACACTGCGCATGCGCGTGGCGGTGTCGACACTGCGCATGCGCGTGGCGGTGCCGCCTTCATGGCCCCGTCTATCGTCCGTCTTCTGAGAGAGGCCGCAGCCTCCCTTAGAAGAGGGGCAGATGACAGACTGTTCATTGTTTTTATTGTTTTTCTTTTCATTTTTATTAACTGCGCCCTCGGCTTTATGCCTGGAAACGACAGTGGAAAATGATTTATTGGGAAACAATAATGGTGACATGTTTTTGTGTGACTTAAACAGGCAGTGGAGTTCACTGTCTTTGATGTTAAGTCCATTTCCCTCATGGCGAGAACTTGAGGATGACGTTTCGACATCACTGGAGGCGGCGGGAAGATGGGGGCATGGTTGCACCCCGAAAACACATGAGCATCGAACAATGGAACGTGCCCTGGAGCTGGGGAACAGGGAACTCCCAGCTCCTTTAACGAGGAAAGCAGAGGAGTCTGTCAGGCTGCTCGCTTCTTCTTCCTTGTCTGGTGGCTGAAAGCCTGGGCCGGCTGTGCCTGAGCGGCTGCTGCCGGAACCGGAAACTTCCTCGGCCAGCTCGTCTTCGCCTCGTGCCTGGGCTGGGGACCCGGGGCGGGCTGTGGCCTCTGCTGTTTCGGTATCTTGAACCGGGCAGGACGTGAGGCAGCCTGGTCGAAGGACTGTCGCGGAGCCATTGGAGGCGGCGACTGGATCCTTCGGGGAAGACAGAGCTGGAGAGCTTCATCCTCCTTCTTTTTGGATTCACATCTCTTCTGCATCGAAGCTAGAGCGGAGCCAAAAGTGCCCTCGGGAACAATAGGCATGTCCAGAACATCCTCTTTCTCCCGGTCTGGAAGGTTCGTCAGGTTGAGCCACCTGGCTCTCTCCTGCACCACCATGATCCCCAGTGTTTTGCCCGTGGCTTGGACTGCACAGCGCTGCACACAGAGGCAAATGTCCGTGATCGCTGCGATCTCGTCCCACACGGCAGGCTCAGGTTTGTTTGACATGTCCTCACAGAGCTCCGCCTGGTAGGCTGCCTCTTCATCCTCGCTGCTTGGGGCAAGTTCTTCCCCTCATAGCGAGATCTGGAGGTCTCCTTGGTCACTTCGGGCCAGGGGATGTCCAGCCTGGATGCAGCGCGTTGACACACGGCCTGTAAGTCCATACTGAGGCAGGGCGAAGCTGGTGTGCTTTCGCCCGGGGGAGCGGACATCGCCCCCGGCTTTGCAGCCTGAGCAGATGAAACGAAGATGTCATCCGAGTCGGATAGGAGAGCCCCCAGCTTGACACAGCGAGCGCCCGTCGACCGAATGTTAGCTTGGGTTCAGTCTGTGGACCGTTAAGCTAGCCCGGCTACTGACATTCGAGATGTGCTCTGAAGCGAGAAGAGGTGTTTGAATGACACTGCGACGTAGCGCAAGCTACTTAAAGGGTGGGTGGATTCCCTGACGTAGACGTCAAGATCACCAGCCAATCAGGATTGGCGTAATGAGATTGATGCTTCTGTTTGCATACGCGTTGAGGCGCATCCCATAGTGAGACATCGAACGGAGTGTTATGAATGAGAACTACATTGATGGAACCACAATTAGAGACCCAAGTTTGCGTTGAGACAGAGAGTTACCCCCAAACACATCAACAACAACATCCATCTATTCTGTAACAACTTATTCTGTAACAACTTATTCTGTTCAGAGGCAGAGGCCTAACAACTCTGACAAGTGGATTCACCACTATGTAAAGCAGGGATGGGCAACATGGATGGTGGTGGGCGCAACATAATTTATGTACTGGCCACCAGGGGGCCGCAGATTCACTTGGAACACACACACACAAATGCCATGTATTGTATGTAATTATTAACAAATATACTAAGTCTGACATCTTCATTGACATTTTTCAATCTTTCAGGGAACATAATAAGCTCACTAAACAAATATCAGTTCGCAGAAATGTTATTTAGTTTTTACAAGTGGCATGTTTGTATTGAACAGGTTATTTAACAGTGGAATACAACTATTTTAAACTATTGGAAAGCACGGAAAATGTGTGTGCATTGAGATTAACCATTAAGATAACATACACATGAAGTCATTAACACTAACCCAGACATTAGTTGTCTAACTTGTATCTACACTTGAATGAATGAAAAGTGTATAGTAATTGTTGCAGCCAATTTGATGTATTTTAATATTTGTATATGAAGGTGCTGTGATACTACTGAATTGACCTGGGCATAGGCGGGGACTCAGCCAATTTCAGGGTACAGTCTACTATTTAGGGAGGACACAGGTGCACAGCATTAGGGATTGGGAATCACCAGAGGGAAGCCACACAGTTTAACAATTGTGCGTGTTTTCGCTTGTATTCTGTTTGTTTTGAGTTTATTTCATTATCACAGTTAGTTGTTGAGTTATCAGTTAAACACCCGGCTCTTGTTTTGCTGTCATCATCCTGCAATCCAGATAAATATCTTAAACGCACTCAAAGAGAAGACCTGATTTGCCGTCAACACCACGCGTCTGGAAAAGCTTCACACCATATCCCTCACTGGCAAACTTTTGTTGTTCGGTTGCCTTTACATTTGTTAAAAAACTTGCTTCCAAAGACGGATGGACACAGTGGACACAGGAGGACAGCGCTGTATTCATTGACTTTTCCCGACTTAAATCCGTTACGCACCCACAAGAGGAACGGGGACGGACCAAACATCAAAGTCACGGTCGGAGTATTTATGAATGAATAAAAGGTTGCGGAGGAGAGTGGCCTTCACGCAACGGGATACAGGCAAATCTCATAAAGTAATTCTAAACAAAGCCTCGGTGGATTGCTAAATAATGGACGTGAGTGACGAGGAAAATCAGGAAATGAACGCAGAAATTAACGCTGCTGTCAATCAAACTGAAAAGGAGGATGGGCTTAGCAGGACAGCTAAACTCACATATAAAGCAGCGGAAGCAAAGATATTATCTATGCAAAAGGACAGGAATTCTAGGATAAAGCAATTGTGTAAAATGGCAAAGGAATTGGAACAAATGATGATTTCAAATGGAAATGTTTCTGACATGCAAATCAAACATGAAATGTTGTGGAAACTGTCTGGGGAAACTACAAGGTTGCATGAGTCATTAAAACCATTGTTGCCTGAGGATGAAATGTTTAAACAAACGGAATGGTTTCAAAATCAAATGCACAATGTTAAAGGAGTAATACACAAAATGGAAAAATGGGTTCATGCAAACAGGGAGAAATGCATACAGGTTGTGGATGATGAAATCGATGATGTGACAAATAATGCAAATGCGGTTGTGGATAACAGTGGCTCAAATGAAAATGATGTGTTACATGCAAATGAGGAGCTGGATAATATTGGGCCAAATGACAGTATTTCTAACATTGGTGACAAAACAAATGTGTCAGGTGGAAGCTCTGGCCATTCAAGGTCCTCAAGGTCAACAACGTGCCCTGCACGTATCAAGGCAGAGGCTGAAAGGGCTGCACTCCTGGCTTTGGAGGCTGCTCTCAAGGAAAAGCATGAGCTGGAAGCTCAAGAGGCTCAAATTAGGAAGAAAAGGGAATTGCTTGAAGTGCAAAGTCAGATTGCTGCGCAGACAGCAAAAGTCACAGTACTCAGAAACAGAGGGTCTGACATAGGAGTCACAAATGGAACAAATTCATGCTGCTCTCAAACCCTCTGCTGTGCCATTTGTTCCACAAACTTCAAGTTGTACCGCCAACCATCCACCAACAGGAGGCAGTAAAACTGCTATGTCAATGAAAGCACAATTATTGGAGCCAAACTGTCAATACAATCATCCACCAACAGGAGGCAGTAAAACTGCTATGTCAATGAAAGCACAATTATTGGAGCCAAACTGTCAATACAATCATCCACCAACAGGAGGCAGTAAAACTACACAACCCACTCAATCACATCGAAATGCATGCAACCAGTACAATCCACCAACAGGAGCTGCTAAAGCTGCAATGCCATTACAGTCTCAGCAGCTACAGGATCCATACAACCAGTTCAATACTGCAGCTACAATGCCAAGTGGAACAGGGGCACGGCGCAAAGAAACCATTTCACAAGGAACCAGATCAAAAACGTATGCTTCAAATCACATCACAAGCATGCCTCAAAGGTCTTTGCAGTCGTATCCCAGTGCATATACACAACAGCAATGTATCCAAGTCGATGAGGACCAAGGCAGAATGCCTCAAAGATCTCGTCAGTCATATCCAACTGCACAGCCATCACAGCAATCAAACCTAAACAGTGAGGAACCGGACCAAGGCAATATTTTCACCATCATGCAAAAGCAAAACGACATCACAGCATTACTAGTGCAACAGCAGTCTTCATTATCATTACCCCCAAGGGACATACCAGTGTTTGATGGAAACCCTCTTGAGTACATCTTATTTGTCAGAGCTTTTGAAAATGGAGTGGAAGGAAAAGCTACTAGCAGTGTAGACTGCTTATACTACCTGGAGCAGTACACTCGAGGGCAACCTAGAGAGCTGGTCAAGAGCTGTCAGCACATGCCATCGGACAGGGGGTATCAAAGAGCAAGAATGCTTTTAGAAGAACGCTTTGGAAATGAGCAAAAAATAGCCACTGCATATATGGAAAAAGCACTTGGATGGGCACCACTGAAGCCAGAGGACATCAAAGCCTTACAAGCATTTTCACTATTCCTACGCGTCTGCTGTAACGCTATGGAGGACATAAGCTACATGCTAGAAATGAATATGCCATCAAACATACGTGCTATAATCATGAAGTTACCATACAAACTGAGGGAAAAATGGAGAAACATTGCTTTTGAACATCAGGAGAAACACCATCGTCAAGCAGGTTTCAGTGACTTGGTCAATTTTATTGAGAGACAAGTGTCTATGGCATCTGACCCACTGTATGGAGACATTCAAGACACAGTTGTCTCATTTTCAAAATTCAAAGTTGGAAATAAAGTGTCACAGGGACGCATAAAGGAGAAAGGAAGCAGTTTCGCTACATCTGTGGCAGCTGTTACTGTAACTGTGAAACTCAAAAGGAGAAATACTTACCTGATAAGTCAACAAAGGGACCTTGTCTGCTGTGTGAAGAGGGCCACAGATTGGAAGTGTGCCCCAAGATGGAAAAGAAGCAGCATCGGGATAAAATTGATTTCCTAAAAAAGAAAGGTGCTTGTTTTGGATGTCTATCAGTTGGACACATGAGTAAAGATTGTCACAGTCGGCTGTCTTGTAAGTTGTGTAACCTGAAACATCCTAGCATTCTCCATATCCATGCAAAGGAATGGAAATAAATCAAATCAAAGGACACACAGCAAGAAACAACATGGATGAGTCAAGCCACTACTCCCAAGACATGTGGCCATATAGGAGCCGGAGCACAGGATTGCGCCTTGTCAATTGTGCCTGTAAAGATCAAGGCAAAGAAAGGCAGCACAATTCTAAAGACCTATGCATTTCTAGATCCCGGCAGCTCATCTACTTTCTGCTCTGAGCAACTGATGAGGAAGCTAAAGGTGAGAGGAAGGAACACTAAATTCCTGATGAAAACAATGAATAAAGAAAGCTTTGTCAACAGTCACGTCATCTCAGGACTAGAGGTAGCTGCACTCAATGGTAACATCTATATTGAGTTGCCTGATGTGTACACCCAACACAAGATGCCTGTGACTCGTAATAACATCCCACAACAGGAAGACTTGTATGCTTGGCCATACTTGGACTCAGTGGAAATTCCTGCTATCAATGCTGATGTGGAGCTGTTAATTGGAACTAACTCTCCAGAAGTAATGGAGCCATGGGAAGTGATAAACAGCAGGGGTAAAGGACCTTACGCTGTTAGAACCCTATTGGGATGGGTTGTCAACGGACCATTGAGAGGAGGCAATGAGAGTGGGAGTAGCTGCCCCACAGTCACAGCCAACCGCATATCCATTGCTCACATAGAGGAACTGCTGGTGAAGCAGTACAACCATGACTTCAATGAGAAATCAGCAGAAGACAAGCCAGAAATGTCCATAGAAGATCTTAAGTTCATGCAAATTGCCAACACTTCAGCTGAACTCAACAATGGACATTACTGCTTGAAGTTGCCTTTTAGAGAAGAGGACAATGTTGTCATGCCCAACAACCGCCATCTTGCTGAGCAAAGGGTCTCTGCTATAAGAGAAGCCACAGACATCTCACCATGGAGGTACATTGACACAAAACGGAACCCAGCTGATGAGGCCTCTCGTGGGGTGAAAGTTGAACACCTTCTCACTTGCAGCAGATGGATCCATGGCCCATAGTTTCTTTCCAAGAGTGAAGAGGAATGGCCTCTTAACATCTTGGATTCAACTTCCATCAGCAGTGATAACCCAGAGGTTAGAGGAGAAGTTTCAGTTAATACTGTCATCATTAATGATGCACCAAATGCAACAAATAACATCTCTGATGAAGCAGAATGCAGTAAATCAACTGATAACCCACTTCTCCTCTTGGAAAAGGCTTAAGATCTCAGTTGCGTGGTTTCTACAGCTGAGAAAGACGTTGCAGTTGTTGAGTCAAAAGAGAAAAGAAGTACAAGATTCTCTGTCCAGCAGTGGACTTGACCCAACTCAACAAAAGAACAAAGAGGAAGAGGACATGAAAAGATTCAGAGCCACAATGGGTGGTCACGTCTTACTTCCTGAAGATATTGAGGCGGCAGAAAGTGTCACCATTCAGTACTGCCAAATGGACAAGTTTAGTGATGAAATCACTGCTTTGAAAAAGGGAACATCTGCAGTGAAGAAAAGCAGTCACATTTATAAACTTGATCCGGTGCTTAAACAAGGAATCTTGAGAGTGGGAGGTAGGCTTAGCAAAGGAGCAATGCCTGAAGACACAAAACATCCAGTCATTCTTGCTAAGGACCAACACATCGCCACTCTAATCTTACGCCATATTCATGAACAGTTAGGACACTGTGGAAGAAATCACCTACTTTCCAGACTTCGTCGACAATACTGGATCACCAGAGCAAATGCTGCTGCTAGAAAGATCCTCTCGTCCTGTGTTGTCTGCAGACGATATAGGGGAAAGCTGGGTGAACAAAAGATGGCAGATTTGCCAAAAGAAAGACTGCAATCTGATCTTCCACCATTCACAAATGTGGGCATTGACTATTTTGGGCCGTTTGAAGTGAAGAGAGGCCGCAGCCTCATCAAACGCTATGGAGTTATCTTCACCTGCATGGCCAGTCGGGCAGTCCATCTGGAAATGGCCTATTCATTGGACACCAGTTCTTGCATCAATGCAATACGCAGATTCATTTCCAGGCGAGGCCAAGTATCACACATCAAATCAGACAACGGAACCAACTTTGTTGGAGCAGAACGTGAGCTGAGAGAAGCTCTATCTCATTTGAACCATCAGAAAATTCAAAACTCACTGCTTCATTCTGGAGTGAAATGGAGTTTCAACACTCCAGCCGCATCCCATCATGGAGGAGTATGGGAAAGAGTCATTCGCATGGTCAGGAAAGTGCTGAACTCTATTCTTCATCAGCAACATTTGGATGATGAAGGACTACAAACACTCCTGTGCGAAGTGGAAGCCATATTGAATGACCGTCCCATTACAAAAACCTCAGAGGATCCAAATGATCTCGAACCCCTGACTCCAAATCACATTCTCTTGTTAAAAGGCAAACCTTCTCTACCACCCGGGCTTTTTGACAAACATTACTCCTACTCCAAACGACGATGGAGGCAAATTCAATTCCTTGCCAATCTCTTTTGGCACAGATGGATTCAGGAGTATGTACCACTGTTGCAAGAGAGACAACGGTGGCCAAAGGACAAGAGGAACTTTGTCACAGGAGACATTGTCATCGTAGCGGACTCTAGTGCCCCTCGCGGGTCCTGGCTGTTGGGCAAGGTACTGCAGACCTTTCCCGACAGACAAGGACTTGTCTGTCGGTCGGTTAAAGTCCGGACGAAGTACAACATCCTGGAGCGACCAATCATGAAGATCTGTCTTCTATTGGAAGCTGAATAAAGACTGAAACCCAACTTCTATTATTGGGGTTACCAACCCTATTGGATTATCTACATGAACAATGAACATTATGGATTGAGAATACTGATATGGACTATTCTATTTGGCTGCAATGTTTTGTATGTTGTTGAATTGTTATGTTATTATACAGTAACAATTAGGAGCCGGTGTGTTGCAGCCAATTTGATGTATTTTAATGTGTATATGAAGGTGCTGTGATACTCAGCCAATTTCAGGGTACATCCTACTATTTAGGGAGGACACAGGTGCACAGCATTAGGGATTGGGAATCACCAGAGGGAAGCCACACAGTTTAACAATGGTGCGTGTTTTCGCTTGTTTTCTGTTTGTTTTGAGTTAATTTCGGTTTATTTCTTTATCACAGTTAGTTGGTTAGTTATCAGTTAAACACCCGGCTCTTGTTTTGCTGTCATCATCCTGCAATCCAAATAAACATCTTAAACGCACTCAAAGAGAAGACCTGATTTGCCGTCAACACCACGCGTCTGGAAAAGCTTCACACCATATCCCTCACTGGCAAACTTTTGTTGTTCGGTTGCCTTTACAGTAATCATAGATAACACGGCAGGGTCCGTGACAGTTTGTTTTCATCTGATTTCAAATAAACAAAGTCTTGGTTTTTAGAATATTAAACTTGTTTTGCCAAATTCAGATGATAAATACAACTTGTAAGCTTGTAAAAGCATAATTACAAGCGGTAATTTAACGTGACACAGCAGGCAACAACAGCCGGTGTTTCTTGTGAGTGTTTTCCACGGGAAACAGACACAAACGCATAACAGATTATTTCGCGGTATTGTGTGCCGAACGAAATCATGTAGGCCCATCCCTGATGTAAAGCAATAGCATGAACACTTCACACAGGCCCAAACAACCTCATACAAATCATTCTTAGACACAAGCAAATAATTAAGTATAAATAGATACACTTCAAATCAAAACGCAACACACAAATAAAAGCAGAAAGTAGCAGCCAACGGGAAAAGGCCTCGAAAAGAAACACAAGCAAATCTGAGCAGAGCAATGAAGCCATCATATACAATTAACAGCAGCCACATATAGAAAAGGCCATTGTCATGCAACAATAACTGAGTGACTGACATGGCCCAACAATCAGCAAATTATTACCTTTAAGAAGTTGGAATATTCTCACCAGGAAGGAAAGAGTTGGGTCCAAGCAGCTCTTCCGGTTTGAAGTAGGCTACACCTGTGCGGCTGACCCGATGCATAGCTAACAAACAGAGCCGAAACATGGTGAAATAAGTGAATTCTCCACATATCCTTCAACAGAATCGGGTTGCTGATAGTCAAACTGATAATTAAACGCTACTTAGCCTACATAAGAAAGTTTGCAAACGTGCAATTATGAAGCAGCAGCGACGCGATAAGAGTCCTTTATCAGCATTGTATGTGTCCGGCATGCAGGCTCAAATGGTCCGCCATGCACAGGACAGGTGAAAGGGTGCGTTCGATTTAGGTAGCATTCAATAAAGATTGTCATGTGAGCGCAGGAGTCATTTGTTTTTGATGGGATAAAAACCAGAGGTTGGAGAAGTACTCAGATCTTGTAGGCCTACTTGATTAAAAGTAGAAGTAGCCTACCACAGTGTAGGAATACTCTGTTATAAGTAACAATCCTGCATTCAAATGTTACTCAAGTAAAGGTAGAAAAGTAATTGGCATCAAAATAAACTTAAAGTAGCCTACCAAAAGTAGGCCTACTCAATTTCCGAATAGCCTAATTAATATATGATTTGTTTTGATTATGATTATTGATGCATTAAAGTGTAAGTGTAAAGCTGGTAACGGTGCAGCTAGTTTTAATGACTTTGTATACTGCATTGCTTGTGAATTTACTCCAGGTTTAACTAAAGTCTGATTTAAGTGTTGATTATAATCCAAATCTGTAAAGGTATTTAATATGTAGTGGATAAAAGTGAATTGTGAATTGTGAATTGTAGTGGAGTAGAAGAACAAAGTAGCATAAAATGGAAATACTCGAGTAAAGTACAAGTACCTCAGAATTGTACTTAAGTACAGTACTTGAGTAAATGTAGTACTTAATTACTTCCCACCTCAGATAAAAAATAATTCAATTATAAACCAAAAAGATAAGAACATAACTTGTATGGGTGACTGAGCGCAGTTACTAAAGTCGAGTAAAATGATCAAACTAGCTAAGTATATTAACTTTGAACCATTAGGGTTTTCTTTGGTACAGCACAGAAGGGAGCATTTCAATGAAGCCTACTTTATTTTGTAAGGCCTACTGTTTTTCAGTTGCCCCCCAAAGGGCTACTCACAGATACTCCATCAATCACATAGGAAAACTAAGTAATACAAGTCCTCCAAGATTATTACAAATATTTGCCTGTTTGAAACTGATACAGTGTCCGAGGCTGGGGTTAGGAGAGTGGAGGGTTGCAACCAGCTGTGCAAACATAATCTAGATGATTTATGAACCAACCTGTGAGCTGCTAATGCTCCACAATGACACTGGAGCCACTGCAGCTCTGGAGCCACGACCCACTGATTAACCACTGCAGCACAGACTGATACATGTACAGTACAAAGGCGTAGGTGGGTGGTCCGACAGACACACAGAGACAGTGCTTCTGCAATTTTCTTCCATTTTAAACAATGTATTATCAGTTTATCACACTGTTTACCACATTCATCTAGAACTATATACATACACTTCATTTCGATATCTGACAGCAAGCTGTGCTCTAAAATAATATTTTTAGTGAGCCTTTGGTTGTGGGTGTATATGAAGAGATAATCGTGTGTGCATACAAAGGTAATAGTGGATGCAATGAAATCTTACCTTATTTGGGTATGTTTGAGGTCACTCAGGTGCAAGTTGTAGGGTGAAGCACACTTTATATACTCAGGTTTAATTCCCGCTCCTGTTATATATCTGAACCTGAATGCAATATCTGGGGGTTAATATAAGAGTAGAAAGTTAGCGAGAAAAGGCTTTAAAATAGCCTTTAATGGTTCAAATGTATACATGCCCACTAGATAGCAGAATTGGGTAATTTTTGATTTAACTAAAAGGTTTCTCTTTAACATTGATAGATGGGCAACCTGTTAATCAACTTTTACAATCAAAATGATCTAACCATAATGTAAGTGAATAAAAGACAAATACATTAGGACACATAATATAATTTTAATGCAAACACACCAAAAACACCAAACAAAAAAGAGTAGTCACTAAAACAAAAAACAATAGATACCAATGGAAATGTTGCACAGGGATAGCAATACAAGCGGATATTGACAGCATACAAATCTACAAGCAATTTGCAAATAACACACAACCCACAACACGGAATATCACCTGAAAGCAAATAAAAATATATATGTAAATGAAATGTTGCAAATATATAAAGGACCACATGATGGCAGAATGGGACCATGAGTTGTTTTCTACAGCTAGAGGCATTTTGAGTAATCTGTTGATCATAGAGGGTTATTAAAATCCTGTAATACTTAAAGGAGCATCTGATTCTAGGCCAAAACATTTTTTATCCATTTCACACATTTCCCATTCACTTCTTGTCGATATCACATATGTGTGGTTCAGGGGCCTGTGAGCTCAAACAGCTCCAACACTATTTCAAGGGCCAATTTTCTTTAATGCCATGAGGAGAACACTTTTTACAAGATCTAAAAAAAGCCCTTTTGTTACATAATGATGACTTTTTTCATGATATGCATTTACAACTTTACAGAACTGCTGCTCGGAGCGTCATCAGTATGAATCCTCATGTGAATTTTCAGCTTTGCTCCGCTTCTGCACTGTTTTCCACAGACGCTGCATTTGTCCGGGTTCTCGTCTGTGTGAACCCTGAGGTGTAATTTCAAGTGTATTCTTTGAAAATAACTGTTTCCACAAGTGTTGCACTTATATGGCCTTTCACCTGTGTGGGTTCTTATGTGCTTTGTCAAAGTTGTGCTGACTGTGAATCTTTTCTTACATTGAGGGCATTGATAAGGCTTCTCCCCTGTGTGCAGTCGAGTGTGACATTTCAGCGATGAGTAGTCTGCAAAGTCCTTCCAGCAGGCGCTGCAGGTGTAGGGCTTCTCACCTGTGTGAATCCTCATGTGCTTCTGCATATTCACTTTGCAGCTGAATCCTCTTCCACAGGTGATGCAAACAAAGGGCTTCTCCCCTGTGTGAGTTCTCATGTGCTTGTTTACCGAAGACATCTGGGCAAACTTTCTCCCACATGATTGGCATTGGAAGGGCTTTTCTCCAGTGTGACTTTTTATATGTCGTCTCAAAGCAGAACTCTGGACGAACTTCCTTGCGCAGTAGCTGCATTCAAAAGGCCTTTCCCCCGTGTGGATTCTCATGTGAACTTTTAAGTCACGGAAATGAGAAAATGCTTTGCCGCATTCGTCGCACTTGCAAGGTTTGTTCTGGGGATTTGGCTCAGTAGTGTCTGCTGATGTTGTGTTCCCTTTGTAATGTTTATCTTGAGTTGTTGGGGCATGATTTGTGGTCAATGTGGGATGGACCTTGTTACATTTATTTGTTGGCTTTGGCTCAATAATTGAAGCTGATCTTCCATCACTATGCTTATTTCTTTTCTTTGGTTTTGGCTCAGAATGTGTACTTGATGCTTTCTCTTCATT
>CALSBZ010046800.1:926563-948027 GCA_943591055.1 Gobionotothen gibberifrons
GGTTTTGGCTCAGAATGTGTACTTGATGCTTTCTCTTCATTATTTCTCTTCTTTGGTTTTGGCTCATAATGTGTACTTGATGCTCTCTCTGCATTATGTTTCTTCTTTGGTTTTGGCTCAGAATTTGTAGTTGACAATGTGTTTCCGCAACTATTTGCCATTTTTGTAATGGATGCACCTTTCTGCTGCTTAGGTTTTGGTGTTGTATTTGTTTTTTGTGTTTCGTTTCCACGTTTTTTTCTTCTGTGGTCTTGATTATCTGTTACTTGAGAGGTGTTGGGGAGAAGCTGTTTGCCACTTCTCTGCTCTGATGCAACAGAGTTCTTCCTGTCAGATTCGGATCTCACCCACACAATACGAATTTTGTCAATGGGATGTTCCTCTGCTGCACTCTCCTGCTTCAGTACGAGCTGCTTTCCCTCCATGGTGCAAAGTTCCTCCTGTTCTTCTTTAATCTTGGCAGGCTCTTGATCCAAAATGGAGTTCCTCTTCTTAATACAGAGCTGCTGATCAAGAAGCACTTCATTCTCCTCCTGCTTACAGACAAGTTGCTGTTTGAGCTCTGGGGGGCAAAATAAGAAACATTAGGGATCGTGTTCACCCCTGTGTAGCTTTAAGATATTAATTAACTGTTGGTTAACCTATGACTAAGTATTTAACTACAGTATATTTAGTCCCAGTAGGCCTAGCCTGTGGTCAGCTCAACACAATGAGCATAATTCAATCAAAGCTTCACTTTATCTTAAGTTATCCTCTAAGAACTAATGGCTGGTGCTATTATTATTATTTTTGACTGAGAGGAGTATATCTGACTTGTTGGCGGTACAGAGCTTTATACGGATTGCTCTCATACTCCAGATTTATTTTCATTGAGCTTTCCTTTCCTTATTCTATACTTCATACTTTGAGTTAAGTGGAGTAATTAGTTACTTTTAGGATTACGATTTTATAAAGAAAGATATGATCCATTTATATGTCCAACATTGTAGTTAACCAGCTGAAACAATAAATAAGTAATAACATTTATGTATATTTATGCTAATCTACCTCTCTGAAAGGGACCATTCTGTCTAAAAAGGAGGGTACTTACGTATATTTTCTTGTTAATACCTTTCTACTGAATAAGCCAAAGTGTAATCTTGATATTTACTTTTATTTCTAATGTTTATGGATATTTGTGTAACAATTTAAACAGATTTATAAAACAGTCATTCAGATTTGTGTCTGGCAAGTCAGCATAGAAGTAAATAAAACCCACACTCAATATGTTATTGAATATAAGAATAACAGGAAGAACCTGCAACGGTAGCTAAACCCGGTAGGTGCAGTTCATCTTACAAATGTCAGAATTGTAACGTTTATTTGGCTTAATGCAAGTTACAATAATGTAAAAAATACAAAAGGACCTCAGTGACATACCTATCCTGTGTAGCTTTATGTTAGGCTTCAAAAGGATATCCAGCAATCTGCGTTGACGGACGATCTTCTCCTCGTACACAACTATAGTGTGCTCACAAACTCCTAATATTTCCTCCACAGCAGCATTTAGTCGCTCGTTGATAACCTTTCTCAAATTCTCAACTGCAGACATTTTAAATAATTTAGAAATAAGGCTTTCTTGGCTTTAGCTCTGACACACTGTCTTCAGTTTGTCACTTTAACAGAGATGCTTCATTTCCTGCCAGAGCTGTTAATCTCTCTATACATCAGAGATAATAAAACAGTGAGACAGGGGCAACGTCAGAAAAAGGCACATTTGTGCAACATGTGCCTTACAGGAAATGTCAGTCCAAGCTGACTAAAACGTACATTGCAACAGAAAACATTACAACCACACCATTTTAGAAACAGTGCAATACAATTTATTTAAAATTAAATGTTTTACAGTATAATTGTGCTGATTGTGTTGATTGTAGGAATATGATTCACTTTGAAAAGTTATTAGATACAAGTCAAAACATTGATGCATTTAGAAAACAAACAAGCAAAGTTTCCTTTCTTAATTTGACAATATAGTGAATAATAGCTCTGATTAAAACAATATCAGAAAAAACAAAGGATAGTCCAGCAAACAAGCTGGATCATTTTGTTATTGTAACACCATGCAACCGCATCCGACCAAGAACTTTGTTGGCCATACAAATACAAGGATGTCGACAATTTGCAATAAAAACTGAATAAATCTTCTATGAATAGATGATTGTCGATAAAATAGCACTAGCAGCTGAAGCAGCAGACACCAACAAAAGCTGCCCCATCATCAGCTCCCAGCACAAATAGGCTAAAACACTAAAAGCAGTTTGTGCAGAAAATAAAAACAGATTCTTATTACAGCAGGGTATATGCAGGAATCCTGAAGTCAAATGTAATACCTTTTAAGACCTTTTTTAAGACCCTTTCCATACATTTTAAGACCTCATCGCCACTTGGAGTTCTAACCGGTTACATTGGTGACACACTTTACCTCACATTTACTATATTCAGAATTGATTGTCCTTCCTCCTCATCTTCCAACCATTTGGACGCAAACTTGCATTTCCCCAAAACGATGTTGTTTAACAACCGGCGTAAACGGGCCTTCGCGCGCTATCAAGCAGTGAGCGTGCGATGTCCTGTTCAGATGACGTCAAATCCAACGGGATGCCATAAATAAACTACACAGAATCACACTACACACCTACGCAATGATTACATTCAGGCAGAATACAACCTCTTTGGACAATTTATATACTTATTGAAAACAAGCTACAACATTTAATACCTTGGAAAATGCAGTTTAATACTTTTTAATAGCCTTAATTTTCGCTAAATTGATTTATCAACTTGTAATACTTTTTAACACCCTGCGGACACCCTGTATTATCCAAAGGAACAGATTTAACAATGTATTCTTTTTAGACAGTATAAGAATAACAGGATGAAATAATCCAAATGGAGTTGCATGAAGTCTTACTAATTGTCATTAGCGTATCGAAATAAAATGACGATATCTCTTGTTCTTCAGCATACTTTTTTGTTGTTGTATTATGTCAACAGTAAGTCCGACGATGTTCAATGTGTGGATTACTCTTTTAAAGGTGGGGTATGTAATTTTGGAGAAACCAGCCGGGCCGGCTAAAATAATTGGTCGTAGTTTTTACAGTACTACGGCTTCCACAGATGACATTTTTTTTATGGATTTTTTGTCAAAGCACTTAAGATATTCATTGCTATCGTGATGTTAAGAGCATTCCATGGAATATAACAAAAAGTGTATCTCGAGCCGGTTTCTCAAACTTACCTAACCCACCTTTAAATGAAATTCCACTATGCACTCTGGCTGCAAAATACTTTTATCATAAGTTTGATGTATCAAATGCAGACATGTTTTTAGGCAGTGGAGCTTTGTGCATCACTGCGGTGTACCCTCTCGTGTTGTTTGAGTTTTAGCCATGTCGGGAACGCTTCTCCACAGGTACAGCATTTGTAGCCCTTCTCTTCATTATGCAACCTCATGTGTCTTTTCAGGTTTGTTCTGTGACCGAACTCTTTGTCACACACCTCGCACTTGTATGGCTTTTCCCCTGTGTGTGTTCTGATGTGCCTTTGCAAAGTTGTCGTGGTAGCAAATCGTACCTTGCAATAAGAACACACAAAGGGCTTTTCCCCCGAATGAACTCGCAGATGATTTTTGTAAGACGAAGAATCTGCAAATCCTTTGCCACATTCTCTGCAGGAGTAAGGCTTCTCACCTGTGTGAATTCTCAAATGCTTTTTCAGATTCACATCTGACCTGAAGCTTTTGTCACAAGTGTCACATTTGTGCGGCTTGTCCTCGCTGTGAACACGTGAATGCAGGTCCAGATTATACTGCCGGTTGAATCTTTTTCCGCAAACTTTGCATTTGAAAGGCTTCTCACCAGAGTGAATTGTTAAATGTTTTTTCAAATCCCAACTCTCCCTGAACATTAAACCACAAGTGTCACATTTGAAAGTCTTCTCAACAGTGTGGGATTTCATATGAAATTTGTAGTTTTTGAAGTTTGTCATCACTTTACCGCACCTGTCACACTTGTACGGGTTATTATCATCCTGGATGCCATCACCTGATTGGTTCCCATCTCCCTGATTGGGTGGTGAGTTAGAATTTGATGTTGTGCTTCTTTGGCTACGTTTCTTAACTTGTGTTTTCTCAGTAGTTGATGTTGTTTTCTCATCCTTGCATCTCTTATTTGGTGTTTTGTCAGTACTTCCCTTAGATGTTGTGCTCCCATCATGCTGTCTCTTTTTTGGTGTAACCTCGTTTCTTGTGGTTAAAGTTGTACACCCATCAGGAAGCTTCTCATTCGTTTTCGATTTAGAACGTGTAGTTGATGTTGTTTTCCCATCGTTGGGTTTCTTGCTTGCTCTTGGATCAGGACTTTTACCTGAAGTTGTCGTCTCATTGTTACATTTCTTATTTGGTGTGAGCTCAACGGCTCTGGTTGATTTTTTACGTTTAGATTTTTCAGTACTTGTAACTGGTGTTGTCTTCTCATTGCTATGTGACTTTTTTGGCTTAACACTCCCAGAAGAGGTTTGTCTCCCCTCTTGGCTTTTCTTTGTTGCTGTTGACTCACTAGTTCCTTTTGACTTAGGTTTGTTTTCATTAGATATTTCATTTGGTGTTAGCTCTGTGCCTCTATCTGTTTTCTTATTTGGTGTTGGCTCAACACCTCCAGGTGAGCTAGGTCTCTCGTCTTGGAATTTCTTATTTGGTGTTGGCCTACTTTTTCCTTTAGATGTTGCAACATTATCATTGCATTTCTTGTTTGGTGTTATCTCAGTGCCTGTAGCTGATGTTGTGGTCTTATCGTTGCATTTCTCATTTGGTGTTGGTTCAGTACTTTTAGCTGATACTGAGGACTCACCATTATTTTTCCTATTAGGTGTTAGCTCAGTGCCTCTGGTTGATAATGTATTGGCATTTGGCATTGTATCAACATTTCCTGGTGAGGTTGGTCTCCCATCTTCACCTTTCTTGTTTGTTGTTGGCTTTTCATTTGAGGCTGTGATCTCATTATTACCTTTCCTATGTGGAGTGGTAGCTGATGTGGTTTTACCAGTATCTGGACTCTTTTTTGGCATTGGCTCATCATTTCCACTTGATGTTGTGTTGTCATTGATATGTTCCTCATGTGTTGTCAGTTCAGTACTGCTGGTGGCTGCTGTGTTCTTATCACCACATTTCCTATCTGATGTTTCCTCACTTCCTGTAGCTGATGTTGAGTTTTGGACTTTGCTTATCTCATTTTGTGGTGACTCGATGTGTGTTCTTGGTTTTGCATTTCCATGGTTACAAGCTACGTGATCTTGGCTCCCAGCAGAGTTGTGAGAGGGGAGCTGGTGGTCAGTGCTTGGTTCAGATACTGCAGAAGTCTCCCTGTCAGATCTAGATAACATATCTTTGCTTGAGATGCTGGATTGAGGATCTTGATTCACTGCACTCTCAGTTTGATGAGGAACCGAAAACTGAGAGGGGTCACTGTTGACAGGTTGCTCACAAGTTGAAGCTGACTTAGAGGCTTCAGTCTCTTTCTGTTGCCCAAGCTGCTGTGTTTCTTGACTGATGCATAGTTCCTCCTGTTCCTCTTTAACAGGTGGAGGATCTGGCGGTATATGACTGGAGCTGGTCGCCTGGTCAAAGTGCTGCGGCTGGATCACGAGAACCTCGTCATCCTCCTCCAGCTTTTGGACATGTCTCTGTGGGAGCTCTGAAGGTAGAGGGAGAAAGGAATGGGACAATGATGACTGACTGTGAATAGATAAACCTATATTTAACTGTTGTGATAAAATAGTCTATAATACATAGAACATTTTGAGTTGCCCAATGAGGAGTAATTTATTTATTTATGTTAAACTAATGTTAACACTGCATTAACATTGATCAATCAATAAACATGTAGGCTTTTATTGTTGAAGCTGGTTAAGGTGAAGATAGTTCCAAATACTTTATATACAGCTTGGTAGATTAGTTAACACACAGGGGTTTGGCCCCCTCTAGTGTGTCATAAATTAATCTGAATGGTTGTCAGAAAAAAGTAAAAAATAACAAATGTACAATTTTACAATTCGTTTAGGCTTTTCCTTCAACTTTTTCTGTTTGTAAAATACTGGGTGAACTTAGTATGTTGAATCTCCATGGTTGCAGATGTTTAGATCAAACACTCAGGGAAACAGTCTCAGTAGTGGATTTGCCAACAACTCAAAGACATCCAAGACATGACAAGACCTGCAGAACAATCCAAGGCATACCTAGTTTGTTGAACGACTATATCCTTAAGGTTGTATATGTTTGGCTTAAAAGCATAAATAAAGTATTTACATGATATTAAAAGCAAAGTATAGCTGGAAGTGGTCACAAGCCAAAAGGTTGCATAAAAGCACATCTTTAATTACACTTTGTATGTATAGGCCGGTTATAGACTATAGAGCTAAAGCTAATTCTCAGATTAAAGTAGGCTATGTACAGTAGCCTACAGTGTTGACTCTGAATTGTAGTACAAGCAGAAGTAACATGGGATACACAAGTACAGACAGTACTATGTGTACCTCGGACCTGCATTTAACGAAGTACTTGAGTAAACATACTGGCTTTTGTACATTTGGACAGAAAGAAGATTAGAGTTCTGTTAATGATTGTCAAGCGTATTCATGTATTGCCCTTAGGGATTTGACAAATGCAGCACAGAGGGGACTTCCGCATGTTAGGTGGTGTAACATTCATATGTATTAAGATAGTATTTGTTTAAGCATATTAAAGTGTACGGACAATTTGGACGTGATTATGCGAAAGTATAATCTTTGGCATCTTTGTTATTATTCTATTATTACACCTATCAAACTGGTTTTTCTGGCATGTGGGGCTCGATTTACAGTCTTTGGACTCAAAGTACGTGTTATTAAATTGCTCAAAAACGAACGGCCTCTATAAAATATGTGTCCGTACCTGTCCGGTGTAACTTTAACTCAGGTGTCAGCACGGCATCCAGCAGTCTGCGTTGACGAGCTATTTCTGCCTCGTAGTCTTCTATCTTCTTCTCATAAGCTCCCAGTATTTCCTGAGCAGCCGCAGTGAGTCGGTCACAGACAAACCGTCTCATACTTTGAACTGAAGACATTGTTGAATAAAAATAAAGATGCTTTCGTATCGCTTAAAACTTCGTAAAACTATAACTCGTGGATGTGACGTGCGTGACAGTTTTCTTCCGCATGAGAAGTTGTGTGTAAACAAACAACATATTGGGATCATACTGCCACCTGCTGCACGGGAGTGTGTCAAATAAGTGAGTGATTATTTTTACATTACATGTTACTTAGACGCTTTTATCCAAAACGACTTACATACTCAATACTGTGGGCAAGCTGTCTGCAGTGGGGGCTTGAACCAGTGACCATCTGATCTCCGGACCAAGGCTCTATCCACTGCGCCACACGCCTCCCCCTATTTGTGTAGTTTTATAAGTAAAAACTCTTCTTAAGTTAGCCTTTTTGTCAACCAGAATATGTTCCTTATTATTTTCCTTTCGTGTATGATTGAGTAATCATTGATTACAGTTTATAAGCAGTGCCTAATAGTTTCCAACATTTTAATTTATCCATCTTTCTAATGTACTGTTTATGGATCAAGGCTACAGGAAGATTGTATTATACACCTTTAAAACTCGTCAGATTCACTCGAGTGAATACTAATCATCGCTGCTATAAATATCTTAAATGCTGGCTTGTCAAGCAAGTATTTTATATTAAAGAACTTCAAATAAATTATGTTTGAGCTTGGATTCTTTGTTTAGAGTAGCTTTTTGATCATAATATTGTAATGCCATGTAAACAGTTACACCTCAGTGCTTTGGCAATTGTCAATGTGTCAATTCAAGAGCCTTACGAGGTGTTTTCAAATTGCTTGTTTTGTTTGACCAGCACTACGAAATCCAATATATTCGCACATCCACAAAAGAGATGCTGGAACAACCGAACATTTCTGAGTGATAATTAAAAGAGCAACAACAACACAATTACAATTCTTAATGTATTAGCAAAACAGTTGCTGATCGAATGCACTTATTGTAAGTCGCTTTGGAGAAAAGCGTCAGCTAAATGCAATGTAATGTAATGAAGTAAAGTTGAAGAGGGATAAAGGCTGCTGCTTAGTACTTCTGTTATTCCAAATGATGTGTCAAATGTAAGCTTTTTTTTCTATCTGTTAAATCAATTTACAGACTTGTGATGTCAAGACAATTGATTAAGCATCTTTTTCAAGTTTATTTAAGGGGAAATATTACAGTATTAACCCTAGAAGTAACATCTATTTATCTATCTTTATTTGCATAATTCAACACAATCAAATATATTTTTGCTTTAGAGTTGCAATCCAAGCTGCCACATGAATCACAAATTGTTTCATTTCTTTCACACTTGTGCATTAATATAATACATATAAAGAACATTATATAAAAGGGCTTTAAAAGCATCACACAAGGCTCTGGGTAAACAGTTATTTGCTGCTTCGGGGGTGAGCTCATGATTAGAGGATGCAATTGTAAGTCTCTTTTGTTCTTATTATAAAATCTCTCCTGAAATATTGCTGTTCTCAGGCTTCTCACCGGCATGCGAACGGACATGTCTAATCAATGCTGAGCTCGAGGACATTGCCTTATCACAGTAAACACAGCTGTAAGGCTTTTCACCTGTGTGACTTCTTACGTGAACTTGCAAATGTTCCAAACGCCGGAAAGTCCAGTGACAATAGTTGCAAGAGTACGGCCTTTCCCCTGAGTGGGTGACCATGTGTCGTTTCAGGTTACATTTGAAGCTGAATCCCTTTCCACAAACTGTGCAACTGAACGGCTTCCGAGCACCATGAGATCTCATGTGAACTCTAAGTTCTGAATACAAATAAAAGTCTTTATTGCAGCTGTTGCACTTATATTGTTTTTCACTTGGTTTGGTCCCCTTGTGTTTTTGATTTGGTTTTGTTGCATTTCTATGGTTGCCACTTGTCTGATCTTGGTTACGTGTTACATGAGAGATGTGAAAAAGGAGCTGATGTTCACGGTTTTGTTCTGGTCCTCCAGAGCTCTCTCTGTTAGGTTCAGATATTTTTATTTTAGGTAAAATGTTGTCAGGAGGCTTTTTCTCTGCTACACTTTGATTTTGATCATGATCTGATAGCGAAGTCCATTTTCCATCATCAGTAAGAGTCACCATGAAGGCATCAGTCTCCTGCTTTAGTTCAAGCTGCTCTTCCTCCTGACTGGTGCAAAGTTCCTCCTGTTCCTCTTTAATCTGTGGAGGCTCTGGGTCCTCTTGGTCCAGACTGGAGTTCCTTTCCTGACTACAGAGCTGCTGGTCAGTGAGAACCTCCTCCTCATTACAGACATGTTGCTGAGGGAGCTCTGGAGGGACAGAAAATAAACAAAGTGCTGTTAGTGTGGTGTTAGGCAAGAAATTGCCAAAGAAATTGCCATTTATACCTATTTCCGCCAGCGGGTCATATTGACCCCACCCCTTTTCGCGCTATTGATTTCGCAAACATAAACATGACGTGTTGCTATAGCAACACCTTTTGCCTACTGCGGTTCCTTATAGATTGAGAGATAGATTGAGATAGAGAGAGAGATAGATAGATATTGATAGCGACAGTCTGTAGTGAAGGAGCCCGCTCACGGGAGACTGCTCGCGCTGCGCTCCGCAACAAACAGCTGTTTGCTTTTCACCCAACAACGACAACGGCCTCACGAAACGCTATGTTGTATCGTTAATAAATTAAACAATTTAACAAAATTGCTAGTCAAAATACCAATACCACAGGACCATTTTTTTTTTTAAGCAATATTTTTAGTGGCCCGAGCGGGCATGTTGAAAGTACGTTATGCTGGCCCGGGGTGTCTAAATAGTGCTTCCGGGCCAGCGGGCCATTATCATATGAAAAGCTGAGAGTCCACAGATTCTGTTGTTATACGTTTCATCCCTGTGCGATCAAAAGAATATTAAACTTGTTTGGGCAAATTCAGATGATAAATACAACTTTGAAGCTTGTAAAGGCATAATTACAAGCGGAGAACGGAGTAATTTAACGTCACAGCAAGCATAACAACAGCCGGTGTTTCTTGTGAGTGTTTCCCCGGTACACAAACACAATACACACAAACGCAAAAATACACAAACACACACACATACTCGCGAGGTCCCCCCAGACCAGTACAAACGAAAATATGTTTCCTCCGTTAGAAAGCTAGGAATATCCTCTTTCCAACAGTGTATATAACTCAAAATGTGTCTTCGGGTCAATGCGACTGATTTCGATAGAGCAAGTTTATGTACGAAAAATACTACCAGTAGAAATACATTGCTTTTAAAATCATTCTGTGTGACATGAAACACCACAGGATGGCGACTGTTGCACATACTGACATTATTGTCACCGGCATACGCAATTATCCCACATTGAGTTCGCTAACGTTACTAGCATAAACAAACGTAACATGCTACATTAGCCTAAGCCAAAATGCTCTACTACTACCTTCCATGTGGCTCGTCAGCGCAGACTCTCTCATCGAGAACAACTGCATTTCTTTTTGGCAACCTTTGCAGGAGGCTATTCGTTGTGTTGATCCTCGTTTTAGCTATGGCTTCTATTTTTCTTCGGATAAAACAGCAACCTCCTGGCATACTGTCATCTATATCACTCTCATTAGAATGCCCAGTTCACACAAAAAAAACACTTGCAGGTCGCGCGCATAGCGCGGGAAGGCCGGAGCGGGGCTGTTTTATGTAGAAGCGAAGCAATTCTTTTCTTTTAATCTAAAAAGTGAACTATTCAGTCAGACAGCAATTTATTGTAAAAGTAAAAGCATTTACATTTTCAAGCACTTTATCTCAATTTCAAGGACCATTCCCAAAATTCAAGCACTTTCCCAACCTTGAAAACACCACGTCAAATTTCAAGCATTTTCAAGGATTTCAAGCACCCGTACGAACCCTGCATTGGGGACCATAACATCAATGCTATTTGTCATTGCTGTTGCCGGTGTTGCAGTATAACTTGAGACATGACAACTGGCTACATTCTATTATTTTCGTCATAGGAATCTACATTGTGTGCGTGTACATTGAGGACCCATTGTTGACTTACCAGGAAATAAACATGTCGATCGCCTCGTTTGTCGTTTACGTTCATCTTTTGCTATATCTGCCTTCCTACGATCACTTTGCTGCACATTCAGTACTCGTATGTGAGGTTGTGGGTGAGAGGTCGATATCGTGACGCTTACAGGGAGGTATCGAACATTACAAAGTAGGTGACTGTGTGGATGCCTGTTCAAAACATTGCAAACTTGAATAAACCATTGAAATTATATATTTGTGTCCGACTTTCATTTGTACATGGTTCTTAATGTCATGTATAGTAGCTTTGATAGCTGTCCATACCTTCAGACAGCCTAAAAGTAAAACACAAGTTGTTTATTCACAGCCCGAACGCTCATCGACATGACTGGATCACTCATGACAAGTTGTGATCAGCTCCGATTAAATTGTGATATCAATTCTGTAGCTATTCTCCAGGGAGCACGTTTTTTTTATGAAATACCTGTATCCCTCTCATCACAACAAGACTCTACACTGTGCAGGAAAAACAATTACATACATGAAAATGCTTACATGACATTGTTAAACATTAAGCTGTCTTTGGCTCTTTTCTGCTGTAACAGATGTAAATTTCCCCTCTGTGGGACGAATAAAGGTATTCTGATTCTGATTACATTTAACCTGTTGTGGAAACAATTCTTGATGAAATTGATATGAAACAAATGCCATAAATATTGCTGTGACACTGGTGTCACATCGGGACTTTAACCCTAAACATTCACAGTAAATCCGGAGTGACATGCACAATTAGAAATATGATTATGATCTGGTCAGTTAATTTAGCTGATTCAATTATATTTAGTTAACATATGCTTTATTCTTCAATTCAAAGTATGTTCAAACAAATGTAAACCAAAAAATCATCCTCGTTAATTAAGTTATAAATAAGAGTTACTTTACCATTAAAGCCCAGATATTTGACACTAGGGGGGGCTACTTGTCAGAAATGTGTTCTAGGTGGTCTATTTAGTCTAAATGATGTTTCTCCAAAAGTAGAAATGTGCAGCAAAGTGATCGTAGGAAGGCAGATATAGCAAAAGATGAACGTAAACGACAAACGAGGCGATCGACATTTCCTGGTAAATCAACAATGGGTCCTCAATGTACACGCCCCGGATTCCTATGACGAAAATAATAGAATGTAGCCAGTTGTCATGTCTCAAGTTATACTGCAACACCGGCCGCTATTGCTCTGTAAACCTATACTACTGAATGCACCCCCTGTAATCTCAGAGGCACCCCAAGTCATTTTGTTCTGGAACCGGGCCTGATGTGTATTTTAACCGCTGCGCTGTGTGTATTTGAGATCTTTGCTGGAGATTTGATCGTGAATTAATGAACAGAATGTGGTTCTATCATCACAATAGGATGCAGTATTTTCAATTAATGCAGCATTTTATTTCTTAACTAGACAAGTACACACTCATTTTTATTGGAAATGAGTCCTTCTGTTCTATTTGATTATGTATTTACATCTGATTTCTTAATATAGATCACAATTAAATACCTCATACATAAATTAGTAGAACATGGAAATACGTAAGGTATTATAGGTTTAAATTAATATACTTTACATACATTATTCACACCCTACACAAAATATAGCTAACGAGAGGGGTCAACCATAATAAATCCCATTCAGATTGCTTGATAATGTGTAAGTACTTGATAGGAAATCAAACAAGTATTTTATTGTTTTTTACACACCTGTTCTGTGAAGCTTTATCTGAGGCTTCAAGACGGTATCCAATAATCTGCGCTGACGACAAATCTCCTCCTCGTATGCTGATAAAGCTTGAGCAAAAACTCCAAATATTTCATCGGCAGCTGCAGCTAGTCGCTCGTTGATAACACTTCTCAGTTTCTCAACTGCAGCCATTTCTACTGTGTGAAATATATCGATGTATGAAGACAAAATAAACCAAACCAACTTGTGTTTTTCTCGCTGGCATGAACAACACAACTTCCGGTGTAATGTTCTTCTTCGTTGGTTTAGGGAGGCGTTCTGCACTGATAAAGTTACATTACCGCCACCCAGCGCCGTATAGATAGAATATATCTATACGGTGCTTCCGCCACCTAACTAGATTGACATTCACATTATCCCAATCTCCCACAATAACTAATAACTTAAGGGAAACAAACAATAACATAAAAACAACATGTTCCCCAACACTTGTTCAGTAAGTTGCATGAATCACTTTTGTTTGACTTCTGGGTGAACCTTTTCTCACAAGTGTCACATTTGAAACGATTTTCACCAGCAGATCGGAAGTTACTAAATAAATAAATAAATGTACTTTGGGATACTTGTACTTCACTTGAGTATTTCCATTTTATACTACTTTGTACTTGTACTCCACTACAATTCAGAGGTAAATCATGTGCTTTGACACCACTACATTTATTTAGTTGGCGCTTTTCCACTGCAGGTTTAGTTTACTTTGCAGATTTGGATCATGTTAAGCCCGGAGCCTGTTTTTCAGGTCTCAGGCTCGAAAATGACATTCCCAGAACAAATTACTATGCCTTCACTTCTAAAAGGGGTACATTAATAATCTTTTTTCTCAAAGCAATGATAAACCTGTCAGTTGTAGAAAAGTCAGAATCAATATAGATTTTTTTTATTTTGAAGTAAATTCAGATTGAACATAGTAAAAAAAATGTAAATTATAGTGTCCGTCCAAAAAAAAAAAAATTACTTATAGTGAAAACCACCCTTGAATGATGGGATAGTAGACTAAAAGCTTTAGGAATTCAAACTATAACATATAATATACCCTGTATCAAGATACCTTTTTAGAGAGGTTTAGCAAAAAAAACCCACTTCTGAGGTCATATGGGTGGATTTGCCATATCTCTGGCCCCCCTCGGTCGATTTTGATGATTGACACCTCTTTTGAACCGTTAGAGCCAATAGAGAGCTAAAGTCTCTCCCTTTCAGGTGGACCTCCATGGGACCTTATTTCGGAAAAAATATGTATTGAAGTCAATGACGAGAGAAAAATTATCTTTTGATCCCGTTTGAATTGTACCACGAATTACACAAAGATGTTAATCAATTTAAAAGATAATTTTTTTGCATGATTTTTTTGAATAGTCTAATAAATATAAAATAATTGCCAGTGTTATCAGTTGCAAGTGTGTATTTGTTGTAATAATGACAACTTGATTTGAAGCCTGTGTTTGTGAGTGAGAGAGTGAGAGAAAGAGAGATAGAGCGCGTGCTCCAGGAATAATGCCGAATAGGCCTAATCAGAATCATTTCAAGTCCAGATTCAATGTTGTTTGCATAAGTAGGCTATATAATTTAGGCCATTTATTTAATAAGTTAATTTCAAGACAACTTTGGGAATTTTGCTACTTTGTTATGAGTTTTAAATACATTTTGAAAGTGTGGGGAGAGAGAGAGAGAGAGAGAGAGAGAGAGAGAGAGAGAGAGAGAGAGAGAGAGAGAGAGAGAACGTTGAGACGGACGTTGAGTTGGGGGCAGCTCGAGTGCGCTAGAATTTGAAAATACACAGCCGGAAAAAATCTGCCACTTCCTTATAGAGCCCCTCCTCCAACACACACGAACACGCACATGACCAATGAGGGCACGAGATAAGTTTGTGCACAGATGCAATGCTGACAGGCAGGTAGGGCATCCAGTTATTTTAGCCGGGCCGGCTAAAATGATTGGTCGTGCTTTTTACAGTACCACAGCTTCCACAGATAACATTTTTTAATGGATTTTTTGTCAAAGCACTTAAGATATTCATTACTATCGGGATGTTAAGAGCATTCCATGGAATATAACAAAAAGTGTATCTCGAGCCGGTCTCTCAAACTTACCTACCCCACCTTTAATGTTACTTCATGTTTAATCTTTATTAAATTAGAAATCTGATTTGTACAGCATTTTAGTAAGATAGTAGTATTTTAAAGTGTCAACAATATAATAATCAGACCCTGCAATAGAATAAATCAAGTTTCACTTTAGTTTTTCAAGTAACTCAACTCTAACTCACTCACTCAACATCATCAAGGTTATCTTTTAGGAATATGAGCATGTCCACATTTCCAGGTAGAAGCTGGGATGTTTGGGCATTTACAATATCCCCTGCTGTGGAAAAAACTCTCTTGCTTGGTACTGATGTTGCTGGGACAGAGAGATATGCTTTGGCCATGGGTGACAGCTATGGTAAAACTGTGAATTGTCTCTCCACCACTTCAAAAACAATACAGTTTTTGCCAAGAAGGTGAGGCTTATTAACAGGGCGACATATAAATATACTGTTGGTACTTGTCAATGTCTCTAGGCATGTACATGTAGCCCTGTAAATATGATGTCCTTTAGTGTTATCTGTTGTTGTATGTTCATGTTATAACCTACTTGTTGCCATGTTGGACAGGTCCCCCTTGAAAAAGAGATCGATGATCTCAATGGGACCATCTGGTCAAATAAAGTTTTTTTTTTTTTTTTAATTATAAAAAAAAAAAAGAAGAAATTATGAAAAAAGAAAAAATCGCGGTATATTTTCTCAGTCTCATGACGGTATTGAGACATCTATTTACCGCGATATCGCGATATTCGATATATCGTTACATCCCTACTCCTACCTGATTTCCCGATTGTGTTCACCTGGTGCCCCTGTGTTTTCTCCTCTCTCCTCACCTGTGTCTTGTTTGTGTGATTAGTCTTGTGTGTATTTAAGTTCTGGGTTTTCTGTCTGTCATTGTTGGTTCATTGTTTGTCTTTGACTGTGTTCACGGGTTAGTGTTCTGTTTGTTCCTTAAACCTTGAAATAAAGGTATTTTTTCTGTTTATTCTGCATTTGGGTCCTGCCTGCTTCACTCAACCCTAACAGAATGAACCAACCAGAAATGGACCCAGCAGATGATCCATTTGAGGTGGAATTAAGTAATTTTACCTTTTTTTTGGCTTGCTGCTTTGATTGGTGGAAGGGAGCGTCCAGTGTTCGGCAGAAGAGGGCCACTCTGGTAGAGGCGCACCGGTTGGCAACAGAGAAACCATGTTTGGTGAAGTTTTTACCTGGCTGGATTATGGACTTCCTCCAGACATGTGATTCCCGGCCTGCTAGCCCCAGGCATGCTAGCCCCCTGCCTCCCAATTCCCAACCTGACACCATACGTCTCGGTGTGTTCCGTCTGGAGTCAACCCCTGCTTCTTCCCCATTTCCTGCTCCTGTCCAGGAGCCGTTCTCGGGTACTCGTCTGGCTTTTGGAGGTCCACTGATCCTCCAAAAGGCTCCTAAGAGAAGGAGTCGCAAGTCCAGGCTAGCAGCCCGAGACCCAGAAGCCATGCTTTGGGCTCCAGTACAGGCCCCAGCAGCCATGGTTCCATGCTCCAGTGCCGGCCCACACAGCCATGGTTCCAGCCCCAGTTCTGGCCCCAGCAGCCATGGTTCCGGCCCCAGTTCTGGCCCCAGCAGCCATTGTTCCGACCCCAGTTCCGGCCCCAGCAGCCATGGTTCCGGCTCCAGAACCGGCCCACAAAGCCATGGATCCGTGCACCAGTACCGGCCCACACAGCCATGCTTCCGTGCTCCATTACCTGGCTCACACAGCCAGGGTACAGGCTTCTGTTCCGTGCCCAGCAGCCATGGTTTCGGCTCCAGTACTGGCTCTCCGGCCGACGCCAGCTCCCCGTGTCCTGTCGGTGTACCGGCCGACGCCAGCTCCCCGTGTCCTGTCGGTGTACCGGCCGACGCCAGCCCCCCGTGTTCTGTCGGCGAACCGACTGTCTCAAGTCTCCTCTCGAGTCTCTTCTCGAGTCCCCTCTCAAGCCACCTCTCAAGTTCCCTCTCGAGTCCCCTCTCCAGTTCCCTCTCGAGTTCCCTCTCGAGTTCCATCTCAAGTCCCCTCTCCAGCCCCTACTCAAGTCCCTTCTCCAGTCCCTACTCAAGTGTCGTTGGAGGTTCCACTGGGGGTCCTGCCAACTCCATGTCCTGTCCCGTTGGGGGTCCCGCCAACTACTCTTCTTCCGGGGGTCCTGCCAACCCTATGTCCTGTGCCGTTGGAGCCCACTGACTCTTCCAGCCACTGCCTTCGCCCTCATGCCCGGCCCCCTGAGTTTGCCCGCTGTGGCCTTCGCCCCTTTATGAACTCTGCCTTGCCCCCGGGCCGTCCGCCTGAGAGCCCCACCATGAACTCTGCCTTGCCCCCGGAACGTCCGCCCGAGATCCCTTCCGTGTCCTCCGCTGTGCCCCTGGGATGTGGACGTTTTTTTTTTTTTTTTGGATTGTTTGTGTTTTGGGACGTCTGGGACCCGTCCCTTGAGGGGGGGGGTGGGTAATGTTACGATCTGTCTGTGTTGTGTTTTGTCTTGTCTTTTTCTGTCTTTGGTTTCATGTTGTATTTTGAAAAGTGTTCACCCCCTGTCTTGCCTGTTGCTTTCTGTCTGTTTTCCCTCCTACCTGATTTCCCGATTGTGTTCACCTGGTGCCCCTGTGTTTTCTCCTCCCTCCTCACCTGTGTCTTGTTTGTGTGATTAGTCTTGTGTGTATTTAAGTTCTGGGTTTTCTGTCTGTCATTGTTGGTTCATTGTTTGTCACTGTGTTCACGGGATAGTGTTCTGTTTGTTCCTTAAACCTTGAAATAAAGGTATTTTTTCTGTTTATTCTGCATTTGGGTCCTGCCTGCTTCACTCAACCCTAACACAGCTGGGATTAATCAGCCAAGGAGTTAAAGAGCTTGTAGGAAGCCAGGCTGAGCTCCGGAATTCCGTCTCTACCCAGATACAGCTGATGGATCACATGCAGCAATTCCTCACTCACCTACTGCTCCGCCGATGACGTCATTCCCAGCTGACTGTTTTCCTGCCGCACAACCGTCAGGTGGTTGATTATGCCATCGAGTTTCGCACAACGGCAGAGGACAGCGGGTGGAATGTTCTGGCTCTTCGTGACACTTTCTTGACTGAACTTTCGGATCCAATAAAGGAGCAGCTGGCTCCTCTGGAGGTGCCACAGGACCTGGAGTCTCTCATCGCTGTGTCCATCCGGATCAACAACCGACTTTGGAAGAGGGAGTGAGAACGCCGGCACACCCGTGACGGACATCCAAGTTTCCAGGGCTTTCCTCGGAGAGCCGCTCCGCCAGGGGAAGTTTTCCTGCCCGCGGCTTCGGAACGTCAGAGGACAGCGCTCCCGCTTGACTCAGACGAACCCATGCAGTTGGGTAGGACCAGGCTTTCTCTGGAGGAGAGGCAGCGCCGTCTACGGGAGGGTTGCTGTTTCTACTGTGGCCAGTCGGATCACCAACTCGCCTCATGTCCGGGAAAAGACCGAGCTTACCAGCCAAGAGGAGGGCGCTGGTGAGCAAGGTTCCCACAGACTTTCCTCCTCGACCAGTTACCCAGGTAAACATTTTGATAAACAATCAGGCCATTGACCAAGGGGTGCTTATAGACTCAGGGGCTGACAAAAGTCTTATGGACAAACAGCTACAAATAAAAACTGTTCCGCTATCTTGCCCCATTAACGCCAGTGCTTTAGACAGTCATCTTTTGTTCACAGTTACCGGCAGGATACTGCACAGAGCCTATTCAGATCACTGTTAATAAGGACCAGAAAAGTATGCAGTTTCACATTTTCGAATCTGCTCAGCACCCGATTATTTTGGGTTTTCCGTGGCTAAAAATCCACAACCCACACATTGACTGGCGCTCAGGGAAAATTAAGGAGTGGGGAGAGGATTGTATTAACAGGTGTAAACATTCACGCTCTGTTATTGCACCAACAGACCCTGGTAGGATCATTATAGATCACCCTGACTATCCTGACCTACAGAAAATACCTCGTTGTTACCACGTTTTAAAGGAAGCCTTTAACAAATCAAAAGCCATGTCACTACCTCCTCACCGATCTTTTGATTGTCCCAATGTCCCATTGATCTCCTATACCGGGAGCTCCTATTCCCAAGGGAAGACTGTATTCTATCTCAAGACCAGAGAGAGCAGCAATGGACGACTACATCTCCTCTTTAATCAAATCAGGGATTATTCGTCCTTCATCTTCACCCGCCGGGGCGGGGTTTTTCTTCGTAGGAAAGAAAGACGGGTCTCTGAGACCTTGCATAGACTACAGTCCTCTTAATAACCACTGACCCTTCGGCGGGTCCGAAACCACAACATCTGCAAGCAACAGTGTCTGAGGGCTTCTTAAGATTTAATAAACTATGAATGTTTCATATCCATGTAACGGGAAGAAACTCAGCTAACTGATGAATTTCTTTTTTTGTTGCAAAAAAAAACACAAGGCTAACGCTGAGCCTCTGAATTAGCCCTGTGCGAAAAAATATTAACGCCGTTAGCACAGAACTCTAGCTATACCGATCAATATACTTATTGGATCTGCACAAACAATCTTAGATAACATCCTGAGAGTCCACAGATTATAGAAATATAAGGATCATCACTGAGCGATCAGAACTCGTGACAGGGGAAGCAAATACAGACAACACACGACGTAGCTTTAGGTAGCAAAACACGGAGATATGCTCACTTTAGCTGTTATTCTGATCAAAAGTCGTGTTCAATGGCATTAAAACGAGAAAAAACGTGGCTGAAGGTTAATCCATAGGTTAATCCAATGTGTCTGTCACTTTGAAACAAGTATTGATAATCCATAATTCAATTTGTATGCAAAAATTGGAGAAGACAAATTTGCTGCTAATGGTAGCCACCAGAGGTGCAGAGCAGCTTCCGGTTTTTCTACGCGTCACTCTCACTCCTTATTTGGTAACCTGTGTGTGTATGTGGAACTTTCCCTCGATTCCATTGGCTCTAGCGGTTAAAAAGAGATGTCAATCATCAAAATCGACCAATGGGTTCCAGAGAAACTGCAAAAATGCCCATTTCCACCCAAATGGCCCCAGAGGTGGAGTTGTTTTTGCTAAACCTCTCTAAAAAGGTCAAATGTCACTTGTTTTGCATCAATCTTCATACAGGGTACTTACTATATGTTGTACTTTGGATTCCTAAAGCTTTTAGTCTACTAACCCATAGGGGTCTAACGGTTCACAGAATTCACGGTTCGGTACGTACCTCGGTTTGGGGGTAACGGTTTGGTACGGGTTCGGTACAACAAGAAAAAGCAAAAAAAGGTCCCAAATGCATAATTCCAGGTTTGTTGTTATTTATTTTTGAACAATAGTGCAAGTTTCAGTATAAAAATAAGGAACTCTAACATTTTGAATAATTAACAAACCACAAACAGTACCACAGAGACTCAGATGGCCATATTATCTATAATTTATTTTGGTCTCTCGGCTTTCATGTATATTGGCTTCTTAAAAACAGCGGGGATAAGCTGTAGAACTGCTGTTCCGGGCTCCGGTGATTGGCAAATCTGGGTGATGCCTTCTGATATGATTTAGCATGTTTGACGTGTGTTACTACCATTAGCATACCGCACCGCTGTCGAACAACGCCGACACACCGTCCTCGTCCAATCCACCACTCGTCCGATCCACCATTTGCACTCCATCGTTAGGAGTCCACAGGGAACCCGAAATGTTCCCACACAGCTGATTTAAAAGAAGCAGGTGGGTTCTAGCTCCTGTGTGTTATCTGAAATCGCCAAACTAACTTTTCTTCTTCTAGTATTTTGTTCGTTTTGTTGTGTTTTCTTCTTGTTCTTCATTTGTTGTTTAAGGGCGGCTGGCAAACAGCTTTTAGGCGCAACACCGCTCCCTGGATTATATGTAGTATAATGGATATTGCCCTGAGTGACAGACTTTTTTCCCACTCGTAAAATAAGGCGTATTCATCGTGTGACTGCATGCGCCGAACCATGACGGTTCGGGACGAATACGGATACCGTTACACCCCTACGCATCATCCAAGCAACCCGGTATCACGGCAAGACATGAACATGTGACGATCTACCATGCTGGGAGACGTGAATATGTCACGGTTTCGTCCCTTCAAACGTGACAGTTACACGGTATTGTTAACATGGCCCAACCAGTGGAGAAATACCCGGAAGTGCCAAGCAAATGGCCTACCGCGCCTATTGGTCGGTTTTTATTGTCAAAATTTGATGTTTTTAATTTATTTTTTAATCGTCACACTTGATTTCGCCGATTTTCTTGTTGCCCTAGCTCAGGGGTCGGCAACCCGCGGCCCTTGGGCCGCATGCAGCCTTTTAGCCCCTCTGCAGTGGCTCCCTGTAGCTTTGCATTTTTATTTATTTATTATTATTAATTCTTTTTTTTTTTTCTCTCTTTTTTTTCTTTCAAAGGGTACACCTCTTATTTTGGAGATCGAGGTGATACTGTGACACTGAAATAAA
>CALSBZ010046801.1:693-12683 GCA_943591055.1 Gobionotothen gibberifrons
AGAGCACAAGTCACTACAATTGCAGGTTTGAATCCTGCATGTGTTCCTTTTACAGTAATCTCCTCAATCTCTGCTTTTTCAAACCTTTCAAAAAATAGAAAACTAAGCATGAATCAACTGATACATGTCAATTTTGTTATGTAATCTAGATTTTCAGGTTGGAAACTCATGACATGTATTTGGTCGCTCAAATGTTTAAGGACAAATGAAAAAAGTAGCCTTTTTTAGAAATGATGGGCATTTCTTTCCAAAAGTAAATGTAATAATCTGTATAAACTTTTATTTTGACAGTCTGGCTTCTTTCTCATCAATGATGGGTGTGCCCCTATCATGTACATATGCATGCTTAATTGACCACAATAATTCATTCATAATCATATATCATGATCTTATTAGTATATCACATTTGCTTTTCGTATTAAAACGTATGTTACCGCATATTTCTTCAGCCTATGTTGCTGTATGATTATTATTACTTTCTTTTCGTTGTTTTGTTTTGTTAGTTCCCATTGTAAAGCGTCCTTGGGTTTCGTGAAAGGCGCTATATAAATTGAAATTATTATTATTATTATTATTAACCACCTGACCTACTCCATTGGTCTTTGTGTGGTCAGAGGAAAGCCAGAACATATTTACGTTAGACCAGAGGACCAACCTTTAAATGCATTTTCTCCCATGATCTATGCTGTGCTTGATCTCAGCAAAAATGATTTAAATGGAAAGAAAAACATTACTTTCCCAGAAAAGGACGTTTTCAAGATGAAGATGTAGACAATAAGATCTCCAGTTTCAAGGTGCTTTGATATGTGTAGGAGTATAGTGAGGTGACTTTAGCAAAGGTTAAAGACAGTGCCTCTTAGAAACTCAAAGTTAAGGGAGTTACACTTTACATAATTTATGTTATTTAGTCGACACTTTGATGTCAAGTGCCTTATATCACTAATGCACACAATGAACTCATACAACCTCTTGAATTGTTGGCTTTATTGATAACACATGCACATTTTACAAGCTGAAGAAATAATAATAATAATAATAAATTCAATTTATTTTGCGCTTCTCATCTGCCAGGACAAATCTCTAAGCGCTTCACAGCAAAGGACATTGATAACATTTGAAAGGTTAAAAAAAAAAATATATATATATAAATAAGATAAAAGTCGGAGATAGCAATACAAATGGCAATACTCCAGGTGTACCATGCTCAACGTTTATTGGAAGGCCTGCCGAAAGAAGAGGGTCTTAAGGCCGGTTTTGAAGGCCTCAGTGGAAGGGGCAGATCTCAGCTGATCTGGGAGGGAGTTCAGAGGCGCGGGGCGAATGAGCAGAAGGCTCGGTCTCCCATTGTTCGGAGACGAAAGTGTCATCTCATTGACATTTGTGGTTGGTTGGATGTGGAAAATAAAATGTGCCTTTTTATAATTATGTGAAAACATGTTCAGTCCCTTCTCTGGAAAGTCAGAAGTAGACCTTGCATAGTCCACCATTTATATAACTGGATACCTCAGACTTTCAAGGTTAAATAGTATTAAGGTAATGAAAGACAGCTATTAACAAAAGGCACATCACAACATTTTTGGATCAGGCATATGATGAGGGGAGGACACTGAGACGCGCTGAGGCTGTCTTGATGAATGGAGAAGTCATTGGGAAGTGAAATTGAACTGAAAGAAGTTAGTAAAACTGAAAAATTGCCAGCTGTAACAAAACTGATGTGACCTTCTACAAAGCACCAGCTTCACCACTGATAATGATAAAAACAACACATTAAAGACCACATAGCTATTCTTCTGCATTTTTTCTTATTCCTTAAACACCCACTTCTCATATTTTTAATGTACAGCTTTTGAATGCAAACTCAACCAAACTTGGCGCCTCCCAATCAAAACTTCACATCCTTACATTTCACATTCACACACTAACACGGATGTTGTGCTCTTTGAACTTGGCAGTGATTTATGTTGCACTATGACATTTTCCTCCACTCTCTCTTTAAATATATATACACATAAAACATGAAATTGGTTATACAAGGTTAAAAATGTGTGTGTGGGAGGACCACTTCGATCTATCTTGATATGATTTGGGAGATGTTGTTCACCGCACCTGCCCTCCACTATCACCCACACGGATGCTCCACTCGTCATCACTCACACTAACTGCGTACGATTGGTATTTATGTCTCTCATCTGAGCCCAACTGAAGCAACAGCTCTGAATTACAGTGAAGATGGAAGTATTTCCCAGAGCTACCCTCAGTTTCAAGGAAAAAATACATCCATTATAAAACCGTAGGCTAAAACAAAAATAAAACATGTGTGTTGTGCACCGACAGAAATGCTAGAGAGATGCATGTTATTTACGTTTGCTTTCTCTCATTCCAGGCTTCCTGATTATTTTCACCTGTGTCTCCTGTGCTCATCAATGTCAGCCCCGCCCCTGATTGGTCCCACCTGTGTCTAGTTACCCTGTGCTTATATTCCCCTGTCTCCCAAGTGTTCTTTGTCAGTTCGTTATTGTCTCTTGCTATGGTCAGGTCTATGCTCTTTGTGCTCTTGTTAAGTTTGATTCCTCACTACGTGAGCGCTTTCATTTTGTTCCTCTATTTTTGTCATCTCGGCTAGAGATTTGATAGTTACCTTTTTTGTTGTTCATTGCTGTATTTGGAAAATAAAGTATCTTACAAATACTTTACCTCTGTCTCCCGGGTCGTGCAATTGGGTCCTACATCCTAAGTGTCTGAGTTCGTAACAATGTGCCTGTTTTTAAATCTCGTTAAAAAACCTACCTGTTCTCGACGTATCAGTCTATGTTTTCTAAATTGGGGTTTTCTATTTTGTTGTGTTTTTAAATGTTTTTACATCATGTATGAGGGTTTTCAGTCTGTGGCTACAAGTATGGTTTTATTGTCTCGTGCTTTTACATTCGTTTCTTTTTGTCCTATCGGTTTTGTCTAAATGTATTTATGCTGCTTTTTTATATATGTATTGATGTACAGCACTTTGGTCGACTCTGTGCTTTTAAATGTGCTATGTAAATAAAGTTGGATTGGAAGAGCGAGTTATTAGTTTAAGGCATGTTTATGTTGTCAGAAAGTCTTGGAATTGTTTTCTTTTATTGGTCATGTGTACATACTGTATCTACAGTGTAGTTATGACAATGGAAATCTTAGGTCACCGGCTCCTCCAACAGTGCAACACAATAACACAGAAAAAACAGATTTCTTTTTTGGAATTAATGACTTGTTTACCTTTGCTTTGCTTCTCTTCCAGGTCAAAGACGGTGATGAACAGCCTCAGATGACTGTGGACATTGGGGATCCACACACAGAGTCCCTGGAGGAGGCCGTGGAAAAAGGTTCAGACCTGGTTTACTCTCTCAACGACAGGCCGCCCTGGTACCTCTGCATATTGCTCGGTTTCCAGGTCAGTTCATCTCATCACTTGTTGGGTCAACTATGATAGTATTTATGTAAGATAGATAGATAGGTAGGTAGGTAGGTAGGTAGGTTGACTCCTTCTCCGTCTTGCCTCTTATGAGTTTATAGCCCTATTCGCACAGGGATAGTATTACCTGGTGACCTCTAGTGATTTGTAATAATTGCAGAGGTCGACTATGATCTTAATCTTTTGCAAATCTGCCATGTCTGTAATTTGTCAAGTACAAATTCCACAACAAAGTACCTACGATATATCTCCAAACACAGAAGTGATGTCTCCTGCAAAAATGACAAATAATTAAGCAAAAATAATTAAACAAAATGGCTCTTGAGGGCGTGAAGTGACAAAAACATTCAACATGCCTCCATTAAAGCCCATTGTAATTTCAGGCTGATATTTCCTCACGGTAGCAGCCGCACACCTTTAGTTAAACTGCCAAAAAGGCCACATTATTAACCCGAAAGTACATCACCATCAAGTAAGTTCAAAAGTTTGCAGTTATTATTACATTACATTTCATTTGGCTGACGCTTTTATCCAAAGCGACTTACAATGCCCAATTACAGGGACATTCTCCCTGGAGTAACTAAGGGCTAAGTGCCTTACTCAAGGGCACACTAGTGGTGGTGTTCCTGGTGGGATTTGAACTCACAACCTTCCAATCCCACCTCACTATCCATTAGACCACCACTATCCCAGTTCAAATATTCTGCTGCTTTTCCAAGCCATTTTACTTTCTTTTCTTCTCTCATCACACATTCAAGCCCCCAGTGTTCATGTATCATTTCAATCTAAATTCTTCACTTTCTTCTTAGACATTACATTTCAGCATAGCAGTTTAGCGTCAGATTTTCAGCATAAAGCATTCCCACTAGCAATTTCTTCAGGAATTGCATTCTCTAGTTATTAATAATGTTCTATAATAAGGTGCAATTACGTATCTGCCACTACGTTTTTTACACTACTAAATACTGTTAATATTTACATTAATTATGTGACCGTCTGTAGATATTTAACTGTTATTTTTACTACACTGTTAGTGTACAGTTTTATTATTAATATGCTGCTGTGTTTATTGTATTTTTGTAACTCTGGCACAACAATTTCCTTCGGGATAAATAAAGTCCTATCTTATCTTAAAAGCAAATCCCTGACAAATGATCACTTCGTTAAGGTGCTTTGGACTCCACTTAACTGCTATTTAAATCATCAGCTAGCCTTTAAATTACTTTACACCATTTGTAGTTTACTTTTGGTTTAACAAGCCAACACATGGCAAACAATGAGCCAAAAGAGCTTAAATATCACATGTTTTTACATTCAATAAAAAAACAAACCTGTATGCATTTGAATTAAAATATGAATTAATCAACAACAAACTATTCATGGAGTAACGGCACCCCCTCCCTTCTTTGTGCTCTAAAAGCAATTCAGAATCAGAAAACCTTTATTCGTCCCACAGAGGAGACATTTACATTTGTTACAGCAAGAAAAGAGCCAAAGAAAGCTTAAAGGGGACCTATCATGCAAAATGCACTTTTTGATGTCTTTTATACATAAACATGTGTCCCCGGTGTGTCGGGGAACTCACGCCGCGTCAGAAAATGAAACCCTCTCTCTTTTCCTCCGTACCCAAATCTCTAAAAACGGGGCTACAACGGAGCTGATCCAGATTTGCGTCCGATATGACGTAATATCTGAAATGTGGACCCACGGCCCAATCAGAAACGTTGCTATCAGAAACAATGCCCGACTGTTTTGGGCATAATATGGTCGGTGTTTACATTAGCATCGCTAACACTCAGAGCTAACCTGTACTGGAGAGCATGTGTGTGAAGAAGCAGGAAATAAAAAGGAGCTCACCTTGTGGTATAACCGGCAAGAGAGAAAGCCTTTGAGCTCCATACTGTTTCAGAAATAATCCTTGATAATCCATGATATGGCGTTTCATCACGGCAGTATTTAGTTTAGACAGTAGCTGCCGGGTCCCGCATGAGCTCAGACCCCTCCTTTTTTATTTAAAGCTTTATACCCCAAATCAGCACTTTTGAAACAGGAAGTGAAATAGAGGGATATGAGGCATGGCTAGAATGGGTGATCTGTTTGGTATTTTGAGCAAAACACGTCATAGACATGTTTTTTTGTATATTTGTATATATCTGAGACCTATGCTATTGCCTAAAAATAGCATGATAGGTGACCTTTAACGTTAACTAAGAAGTATGCATAAAAAAAATTCAAAGATTACACAATTTACAAAATACACATCTGTATCAGTTTTTATGATATAGCAGCCAGGTCTATCTTGTCCTGTTCTCAGTAAACGTTCTCACAATCCTACAATAACGTGCTTAAAACCATTTACAGTAGTTACAATTAGAAGGTGATTTAGAAGACTTCGAAAATGATCTCCCTTTGTGAGCGGCTGTCACAAACATTCAGTCGGTAAGCCACAAGGATTACATTTTGACATTAAACCTTTCATCTTCTTATCCAGCTGCTGTCAAGATCTGACAATAAATTAGACGCAACTAGTTTCTTTATTTGGTTGAAATCCATTCTTTGCTTTTGATTTACAGAATACAGTAGAGGACAAATAATATTATTACACTTATTTATTGAGTCTACTTTAGAATATCTTGATTTTGAGAAGCCATGACATTTGAATGCAGTACATTTACCTTAGTTATTTATTTAATAAATGTACTTAATTTGTACTGTGCAAAATGCATACACTTTAAAGAGGTGGTCATGAATCAGCCATTTAGATATTTATAGTGTAATAGTTTCAGTTTTCTTGTTGGTTAGGGTTATGGGCTATTTTGTTTAGCCTATAGGCCTATAGGCTAAACAAAAATGTTATATTGTGCATACATATATGATTTACTATTTTTCATTTCATTACATTTTTTAATGGTTAATTCTTGCTTCTGTAACAAAATAATTTCTAAATCTATCTATCCATCCATCTATCTATCTATATATCTATCTATCTATCTATATATCTATCTATCTATCATGTCTATCTATCTAAAAAAGCAGGGAAAGCAAATAAAGGGTTTTTCGGTGCGTTTTACTTGACATTGAAATATGTAATGTATGATATTTAGTATTCAGCAGGGCATATGGACTTGCTGTGTGATATACTACCTGATTAAGTCAAAGAAAAACGGGCACAAGTTCAAGAGTGGCATGTCTGAAACTGAAAGATTCACAAAACACAACAATAAAACAAAAAGAAACTTGAGAAGTTAACTGTTGACCCCAAACAGTCTCTCCAGTTAGACCCATCACTAAAACAGCTGCAACAACCTATTTTTCCACTGGGATCTTTTTCTTCAACTTCTCATGGTGCATCTTTTTATCACCTCTCTGTTTTTACTTAACGGTCCCCTATTATACTGTTTTTCATCAATATATTATAGGTCTCAGATATATTCAAAACATGTCTCTGAAGTATTTGGCTCGAAACACCAAACAGATCATTGCAGCATCCCATAATCCCCTTAGATATTTGGTTAAAAAGAACACAATGGTGCTCTTGGAGGAGAGGTGATAAGGTGGGGGGGGGGCAGTTACCTTGGTTGGTGATTGGCCAAAACATTGTTATGACATCATAAAGTGGCCAAAATCTGATCAGTTCATTTTCAGACAGGTTTTATATAAATGGATCAGGACAAAAAGAGAGAGAATCTTTTTTCCTGAAACTTTCAGAGTGTCTTTCCACAGAGGGGACACATGTTGATGTAGAAGAGACATGAAGAAGAGGGGACACATGTTGATGTAGAGGAGACATGAAGAAGAGGGGACACATGTTGATGTAGAGGAGACATGAAGAAGAGGGGACACATGTTGATGTAGAAGAGACATGAAGAAGAGAGGACACATGTTGATGTAGAAGAGACATGAAGAAGAGGGGACACATGTTGATGTAGAAAAGACATGCACAAGTGGATTTTGCATATATAGGTGAGCTTTATGCACAAACGACATACATTTCTCAGAATCATGCCTTCCAGGAAGAGAATGAAGATGTGGTAACCAGATACCAAACAAAAAGTTTTTCCGAACATGTATATCAAATATAAATATTTAAACAGATATTTTACATAATATTTTGGGTGTTGTGGGGCAATACATGGATCTAAAAGTGTATTTGTACCTTCGCTGACATAAACAGAGCAACTGAAACCCACATAGATAACAGCAATTTCCAGTTGGGTCTTTAACAAGGGTCTGCGCTTGTTAACAGGGAGGGATCTTTCATCCACTTTAAAGACTGTCTCGACTGAAGAGAAAAAACAAAACAGGAAGAGTCAAAGTGCTGTAAATTCCTAGCTGGTTGACGAGCTGTAAATCCAGGGCTATCTGTTTTAAACCCTTAAAACATGTGTACATATTTTCTGGGTCACCTCTGGGTAAACTGTTTGACTTTATCATACCATTAAATAGTGTCTTTTAAATCTTAATGTTTGTTAAACGACACCTTAATGTTACATGGCATTTCAGCAGAATAATAAGGTTGTCTTCTCCTTGAATTTAATCTGATTAAGACCTTGATTCTTAAGAAAGGAGGTCTTTTGAGGGTCTGATCACCCTTTGCCCGTTCAACTATCTCACACCCACAATTATTGTAACATTCTCAAGTTAAGGGTAAAGACAGGGCATGCCAACCATAGCAACGGTGGGGCTGATTGGTGTGTTTATGCAAGCAATTGGTTAATTCACCAATTATTTATTTTTTATTACAGGTCATTAGATCATTGCTGTATCCAATTAGGTGTAAAACATGTTTTAGATGTTCTTTGGGAGCATGAAAACTATCTACCATGTTAGATATATATACAACTGCTGATCTACACATGGAGGCCTCTTTACTCTTCCTCATATGAACTAAAATACATTGACATATAGGTGTTTGTTTGTGGTTAAAGGCACGGACACACCAGGCCGATTATCAGCGTCGGTGGGCGTCAGGCCGACGATGAGCGTCGACACGCCCTACTCAGATTGGTGTGTCCCGCACCGTCGGGTCTTTTCGGCCGTGAAAACCCACCGATTCAACATGTCGAATCGATGGGCAGTGCATGAGAAGCGAAACGGAAGTGAGGGACCCAAACAAACGATTAAGAAGGCAAATCTGAGATTTCATTGAACTCCAGCTCTCGACACAGGTTCGGGAAAGCCCCATGAGCTTCTCGCTGTAGAGTGAAAATGGAACGCACACGCTATTTGTTGTTTGTTTATATCACGCAGTCTGTTCTTCTTCTCTCGGTTATCACGCAGTCTGTCTTCCGGTTGTTGCCTCTTTTGAATGATGAATACACACTACCGCCGCCTGCTGGTAAGGAGAGTTATTGCCACTCACGCATGCGCAGTTCGTACGTGCTTCTTGGCCGTCGGCTGAAGTCTTTGCGGTGTGTTCCAGTCAGTGTTAATTTCGTCAACGAAAAATGTTCGTCAACGACCTTTTTTACATGACTAAGACGAGACGATGACGACCTAAAAATAGATTCTTGATAACGAAAACTTTGACGAAATGTATTTTTAGTTTTCGTTGACGAGACGGGACTAAGGTGTTAATGGTGGACTATCGGACACTCAAAATGCAGGGTATTTCCCCCCAAGTGTCCATCTTGTCTGTCAAAATGCATCTTACGTTTCTAATTTGCAATATCATTATTTCCGCTCTCTTCACTCCAGAAGAGCGATCTCCCTGTGTCTCTCTGTGTCTCTCTGTGTGCGGGGCCTAACAGACACGCTGCAGCGGCACACAGAGATCTGCCGGGGACGGAGCGGTCAGAAGTGTTGAGACACTTTACAAGGCTCAATGTGGACAAAGCTCGTTTGCCAACATTTTGTTTTCGCGTTAGCGCGTTGACAAGAGTAGAGTAGTCTGTCCAAACAGCCGGCCAAAAGGCGTCCTATCCAGTCGGAGAAATGCACAATTTTCGACTTCCTTAACTCGTAGCTCTGTTGCCCCAATTACGAGTAATGTTATCACATCAGGTGTGCAGAGGTGGGAGAAGTACTCAGATCTTGTAGAGTAAAAAAATACCATAGTGTAGGAAGAGTTCCTCAAGTAAAAGTAGAAAAGTATTATCATCAAAATATAGTGAAAGTAGAGACAGTGAAAGTAGTCATTGTGCAGATTGGTCCATTTCAGAATAATATATATGATATGTTTTTATAATGATTTATCATTGAAGTATTCTCAAAGCTGGTAAAGGTGCAGCTAGTTTGAATGACTTTGTATACTGCAGGGTAGCTTGTGGATTTACTCCAGGTGGAACTAAAGTCTGATTTAACACTTGATTATATTTCACATCATTCATCCACATCTGTAAAGTAACTTAAGGTATTAAATACAAGTAGTGGAGTCAAAGTACACCATTTACCTCTGAACTGTAGTTGAGTAGAAGTACACAGTAGCAGCACATTTAAATACTCCAGTAAAGTAGAAGTACCTCAACATTTTACTCAAGTACAGTACAATATTTTAAAATGATTATATATATTTAATTTATTTCACATTTAAATAAAGCAATTAATTCGGTTAATAATTTGTTAGTTTTTCCCTTTAAAAACTAACAAAAAGTAAATACAAGAATACGTTAAAGTACCGGATCGATAAGCAGTATCGATAAGACTAGTACCGTAGAAAACCTTAACGATACCCATCCCTAGATATTACACAATTAAAGTGTTAAGAGAGTGAAATATTGCTTTACGAATTTCAACATTTGATGCTGTCACCTTGATTCCAATGTCAGAAACCTGTATTTGCCTAACTGAATTGGTTTAAAGAGAGAAAACATTTGGACTAAAATGTAATTTTTCATCGACTAAAAGTTGACAAAAACGTTTTGAGTTTTCGTCGACTAAAACTATGAAGGATAGAAATGACTAAAATGTGACTAAAACTAATAACCATTTTCGTCTAAAGACTAAGACTAAGACTAAATCAAAAACAGCTGCCAAAATTAACGCTGGTTCCAGTGCGACACATGGCCAAGACGCAGAGACGTGAGGCGACGCAACAGTCGGGGTTCGTCTGTGTCAGTTCTTTGTTGTCAGATTGGTGTGTCCGGGCCTTAAGACCCATCTCGTGTAATACTAATATCCCAAATTTGGTTCCAGGGTTTGATCTTCGTTACAATTCATTTTCCAGTTGTGTCCTCTTTAGCTTTTCCATTAAACGCAAACATCTAAAGAACATTTTAGAATAGCGCTGACAAAGAATGATGATTGTAACAAATGAAATAAACTGTACCAAAGGTTTGCATTTTGACATCAATAAAAGCTGATCAGTTTTGTTTTACATAGTTTTTACAACAACTCATCTAGATGCATATCAGCTGTTATAATGAGTTATTTTAGCATATATCTTTTCCATTGTTCCTTGAGATGTCTGGTTTTGGAACACCATCGGAAAAAGAAAGCAATTAAGATGTCTTTGTTTAAAGAAACATCATTTCGTATTTAAATATATTCAGAAAGAAGACTAGAGGAAACCAGAAGTCAGGATATTTTAAAGTGTTATGTTGTTTCTCTTCCGCCCCTTCAAAGAGTCCCCAGATGATCTAATCATCTATTATAATGAGTTATTTTAGCATATGCATTTTCCATCATTCCTTGTGATGTTTGGTTTTAGAAAACCTCCTTGGAAAGCAATTAAGATGTCTTTGTTTAAAGAAACAAAAATATCTTCTATTTAAATATTGTCAGAGAGAAGAGTCAGGATATTTTATAGTGTTACGTTGTTTCTCTTCCACCCCTTCAAAGAGTCCCCAGATGATATAACTTTATCTTCCTCTGCAGCATTACATCCTGGCGTTCGGGGGCATCATCGCGGTCCCCCTGATCCTGGCCGAGCCCCTCTGCATAAAGGACAACAACAGCGCCAAGAGCCAGCTCATCTCCACCATATTCTTTGTGTCGGGACTAAGTACACTGCTGCAGACATCCATCGGTACAAGGTAACCAACCCCAGTCTCACAGTACCAGTGAACCATGATATTGCACTGAAGAAGGTCCACACATATGCAACCGGGGTCGATTCGCGGTGTCTGTTTTTGTTTCGTTGAAGGATGAGACCCGAGCCAGCTTAAAGTTGAGCCGATCTCCTTTTATTCACTGACTGACAACAGATATATAACGAATCAGTCGTTATTAAATTAGTTTTCCCTCACACCGACTCTTCTCACGTGAAATACATTCACAAAAAGGGAAGTCCACACAAAAAGAATCTGTTTACACATACATGCACGATTTAACAGCTTCTGGTTGCGTGTGAATTTCCCAGGTATTCAAACCCTCTACGGATTTAAGATTTACAGCAGGTACAAACTGAGGGAATATTTCTAGTTAATAGTGTTCCCAAGTTGCAGGGAACTCAAGTATATTACCCTTTTTTTCACACCTTTGCCCGGAATGTTTTACACTTCCGATAATGAGGTATGAAGTATTTAAATCGTGATGTATTGAGGATTGTGTGGCAGTATACCCCTGACCTCCCACACTTGCCCTAACTACACTGTCTCTTTGCTGC
>CALSBZ010046801.1:23539-47070 GCA_943591055.1 Gobionotothen gibberifrons
TGATGTAGAAGAGACATGGAGAAGAGGGGACACATGTTGATGTAGAAGAGACATGAAGAAGAGGGGACACATGTTGATGAAGAAGAGACATGAAGAAGAGGGGACACATGGTGATGTAGAAGAGACATGAACAAGTGGATTTTGCACAATAGGTGACCTTTAAACAATATGTAATGTGACGTAATGTTTTATCATGGTATAAATAAGACCGCGGCACTCCTCAGGGGACTGGAAGCTCAAAACACATCTCCTGAATCTCACACCCCCGAGGTGTTCTGGCCCTGTAGGTTTTTCATACAAAATCAAACAGGATATCTTAGAATTTGCCTTATAATACACAATACATTTTCTATTTCATTGTTTCAACTACAATGTTTAAATTGGAATCGAGTAACATGCTTACTGAACATCTTGTCTTGTGCACGTTTCTTAGTATTCCCATGGCTGCAAACATTCCCATTACACAGCATGAAGTGCTTCACGCTCAGCATGAAATGCCATTTAAAGGCAGGGAGTAAAGTCATTTCAAATGGCAACTTTCACTACACTTGTACTTTTACTTACCCATAATCCTTTACACGTTGACAAGTATCGTGTAGTTACGCCTGCTGTGTCAAATGGCATGTTTTCACTTGCTGTGGCCTCCCCTCTAACTGTGATCTATGGAAGCATGCCATGCTCAGGCAGAATAACTAATGGCCTAGAGCAAGGGCCAGGTCATCGGGGAAACCACTGTGAGTGAGACATTTTATCCTGTCTTCTGTTTTCCCACAGCACGGTCTGTCTGATCCTACTGTTCTCGCAGTACCTCAGCAAAGTCGATGTTCCGATGATCACTTACAAGGATAAGAAGTGGAAGGTTTTCCAGTACCCACTCTTTAAGCTCTTCTCTGTGAGTTCCCAACATTGCTGCTTTTATCTTGTAAACCATTGGCATCTGAACTTGTTACGCTTTTCTTTCTTTTTTAAATAGGTTTGTTAAGTTGAGGTCATATGTGACTAGAAAAAGGTATGAAGAAATGACAGGATTGTGTATTTTCTGGGCTTGGGATTCACTTGAGTAAACGTAACCCCAGTCAAAGTCTTTAAATATAATTATCCTGTGACAACCGTTCAACATTGCTAGTGGCTATAGATCAACACAAAGAATGTGTTTTCAAACCATCATTATATAATGATAGGTTTCAGTCATGCATACATATGTTTACTGGAAATGAATGCAGTATAACTTGTTTTTATCAATAGGCAGAACATTTTACTTTCAGTTCATCAAGAGGTGAACAAAACAGGTGTTACATGAAAGGTTGGTAGGCCATGCTTTGAAGCAGCTTGGTGTGAATGATTATTGTGAAGAAGTGGTTTTAAAAGATTGAAATATATAACACTTAATGTAGTAGCCCATCGAGACAATGAAAGGCTACTCTGTTTGGCTTCAGGGTTTGAATGATTTATGAATTAAGCCCCACACATTTTGACAGAATGACTCACATCTTGTGAACGCCTAAAACGCCTAACAGAAAAAGCTATTCATCACTGTTTGTTGTCCATCAAATCAAGCCATACAAAAATAAAAGGTGGCGCTTTGAGCCAGGGATTAACGTACATAGAAAAAGAGAATGCATGAGGTTAGCCAACACCCAACAGTTTCTTGGAAGGTCCCATTCATTTTGAAGTGGTTGTGTAATGCATGTCTTATCTCTGAATGTTTCATCTGTAGTTTAAATATTATGCCTAATTGTTTCACAATGATTTCTCCTCTATACAACTATAAATGAAGGTATCAGAATGGCAATATGAACACATTTCTCTGGCATGTTATTCTGCCCTTAAGCCAGGGGTTCCCAAAGTGTGGAATACAAATACAACAATTATAAAAATAATAATAACGTGTGCATAGACATTTGTCAGGGGCGGACTGGCCATCTATAGAACTTCCCCGCAGCGAGGCTTCCCCGTTGATAATCCACTAGCGCACCCCCCCCGCTGACAATTCACTAGCACCTCCACCCCAGCCTCTGGCACTGTTATTTTGGGGGTTGCAGGCTGAAAGGTTTGGGACCCCCTGCCTTAAGTTACTGTTTGACTTTCATCAAAGATCAACATTCTTCTGCAGGACTCTTTACTCCCGTATAATCCCTTTACAAATGCTTTCAGAAGTGAACAGCGGTACCCAAGGCGTGTTGTACAAAGGCACATCCATGCTGAGATTGATCTAGAAACAGTACAGTAACAAACCCATGTCTTTGGCTTGGCATTGACTTGTGATTGAAATTCAAGATTCAAAGGTTTTAATGTCATATGCACATAAGCTACAGTACAGTGTAGAAAAGGCAATGAAAATGTTATGACCCCAGCTCCTCCAACAATGCAACATATATAATAAAATACAAATAAGAAATAGTGCAAGAAGTCTATATGCATGTAAATATAATATGACAAGAACAGAATGTAAAGTTACATATTGTATATTAAGACAAAATTAAATACGGTTTATTACGATGATAACTATTTAGATAAATAAGTCAATTGCAAGATAACAAACTGATGAATGTTTATCGAGGCACTTAACAGAAGCATTTAGAAATCAGATGATTGGCAGGTTATCAGATGCTAGGCATGTACAGTAGGTGAGTTTAATATTTTACTCAATAGCTTCAAGGGTTTTTATTCTTCAAAACTTGCTGTGAATACTGCCTCAACAGGCCAGAAGAAGTTGCTTATATAAATGGTTATGTTTTTTTTCATTGGTTGAACATCACTGTATTTGTGCTGAGACTCTGTATCTGATGACACAGGCTCTGTTCGGGATGTGTGGCGCCTGGTTGGTCTGCTTCTTACTGACCATCTTTGATGTCTTTCCATCAAAGTCCGATGAGTATGGTTTCTCAGCCAGGACTGACATCAGCCTGGACGCTGTGACAAACTCCCCCTGGTTCCATGTACCGTACCCAGGTAAGTGCAGTCATATTATACCTAATTGTTTAAACCTGGTCACATTGAAACCTTAGAGCAGTGGTGTCCAAACTACGGCATGGGGCCCAAATGCGGCCCGCAGGCCATTTTGAATCGGCCCTGAGCAAATAAAAAAAAGTATAATGAAATATGGCCCACAAATGAAACTTCTACTTTTCTTATATTGTGCTTCTTAAATATATATGTACAAATATATTACACAGTAGTATTCATGTGTTAATAAGCCCACTTTTAAAATAAATTGTGTTGCATAACAAGCTTGAAATACACCCTTAATATATCATCTTATCATAAACAATCTGAGGCTTCTGTTTTAAGGGATGAGTTGCCAAGAAGATAAATGAAACGCATAGAGAGCTTTGATGTACGCTGTTCTTTTCTTAAAGCATATTCATGTATCAAGCCTAATTTACCTACATGTTGCTAACTTGTACCTTAACTTAGAAGGCAATGTACCTCTAGTGAGAGGTCCAGCCCTTCGTATATTTTTCTGTTTGTGGCCCTCGCTGAAAAAAGACACCCCTGCCTTACAGATATTTTTCGCAGAGCTTTTTTTTAATAGTTGCAACCCTCTTGGTTTCAACTGTTTGGGGTAACGGTACATCCACACAGCAGCGTTAAAAAAAATCTTCCAATGCTTCTTCCCATTCACTTTGAATGGGGTGACGTCACTTTGCCTCACTTTTCGCCGAACTGCATTGTGGGAAGCAAAGCGGAGATTTCCAGGCATCTCAGCCTTCAAAAGTTGAGCAATGTTCAACTTTTGAAACTTCTGAAGCTTTCGGTGGAAGCGTCAGCCAATCAAATCATATGCCAGTACAAGCTCTAGCCAATCAAACCGCTGCTTGTGTGTCAGGGGCGGGAGATTCATGTGATTGGTTGTTGGTCGAGCTTCAGACACGCCCACGGGCAAGCTTTTTCCAAAGCCGCTGTGTGGACGTACCGTTAGGGTTAGGGTTATTTCTGGGGTAAAATGTCAAAATGTCCTAACTGTCTACAGTTGTTTCACCCGGCTTAGTACTGGGGTTTCTGCAGTTCATTCAACTTGTTTGCCAGCCTCTCCCTAATGTAATCTTTCACAAAACATCCAAACTGAATGCAAACAGAGGACGTTCTGCGGCTTAGAAGAAGGTTGCACAACTAATGACCCGTAAAGTTAAAGTATCAGTTTGCTTATAAGTGATCTCCAGCTAATATATTATTGTACAACATGGAATAATGACTATTCCTTATTCAATGAATGTTTTTCACAAGCACAATGAAGCATCCTGACAGTCTTGGCTGTAACTTAAAGCTGCATTGGCAACAACTCAAGCAGGATTTCCATGTGGAGCATGTGTTTCTTAGTTTCTTGGAACACTTGCTGCCATAATAAAACTCTACAACTTTTGGACTGATTTTCAAACCTGACCATTTAACAGTTCATGGTTTTCTCTTATAACGGTCATGCAAATAGTTTATATTTCACTAGAATCTTCTTTGTTCTGCCAAATATTAAATGCATGTGTCCTTCAAAAGCAATCAATAGATTTAGGGTGTTCAGAAACAACCTTCAGGGTCATGTTGGTGTCAGTTTCCATATTCATAAATGTAAATGGGAAAAATGTAAGACCTTTATGATTATATCCATGTGGCAAAACATTCAAATATAATAGATGACACATTTGGCTCAATATGTCGCTGTTAAAAATCTCTGTACATAATGTTTTTGGCAGGACATTATATTACGTAAGCATACAATAGTGTAACGGATCATTTCAAAAGCAACAACTGAATAAAACGCAACACAAACCTATAGTATTTTCAATGCAGGCATTAATAACTGAGGTGGCTGTTCAATTATTATCAAAATTACCATCTAATGATATGTATGCAAATGATGCTCAGTGGTATTTTATGAAGTTTTTTATGAATATGAACCCTGTTTTTTTATGAATAGGTGTCTTGGCACAAAGAATATGCGAGAATGTTCTTTACATGCCTTTAAAAAGTTCTGTATTCATGCCATTAATGGGATAACTCTATGTATCTAAAGGAGTGGATGCCAGTAATGGAGGATGGAGTAAGACATGAGATTGAATAAACCTTAAGGTAGTCTTCCTGATTGAACTTTGATGGGCTTAAATTAAATCAGATGTGTACATACAGTAGTTGTAAGAAAAAGAGAACCTCTATAACAGGTTCAAAAAAAGCTGCTTCCCAAATCCACTTTTTGAGATATCTGTATAAAAAAAAAAAACATGTTCTTGTTTATGTTAAACATGTAGCAGCTTGTTTATATGTAAGTATTTGTGTATGGATGTTTGTCAAGTTCTTCAGGGTTTTGGCATGTGCATAGTGATTTAGCCCGAATTTGAGAGGCTGGAGGGCAACAGAGGACGCTTGGACAACTCGGATTTTGTTATTTTTTGTCTTTATTTTCAAAAGACAACTCCAAGAATTTTCATCAAGTTGAAAACCTTCAAAACACAAAGGACAAACAAATGTTAGCTCACATGCAAACACAAATTACAAACATTTTGCATGCCTCATTGCATTTTTCTCAATAATAATAATAACAGTCACATTCCTGCCTTTTCTAGGGTATTTTAATTAAAAGGATAAATTGTGAGTTATTTTAAAACCACATAATTAACTTAAATGAATTAATAAGAGAGTGTTTATCTCTACTTGGAAACAAGCACCAGAGAAAACCTCAACTGAACACCACCTGCGCTGTCTAAAATATACAGCAAACAAACGGAGCGCAGGCAGACCACGCTGCGTAAAAAGCCGTCGATTGCGCAACAGCACTCTCACAAAGTAAGGCAACAGATCAAGTACATAAAACACAATAAACACCGGAGGAACATACCAACGGCGTCTCCGGAGCCTCACACACACTGTCGCCAACTTCTCCCTCCGTGGCTTTGGGAACAAGAGAGCGGCCATCACAATTCCTGCCCATTTTGTTGCCGTGTCACAGGAAGCGGCATTCATATATTTTTTAATAACAGCTCGCTTATTAAGAAAAGTAGTCTACGCTATTCCAAATAAAAACAGATACCCCCTCTTGGTATTGCACACCTATAATAACAATAATCTAAATGAAAATACATACAAATAATTATTTGTCCCTCCGTTTTCATCGGATATTATTTTTCTTCATTTTTATACTGACTTTCGTCTCGACAATGTTGTAACTATACAGAGCTTTAGCAATACTTTATGTAATTATGGTCATGCTAATAACTATATTGAATTGAATTGTATCAGGAACTCTAAAGTCCACAAGACTTCAAAGGTCAGGCAGTTCAATTGAATAATGTAAGGAAATAAAATCTTAGAATCATATTTGGATCAAGATGTTTGTGCACCAGATTGAGTTAAATCGACATGGCGTCTTGTTGACCTTTGGTCTCGCAGACGTTTTGCACTGCTTCTTGTCTATAAATCCTCAATGGGTTTAGTAAGATTGTTTTATCTTTCAACATAATGTTTCTTGACCTTTACGATCATCTGGTAGCAGTCTGCTAGACAATCCTTTAAAACCAGGTAGAGAACATTCAGTTGATATGTCACCCAGACAAACCCTCAAAACATATTTACATCATAGACTCAATGCATTACGTTACTGCACACAATGTACACACAGTCCGGCCGTGCAGTGTGCGAAATACCCGTCAATAATCGGGGGGGGTCCCCATCTCCCGTGTATTGCGCAACATACCGGTCGAAGATATGCAGTAGGCCTATACAATACTTCATGGATGCAAGCCAAGACAATCAGTAGTCCATAGCAGCGTTTCTCAACCGGGGTGCCGTCTGGCGTCTTCAGGGGTGCCGTCAAATAATTCTGACGTTCATATGAATGAATTAATACGCGACCGTAAAAGAGCTGTCTGTTTTCGATTCTATGCGAGGAAATGCTTTTGCCAGCCAAAATAGAAGATATTTGTGAATAAATGTTTTGAATTGTGAATACTGGACATAGTAAGCTTAAAAACATTTTAGTGACCATTGCAAGTGACAAATAAATATTATAATTTGAGACCCCCCCTCAAATGTAGCTGTTGAGGCTTTCAGGGGGGCTCAGGTGTTAATCAGGGAGGTTGAGCTCCCCCGGACCCCCTGTATTTCGCACACTGCGGCCGTGGCTCAGTCAGTAGGGGCTTCGACTGTGAGCCGTACCCACTGCTCCTAGTACTAGACTCCTGGTACTAGGATGGGTTACTTTTGTGTATTAATTCAAGGATTTAAGGCTTTTATTGTCATTTGTACATAGCTACAGTGTAGATATGAAAATGAAAAAAAAGTAGGTCACAGGCTCCTCCAACAGCTCAACATAATACAACAGATACAATTGTGCAAGTAAAGTAAATACAATAAAATATAATATGCACCACAACACCAAGTGAAATTCCTCGTACGTGTCAACCTACCTGGTAATAAACCTTTTTCTGTTTGTGATTCTGAAAGGATTTTGGCAGAATGTGTGGTCTGCATCTAACTGAATGGAAACTAATCATGCCTTCTCTGAACACACAGGTCAATGGGGTATGCCCACATTTAGTGTGTCTTCAGTGTTGGGTATGATGGCGGGCGTCTTGGCGTCCACCATGGAATCGATCGGGGACTACTATGCTTGTGCACGCTTGTCTGGCGCTCCTCCTCCCCCAACTCACGCCATAAACCGAGGAATCGCAGTAGAGGGCATCGGCTGCGTCCTGGCTGCTCTTTGGGGAACAGGAAACGGGACCACGTCCTACAGCCAGAACATCGCTGCACTCGGCATTACCAAGGTACACAAACGTTATTAAAGGTCTCCTATCATGCTATTTTTAGACATATATTATAGGTCTCAGATATATGCAAATATATTAAAAACATGTCTATGATATGTTTTGCTCAAAATACCATGATCATGCATTTTAGAAATCCCTCATATCCCTCATAGCCCTCTTAGAGAAACGCTGATTCTGGGTCCTTAGCTTGAAAAAAAAAAAAAGAGGAGGGGGAGCTGATGCCTGCTCAGAATTCTACCGGCAGATACAGTTAAATTCTGCCGTGGCCTGTGATTTAACGCCATATCATGTTCCACAACACATCAAAGATTATTTCTGAAGCAGTATGGAGCTCAAATGCTTTTTCTCTTGCGGGTTTACCACAAGGTTTAGTTCCTTTTTTTATTTACACATTCTCTCTCCAGTACAGCTTAGTTCTGAGTGTTAGTGATGCTGGTGCAAAAACTAATAATCCACCAAAATAAATGTTGTTGCTAATCTTTGACATATCCAAGACTGTGATAAAAAAAAAGCCGACCCCCCCAACATGTATTATATGGAAAATAATTGCCTTTTTGTGCATGTTTTTCATAGAAAACGCAATTTCATGTTTTCAAACTGGCAGTTAAAGGGTTAAAATCCTGAACATAATTTAATATTTGGTATTTTTGATCAGGACTGAAGTTGATTGAAAGATTTAACCACAGAAAGTTTTTTTAAATATTAATCTGTTGTCATTTTAGAGCAGTTTTTGGAAGTGGAAATGTTTGTCCCGAATGACTAATGTGTGACTTTTTTGTTTAATCTGATTTTGTTGCTAATCTTTGACATATCCAAGACTGTTGTAAAAAAATAGAGCCAGTCCCCAGATATGTATTTTATGGAAAATAACTCATTTTCATTTTTTTCATCATGAAAAAACCCAGCGGTTTCATGTATTCAAAATGGCATTTAAAGGGTTAAAATCCTGAAAATGATTACATTCTTGGTATTTTCTATTAGGGCGGAAGTTGTTTTAAAGATTGAACCAAAAGAAGTTGTGAAAAAAACCTTTTAATATAATATTTTTATCAAAGTCTTTTGCAGTGGACATTTTTGTCTCGAATGGTCATTAAGCGTAGTCGATTTGTTACACAGTGAATTAAAGACCGATTTGAAAAATTGAAATTGGAAATCCAAAATAGATCGAGAAAATAGCCTTGCTACAAAAAATCAAGCGATTGGCACCAACACAACCAAAGTTATTGCAAAATGAAAAGTGAAAAATTACCCATATGGACAAAAACGTGCACAGTGATACCGGAGGGTATTCTAATGTGTTTAAGGACCCTTGCTTGACTCTATATGACTCTGCAGAGGCTCAGGAGGTAGAAGGTCATCCTTCAATCAGAAGTTTGTTGTTTAACCCCAGCGCCTGAAGTCAACATGTCAATGTGTCCTTCAACAAGATACATAACCCCGAATTGCCCCCGATGCTTGGCCAATGGCGTGTGAATGTGGGAGGATGTTGGTTTCCTTGAGCATGGCTCTGCCTATGTATGAATGTGTGTATGCCTTCTACCATATGACTCCAATGTGTCCAATATCATTTAAATGCTTTCAAAACATTTTCAAAGCCAGTATAGGCACAAACTCCATGTCACACTGTAACTTAAACACACCAAGTTCAAACCGGCTATGCAGTAAGCCTCTTGTTTGCATACTCCAAAGCCTAAGCCTGCCAATGTCAGAATTAGCTTTTGGCTATTCTCAAGGCAGGAACAAATGACTGAATCTTGACAGGCAAATTCTTGTCACTTCATGTCTTTTAGGACTAGCAGAGCGTTGTGATGTTTCTCTGCCCCTCTGCGCTTCCCCTAGGCTGAATTCTCGCTGCTGTCTTTTCCTCCCGCACTTTACAAACTCAAGTGGACTTCAATGAGCTCAAACCTTTCAAATGTTCTCTAAGCTCTTATGAGTTCCTCAACACTTTTGACTTCTGACAAAACAAAAGGTCAGGAGATTAAATATATGTACAGGTTTGATTCAATACTTAGATAGCTGTCTTTTTTTGCCTGTTTGAGAGCAACTGTTTGATGTAAAATTCACACTCATGATATGAAATGATGTGTGTTACTTTGGTCATTTTGCCAAGTTGTATATTCATATCAATCAACTAAAAGTTGACTGTTGCGTCGCCGTGTTCTCCTGCGTCTTCGCAGTGGAACACAACGCAAAGACTTCAGCCGAGCACGTAGGAACTGCACATGCGTGAGTGGCAATAACTCTCCTTACCAGCAGGCGGTGGTAGTGTGTATTCGTCATTCAAAAGAGGCAACAACCGGAAGACAGAGAAGAATAACAGACTGCGTGATCTAAACAAACAACAAATAGCGTGTGCGTTCCATTTTCACTCTCGTCCATCGAAAACATGTTTCGTGCGGTACTGGAGCTATCAGCCATTGGAGTGTTGCTTGTGGAAGACATTCTCAAGCAACCGTTTTGCTTCTCATGCACTGATTCGCTAGCTGAACAGCCAATCAGAGTGATTTCTTTGTCCGACTGCCTGTGAAAGGCCAAATAAGGCGTGTCACGGCCGACGGTGCGGGACACAACAAATTGAGTTTGGGCGACAGGACAGGCTTCGTCGTCCGACTAACGAAAACGGCCGATTTCGGCCTTGTGTGTCAGGGCGTTTAAGGGCCTTTAAGGGCGCTGGAATTTCTTTGATAGGATTCTTTCAAAATCTAGTTTACTGCTTATTACCCCAAAGCTGCCATGTCCAGTTTTAAAGCTCAGTGTGGGTGTGGAAAGGGACTGGACGACCCCCCTGGGAGCTCAGTTTGACCTTTCGATTGTGGTGCTATAGGTAAACCCATAATGTTGAAGATTTATTTATTGAGGGCTACAGTTGTTTGAGTCTCGCTGACTGAGCTGTGGACCAGACCTACACTTTAAATGATGGTCATATAACTGAGGAGACACTCCATCAATTTTAAGTTTAGTAAGGCTTTCTGCTTTTCTTGGCATGTGGCCTTGTTCTGGTTGTCCTATTCCTCAATTTTTTTGCAAAACCGCCAATATATATTATTAATTAAAAAAACATCATCATCTTTTACATTGAACATTGCCCAAACCAAAAAATGCATAATATTAACCAACTGTGGAAAAACTATGTTGGGATTAAAAGCCTCAAACACAATCTATAAAGATGCCTGAATGCAGTATTCTTTTGGCAAACACTGACATTAAGAGACTTGACATGTATTACGTTTCATTTTCATGGAGTATTTCACTAGTATGTAAAAAGTATATAGCTCTGAGCTATGGTGTGTCAGTTTGATGTCCCCGAGCTTGTCTAAAAGAACAGCCGGTCTTTGAGCAGCACAGCACAGATAAAAGCGTTCGCCACAGCTCAATGTTTTATGGCTTGACCTGAGCATTCTTTTTCTGACGCCGTTTCCTCTCTGGTCGCAGATCTAAACTCAAAACATTTCTTGATGAGATTGATTGTGTCCTTTTTTAAGACATGTGTATGCTTTTCAAAAGTATTTTTTTCATTGCACAGTCCTGGTAAGAATATGGCTGGCATGTATACATAAGATAACCAGTCAATGTGCTTGTTTTTTGCCAGGTTGGCAGCAGACTGGTCCTCCAGACAACCGGACTTCTGATGATCGTCCTGGGGATCTTTGGGAAATTTGGAGCAGTTTTTATCACCATACCAGACCCAGTCATTGGAGGAATGTTCCTCGTTATGTTTGGAATGATCGCAGCAGTGGGGATATCCAACCTCCAGGTAAACACATTTCAATATTGTAACATACAGTATCAAATGTTTTTTTGTCCAAAACATCCCTCAGACGCCAGCCTTCCTTGGGAAATGAAGACTCTGAGACACAATACTCATCCACCCTGCTAAGAGGCCCATGAACTGAATACTGAGTCCAGCTGCTTCTAGGTGTGCCGCTCTGGCCCGTTGACTTTTAAAATCTAAGAAAAATATTTCTATATGGATCAATTAAAAATATATATTCTTTAATTTGGCAGCTTAAAGTGATTTAGAACATACATAAAGAAACATTAAAAGTTTGCAAATGAACAAATCAAATCTCCTTTAAAAGAGAAAAATATTATAGTAAAGACAGTGAAAAAAAATAAGACTATTCACTATTCAAAATTGAGACCAAAGGTCGGGTCATACACTTTTTGTTGGTAGTGTAGTTAGGAAACTGTCCAATCAACAGTGAGCTCAGGTCAGCTGTAATCCTGTTTCCTAGCCTTAAATAGCACTGTTTTTAAATCAGGAGTGCTGGTGCACTGTTGCCCGTTAAAACAACCAAAATATATATTTTACATTGTTAACATCAGAAGAAGAAGGGATTTACTTCGGATATTACTTCAGGAAATGGATAGATAAATGAATGTGAACTCAAATCACTTCACAGTTCAGCAAAAAAAAAAAAAAAAATCTATGTAAAAACTGTTCACATGCACGAGAATAAAAATAGGTTTTCTGGTGTTTTTATTTGTGAGACAATTTATAGATTTTTTATCTTCCCGGTCATCTGTATATATATATATATTTTTTTTTTTACTCTCTAATACTGGTTTATTTCTATTTCTATTTTGAGATATTCATATTTTGGAATTGTTTATTTCTCATCTTTTAATTTGTTATTATGTGCAATGCCTTGTTTTGTTTTATGCTGCTGCAACGAAAACATTTCCAAAATTGGGATTAATAAAGTACATTTTATCTTATCTTTAATCTTAAAATATGAAAATCAGACAGCTGGTAGTTAGAGATATCTTAAAAGGATACGTATTAAAGTGTGTTAAAATCTGTCCACTTAGTCAGCAAGTCTTCAATCAAAATCTAAAGTGTGCCCTATTTTTCGCGGGCGTTACAGGTCTAAGCAGCAACCCCAACGTTTTTTGTTGTAACTTACAGTAGGGAAGCGTTAAAAGAGCAGCTGTGAAATATCTTGGGGTTCCTCAAGGTTCATAAAACAATAGGGAACCTGTGATATAAAAAGAGTAAAAATCCATTAAGTACCTTAAAAATAAGAGAAAGACTTTAAACCTTTCAAAGCGGTGCAGGGAGACACTTTAGTTTGTGTAAAACAAGAGTTATATGATCCCCAATTTAATTTCTTGTCCAAACCCTGGCAGCAACATTGTGATTGGTCCGTAGCTTTGCAATGGCTGCTGGTAGGCAACAGTGGTACAGTAGTCAAGAGGAACGAAAACAAACTTTTTAGCATCATGATAGCTCAGTCGAGGTCTTCGCTATATTGCGTAAAAGGTCAAATCCGTATACCTAAAACCGCCACCGGGGTCAAATTGACCCGGCATTAGAATGCATTGATTTTCAAGGTAAAAGTATTGCTTTAAAAAGAAAAATGGTCCTGTGGTATTGGTATTTTGGCAAGCAATTTTGTTAAATTGTTTCGTTTATTAACGCTACAACATAGCGTTTCGTGAGGCGGTTGTCGTTGTTGGGTGAAAAACAAACAGCTGTTTGCTGCGGAGCGCAGCGAGAGCAGTCTCCCGTGAGCGGGAGCGCGCTCCTTCACTACAGACTGTCGCTATCAATATATCTATCTATCTATCTATCTATCTCTCTCTCTCTCAATCTATCTCTCAATCTATAAGGAACCGCAGTAGACAAAAGGCGTTGCTATAGCAACACGTCATGTTTGTTTACACGCAAAATCAAAAGCGCGAAAAGGGGTGGGGTCAATATGACCCTCTTGGGTATAAATGGCAATTTTTAACAACATAGGGTGCTCCATAACACACTGTCAGGAAAAGTCACGGACTGGGAGACTTTAATATTTTATTGAAAAAAAGTTACATACAATAAAAAACAGCTCTGGGTCAAATTGACCCGATTGGCGGTTCTAGTGTTAAACGAAGCATTAAAATAGAGGACATTTTCCTGGCAAAAAACGTTTACAGGATTTCCTACTTTTCTCATACAGATAAATAAAAAAGGGATTTATTGACCTTCGACAGAAAATGTTATTGGCGTTATACATTACTAAATAAATACCACAGCGTCAGCCCTCCCATGCTTTCCCAGCTCACACACTGGGAAGTCATTTGGAGCAGAAGTCTGACAGAAACATTCGATGAAAAAATTAAATAGTACAATGCTAAATCGGACCCACTATGTCAGCCCTTTTTATGAGCTTTCTGGCTACAGAATGTAACTGTTGGCCTTTTTTGTTGAAATGTCTCAAACTGTTCCTTTTAAGACCACTAGTAAAAACTTAGAGTATTTCAGTGGGGGGTTCTCTATATTCCAGGCAAAGAGGAATCGAGGGAATATGCTATGCCAGGATACGAAAATCAAAATACAGAAATATTCTGTATGTACTTTGTAAGATTGTAATCATACGTCTAGAGAGCCAACGTCCCACCCAGACAGTGTACTTTTTTACGAGCATGTGTTTTTTCCCAGCAACAGGATACAATTTCATGGTCCTATGATTATTTAGTTTGCTTTGAATTGAAGCTCCATGGAGTCTTCATGATAGGTATTGAAATGTACAGATGAAGCACTTCATTTCGGACTCCAGCTTACCTGTTCCTGCCTACGCCCAGTTTCGAGGAAGGTCAAGCCCTCCCACTATTTTCCAAGAGGGCGTTGCCAGATTTTCAATTTCAGGTTTTCAATGATCCATTGCAGCTGGCTTCATTATAATTACATGTATTTATAACGGGGGCGGTCTCAAGTCAAGCTGGAGGCTTTCCCTTGAGCGAGGGCAGACCATTTACCAATCACTGCCCTCGCGTTTCAAACTGTCCGAAATGAAGTGCTTCATCTGTATGGGAGGTCCAATATTATGTACAGTATATACACAAAATAGTGGTTTTCAATAGAGCAGTGCAGTAATGAGGTATTTTTTGATGCTCTTTATTAGTAAAATTACGTTGTAAAATATGTGAAATATACAGAACTGGTTAATCTGTGTATTAGGACTGAATAAAGGTTGCTTCTTTATATTTTAGTTAATAAGGAGCACTTTAATAGACAGGGTTGATCTAGGATGGCCTCAGTTCTCCTATCATGAGACCAAATAAGTCAGTCGTGGACCGAAATAGAAATCATCCCTTTATCGAGGTTTCTAATTATTTCTAATCACATGTTAGTGAAGTTACAAAACATAGATGGCCGCCAGCAGGCCTAGAAAAAAACCCAAATAAAGACTCTCTCTCTCTGTGCCTCTTCCTCTCCAGTACGTGGACCTCAACTCGTCTCGTAACCTCCTCATCCTCGGCTTCTCCACCTTCAGCGGCCTGGTTCTACCAACCTGGTTTCACTCCAACCCCGGCATCATTGACACAGGTGATTTTCAGACATACATTCACTAATACACATACACAAAGGAATAGTACTGTCCCCTCCAAAACTATTGGAACAGCGAGGCCAATTGCTTTATTGTTGCTGTACACTGAAAACAATTAGGTTTGACATCAAAAGGTCAGTATTTCAGCTTTTAATTCCAGGTATTTACATCTAAATCTTATAAATAACTGAGAAAAATAGCACCTTTTCTTTAAACCCACCCACAGCATCATTGGTATTACTGTCTTGTGAAAACCAAAGTTAGAATCAGCAGAAATTGGCAATCATTGACACAGGTTTTTTTCAGACTTACATTCACTAGGACACAAACACAAAGGAATAGTATGTATGTCCTTACTTTCTAAGCTCTTTAAAATGGGAACAGACCTTCAGATTAAATAAAACAATCTGAACATATATTGATTATTTCCGCCAACATTTGGTGGACAGCAGAGGTGGGAGTAAGTCCTACATGTGCAAGTCATGAGCAAGTCTCAAGTCTTGACCTACAAGTATCAAGCAAGTCCCAAGTCACTGTGGTGAGAGTCAAGCAAGTCAAGTCAAGTCATTGCTCAGGTCAAGCAAGTCAAGTCTAGTCATAAGAAATTCTGATGAATAAGCGCAGTTTCCGCATTTAATTCAGTTAAAAGACAGTGATTATGAAAATGGATTCAACCCACACTATGATCTTCATTACATACACAGTTAATCATTTGAAATCTAATTTAGACCGATGACAATCATATTAGATTCATATTAACCCTAGAACTGCAGAATTCCAGGTAAGAAAATCATATATGGCATTTGCCATTACACATATTTAATTTAAATGTCTGTTAACACTAGAACCGCCAACAGCGTCAGCACCTACATAGATATCATTTTCAAATCATTGAATTTGTTCCTCTTCATAATTTCCTTATAAACTAAGTAGGACGATTTAAAACTCACTTAATTGGGTTAATTTAGAAATTGCTTCAGTTTATCATCATAACAGATCAAAAAGTTCAGATTCATTTTACAATAAATCAATGAATGATGCACTTCTACAAACAAAAACAACATAATTAAAACATGTAAACAAACTACTAAAAGTAGATGAACTACATTATTCAAAAGTTTACAGTAACTTCTGATAATAACGCAGGGGAAATAAACGAGGCATCTCTTTTCCTCTCTCTCTCTCTCTCTCCCTCTCCTGACAGCCCGTCAGTATCAGGGTTAGTCAAAATGAATCCCTTGGAGGTTCTAGTGTTAATTTACAGTTTTGTCTTCTCTTTGCAATGCTTAATCGATTTGAAACCAAGTCTAACGTAGCTTAAACTTAACGTTAGCTTTTTAGCTAACACAACACACGCACGTACCTTTCTCTGTGGGTTTTTTTGTAGTGACGAATGAAGTTGGATGTTGTGGTGGTCGCGTCAACGATCTTTATACTGCAGACCCTGCATACCGCTGTTCTCTTCTTATTACCGTCATCGACAAAATAATCCTTGAATCCAAACTTCACTATTTTTGGTGTAACGCTAGCCGCTGCCATGTTAACTGACACTCCTGCCTTCTAGTGGGTTGCCAGGTTTGCGCGCACGGCGCTATAATCAAGTTTTTCGAAAAAACTAAACGTAATATCTCACTACAAAAACAAACGCAAATATTTAATTTTAAACAGTCAAGTCCTTTCAAGTCATCTATCTCAAGCTTAAGTCAAGTCTCAAGTCATGAATACCAAGTCAAAGTCAAGTCAAGTCTTTTATCAATGTTAGTCAAGCAAGTCTCAAGTCACAAAATATGCGACTCGAGTCATGACTCGAGTCAAGTCACGTGACTCGAGTCCCCACCTCTGGTGGACAGTAACATAGGAGCAAAATGTAATGACTGAGTACAAGGCATTTGGGGGTAGGTAGAATTATATTTATTACTTTACCTGTCAAAATCCCAATCAGGTTAGTTGTGTAAATAATATTCATAATGGGCCAAACCGTAATGTGTGTGTATACACTTATGGCCCCTACACACGGCGGCGTGCGTTGCTGCTTCAACGCTTCTGCCCATTCACTTTGAATGGGGTGACGTCACGATTCGCCGAACTGCATTGTAGGAGCAAAGCGTAGCTTCTCTCGCGGTGCTCGCTGCAAAAGTAGAGCAATGTTCTACTTTTGACGCTTCGACGGAGGCGTCAGCCAATCGAATCATATGCCAGTACAAGCTCTAGCCAATCAAACCGCGTGCTTGTGTGTCTGGGGCGGGAGATTCATGTGATTGGTTGTTTGGTGACGATCATTCTTACACAAACACATACACAAAGGAATAGTATATGTCCTTACTTTCTAAGCTCTTTATACAGTAATAGGAACAGACTTTAAGATTAAATAAAAAAATCTGAACATATATGTGGCGATGTGGACCTCTGACAGAGAGTACCCACTGCTCCTCCAACAGATTACCCAGGAGGAGGAGGCAGTGGTTCTGCCAGCATAAGCTTCTGACGCTAAGGTGTTTCCAAATCCTAACGGCCCAGATGGCATACACCCGGTGACCTTTAGTCTTTGGCTAGAGCACATTTTAATTGTCTTACCTAATCCTTAACCCTGCGTTTGTTATCGTTTCTTTGAACTCAAATGCACAACGAGATAGACATTTTAGGTGGTTTGTATGCCTGTTATACGGGTGGGTAGAAAGTAAAGACCTAATTAAACGCTTAAAACGTAACCTTTAGGCAAGGCAATTTTATTTATAAAGCACTTTTCAGCACGTGGCGATTCAAAGTGCTTTACAAAATAAAAACAAAATACATTTAACCCTTCTTTTTCTCTTGATATTGATGTTATACACCTTCACATTTTCCTTTTGCTCGTTATTGCTTGGTGTTTAAGGCTGAACGGTTCATTCATTAAATAATCAAGGTATTGTCAAACAAAAATGTTTTAATCAGAGATCCTTTATTCGTCTAGCTGCACGGACATTTACAGTGATTTTTGAGGGTCAGAGCAATTCAAAGAGGATTGCCTTGATTCTTCATGATTAGCCACCTGGGGATCTTCTGCTACTGCACTAGGCGTGTACAGATTGTTGGTGATTACAAAAAAGGGAAACTCATTCTTGAAAAACTCCTGCAGGGTTGAATTATACTTTAATGGTCAAAAATCTACCTGCCTAAAGTCGATTTTCACAATTTTATCATTATCATCTACACCTTTTTCGGTTGACTGTCAATTTGTCTTATTCTAGTGAACGCAATATGTCATGGAGAGCGAGAAAGTATTTCTTCAAATTTGTAAAAGTTTGGCACAATGTCTAACGACTCATGGATTGACAAAGTCAAATGGTCAAAGGTCGAGGTCCATTCATCCTGTCCTTTATCCAATTGTTGTGAATGCTTTATCTCCTGATTGCCATGAGGGTATTTCTGGCACGGATGTTACTACAACTTGACTTGCTGGCAGACACATACAACCGAAAGGAGTTCATTGTAGTAATTAATGAAAGTCAATTTTTCAAATAATTGTTCATTTGAAAAATAATAATGTCCATGAAAAACTATTTGAAAATGCATTTCGTTTTTTACTTTAAATTATTGTAAAACCTTCCAATTATTACTTTATAAATCCATTTATTTTTTAACCTGGTAGTTCTTGGAGGGTGGAGCAATTTATAACATATTCAAACCCAGGTTTAATCCAAATTAAACTCAGGTTTCCAGCTGGATTATGCCAATACAAAAAATATATTTTTGGGCAGAAATGACATTTTCCACTTTACATTACTTCACTTTAAAACATACATACATTCTTACACGTAAAAAATATTGACACAACCGAATCCAATTACTCTAATCGAGCCATGAAACGTTTGTCCAACAAATGATATTAGATGACTTTTACAAGTACAAGACAGAAGAATTAGATTTTTTACATCCAATCAGAAATCGATCTCAGGCTCTCACCTGATGACTCCCTGCCTTTCATTACGCATTGATGGGTCTCAGAGCGTCTCTGTGGCCACTTCCTATAAAGTGCTATCAAAAGAACAATCCCTAAGATTAAACAGGTCCACTCTCTGCAGACATAAGACCATGATCCCATGAGTCAAGTGTCTCCAAAGAAAATAGCTAATCCAGAGTAGGACACTGGGCATGAAGGTTGTCTGGTTCTTTTACGTCTAGGCTACTTACCTCCAAATCCTCTTGGCTAACCCCCATGTCACGGCCAGGCTCAGATAAAGTTCTCCCCAGCCTCAACACTCCTCTGATAGCGCCACACAAGAGGAGGCCTGTCTCAGTAAACACTGATTTTCTTCCAGACGCCTTTAGATGTACAGGCTAAGAGGTTTAAAACCATCTCAGTGGGTGCCTTGAACTCTTGACTGCTCCTCTTTGGGCAGGAAGTGTGTGTGTTCCTGCACATGTTTGGATGGGTTCTTTGAGAAAGACTGTGTTTGTTGAACTACGTGAGCGCTCTTTGCCATCCTTGATTCAATATTTCTATTTTACAAAACGTCATTAGGCAGTTAACACATAAAACACAAGATGGGCCAACTCAGGATATTGGAGCAGGCTGTAGTGATTACAGAGAATCAGCCCGCAAGAGACCTTTACATATCAGATACATGGACATCTATTGACCTGCTACAGGGGTTAGACTTTCTCCTTATCTGTCATTTAATCATTGTCATTAAATAATTAATATAAAGAACAATCTTATATTTATGCATACTGTATATAAGGGCATGGAGAGAAAAGATGAACATAGACGGACTGTGCAATGTGGATGGGAATCAAGAAACAGTACTAACTTGGTACCGGTACTTAATTGGATCAGTTCTGTAATACTGATAAGCTGCTGGACGAATGGAGATGTAAAAGTTATTTGTGTTACGCTACGGTTGGTGAGAAACATGCAGCTCTTGTGATGGAGGCAATGAAACCATTCAAAGGCAAAGCTATATAAACGTAAAGGGCCCATGTCATGCTTTTCTGGTTATTACCCGTCCCCTTGTGTGCTATGAAGGTTTTTCTGCATGTAAACGATCTGCAGAGTCACAAACCCTCAAAGTACACCCTGTAGCGAGTAAAACTCTAACACAGAGAAGACCTGTCTATGCTGGCCCAGAACGCCTCGTTGGAGATTTCTCTTTTTCTTCCTGGGTACAGTGACGTATTTGGCTATAGTGACGTAACGTAACGGCTCCGCGGATTGGTCCAGAGCGGAGCCGTTACGTTTGGACCAATCCGCTGACTTCCTCACACACACACGCGAGGCAGGACGTTGCGCTGCTGCGAGGAGCGGGACACTGTGAGCTGGCTCACTGGTGTGGGGTCGGCGAGACAGCGAGACACCGAGGAACTCAGCCTGAGCACACACAAACTCTGCGGGGTGTGTGTGTGTGTTTCGGGCTGGGTTTCGCTGTGTCTCGCTGTCTCGCAGACGGCCACTGGGCTCACAGGGAGGAGGGGGCAGGAGCTCCAACAAGCCGTTTAGGACAGAGAGTGAATACACATACTATACAGAGATGCTGTATGAGAACATTGCACAATATACATCTATGATAGTAGACCTCAACAATGGAATTATGATCAGTAGAAATGGCCATGACATGGGACCTTTAACACAAAAAGTAAGGACATTTGTGTTTGGTAGATTATTTACAGGCTTTCCAACAGTATAAGATTCATTGCCAAGAAGCATTGTTACAACATAGAGATAATCTACCAAACACAAATATCCTTACTTTTTGTGTTAAGTTTAGTTAAACAGTTATTTCTGCAAAAGAATACATAAAATAAGTCTTGTTGAATCCTTTTTATACCTTTCATGTAATATCTTTTCTCTTTTTGGCACAAAATTATGGATAGTAGTATGATCGTTAAGATAAATACTGGAATCAATTAGCAGTACCCGTATCAGTATTGACAAAATCCTACAGATACCCATCCCTGACTTTTCATTTCAAAACCACTTGAAGCTGATGAATGATTCCTTTGCCACAGTGACTCAGACACCACCTTTGTTATGTCATTTTCGGTCCTGGGTCCAATCATCACTTTAGCCGATAATTGTAAATTGGTAACATATGTCCCAGGGAAAGGAAACTTGCTCCATCTCCCAGAGAGGATAGTAAGCAGATCGGCTCCAAGGCCTCCAGTCTGTAACGCTCCAATGACTGAATTACTTCTGGTCGATTGCCCTCAGTGTTCGTATATGTCAAAATGACGAATTACCATCAGATTGTTCCATCATTGTTAACAAATCCAGTCTATGATTTGTGACCGATCACCTGGTTTTATACTCATAAATTAGGGGGATTTTTTGCCTCCTCTAACCTATCTCAGAGATAGAGTAGAGGGTGTCCAAAACTTGGTCCCTTAACCCCAAAAGACCCGGCAATGTACGAGACCCGAACAGAACGCATCTAATACTTGATGCTAATTGAAACAGCATGCTAATCCAACTCGTTACTTAACCTAAACACTCACTGAACACTTGCTGTCACAGATACTGTTGACAAAGGCCTTTGATCACAGCTGGGTATATTTGGATCCTCTCGGGTGTAACACATAAACAGATTAAAGGACCCCATGGTAGTAAGACTTCTTATAAAAATATCGAAAGTCAAACAAAACACCAAATCTTCCCGGTCAAATCTCTGACAGAATGTATTTACAGTATTCTTTTAATTGGGAAAACTGATCCTTAATATCTCTATACATTTCCGATTACTGATTGCACTTAAGCTTCAACAATTCAATATGTTGTCTTTTTGATTCAGGTTATACGACAAATATTGTAGCTTTTTTGAAATATGTTTTAATGTTTTTATAGTTATCTTAAACTAGTTTTCTCTCTGTTTTTAATTTTCTTTTTACTTGTATGCACCACAACACCAAATCAAATTCCTCGTACGTTTCAATCTACCTGGTAATAAACCTGTTTCTCATTCGGATCCTTATATACTGATGATGACTGTAGCTCTTTCCACGACACAGACACAGGTCGGTTCTTTAAAACGGGCGTTTATTTCTTGGAGTTTCCATCCTGTAGCCTCCCCTCTTCCGTTACGCCGTGAGAACTACAACACCGAATGACACGTATACATAGCCAAACATATTAGCATATTGTGCTACACATATGAATGAAAATAAGAGAATGAAAACATAAAACAAATACCTCGTTGGCCGCTTGTCGTGAAAGGAGATTAATCTAGTTCCTTTTCTGTATAACTTTATCACATTCAACTTTGTCACAGACTTCAGCAGAGCTTCAAACAAAGACGTCAACCCACGTTGAGTTGTACAGTGTAACAACAAAACATGCTGTACCAGCACATGAACAAACATTAGTTCCTAGGCACAAGAAACACATATCGGTTTAACATGTAAAACAAACTGTATTAAATCATGCCATATTTAACGATTATAAAATAACATGAAATCAAGTATTTATTTATCTAATTTAACCATGAAATTAATTGCGTTATTCCTTTTAAATAAGGCAACTTCGTTACGTCATTTACAATGACAATGCCATTTCTTGACGTGTGACAGGAATTGCAATTCAAAGTCTGGTCAGAAAAGCCAGAAAGCAGTTTTGAGATCCATCCAACAGATGTATCACTCGACTCTGTGTGCATTAGCTTTTACCCCGTACTACAGGATTTACTGTCAGACCCCTGTAGCTGTGAGTTTGAGGACATTTGTTTTCTTTTGGTTTTAGTAGACTAGACTCAAACCTGACCTCTGACCTCTGTGTGGAGGAGGACAGGGGTCAGGTTTAAGATCATCCCAGAACAAAGGGAACCTGCACACGAGATTTATGGTTGTTATTTCACAAGCTATTTATTGTTGGGTAACACAAGCCATTTCCTTTGCCCTCTTCTCTGTTTAAAGGAATGAAAGAGCTGGACCAAGTGATTGTTGTGCTCTTCACCACCCACATGTTTATTGGAGGATTCTTTGGGTTTATCTTGGACAACACTATTCCAGGTATGACAACATCCTTACAGTATCAAACAACTATACAACTTCTATCAGCTAAACGTTGCTTTTTTCTTTTCAGGCACTGAGAAAGAGCGAGGTATCAAAAGCTGGCAGGACAAGGCCCAACAGGGAAACACAAACTTTTGTGACGCATCATGCTACGATATCCCTTACTGCAACGGCATTTTCAAACGGTTTAGATGTTTCCAATACCTTCCCTTCCTTCCTTCTTTCAAGACCAGCGAACAGGGGACTTCCTAGTAATTCAGTTTTATCTAACAGGGTAGCCTAAACCATAAGGACTCAAAGTTCATAAAATAGAACATTGATTGAAAGGTCACCTATTGTGCAAAATCCACTTTTCCATGTCTTTTATACATCAACATGTGTCCCCTCTTCTCCATGGCTCTTCTACATCAACATGTGTCCCCTCTTCTCCATGGCTCTTCTACATCAACATGTGTCCCCTCTTCTTCATGTCTCTTCT
>CALSBZ010046801.1:87792-121995 GCA_943591055.1 Gobionotothen gibberifrons
ATGATGATGATGATGATGATGATGATGATGATGATGATGATGATGATGATGATGATATGATGAAAAGGCGTTCAGATGCTGTGACATCCCATAGAGCAGGGGTGTCAAACTCAAATACACAGTGTATTTTAGTTTGACACCCCCCAGACCCCCCCAATAAAGCAACAATGCACGTTTCAGAGTGGCCTTTTATTGTGGCCAGCCTAAGGCACACCTGTGCAATAATCATGCTGTCTAATTAGCATCTTGATATGCCACACCTGTGAGGTGGGATGGATTATCTCGGCAAAGGAGAAGTGCTCACTATCACAGATTTGTTCAGATTCAATATTTGAGAGAAATGGTTATTTTGTGTATATAGAAAATGTTTTAGATCTTTGAGTTCATCTCATGAAAAATGGGAGCAAAAACAAAAGTGTTGCATTTATATTTTTGTTCAGTGTAATAATGATTGCCAGAATAATAACAGGTGAATGGCATGGTGTTTGGCGATTAGGCCCCAGTTTGCAGGATAATCATTCAGGAGGGGGAAGAACCGCTCCGATGAAACCCCCCGGGGTATAGACACTGGTGGTGGTGATAAGTAGGTGGGACCGGTCTGAAGGGAGAAGGTTTAGCTTGGCCCCGTAGGAGACGGGAGGCGAGAGGGGTGGAGGAAGGTTGCATATTGTCACCTGAAATGACAGCTGACAGAGAGGGAAGAGCAGATTTAAATTGATTAGCGGGTGCAACGATAGGCTTGTGAGAATGGAGAGAGGAGTGATTGGTTAGCTGGGGAGTGACGCCCCCGATCACTTAATGAGGAAGGAGAGAGTATTGAAATGACATGTAATATGAATGAAGAGCTTGGTCTTCCTGATTGAACTTGCGCTGAGCTTTCATGTGTCATACTTTGCTTTAAAATTACTTTTTTTCTGAACTAGGATTTTAAAAGAACCTGGATTCGATGAGAAGTAAAATTGGAGAATACAAAAATAACGAAAACACAAAGCTATTCAACACCTCCGGCACAAAGGATGGCTTGTTGCGAGGATTTACAAATGCCCTGAAGGCCATTGGCTGTAGCAGTAGATGGTATTAGAGGCATTCAGTTGCACAACCTTTTTCAAAAAACAATTACCAACCTCTCTCTTAAGGGAGGCAAACAGGTACAGTATGTAGGCTAATCCAATCACACCACGACAGCAGAGAGTGGATTCAGACACAATAGCACTAAACTGGTTGATTATGTCACTTAGAGTAACAATCTATTTACAGTTGGGGAAAGTCGGTCATGTCCCTTAAGGCAAATCCCTCAGGGGCCAATTATAGAGTTCCACAACGATGAACCTGTTCACCCTGTAATGGAGGTGTTGTGATTTATGTTTGAGCTGGTAATCCTCCTGGGGCCTGTACTACGAAGCTGGTTCAACCTAACCTGGATATGTTTGAGTTAGCCGGTTGGCCTAATCCAAAACATACGCGCTCTCGCTAAACGGTACTACGACGCGGGTTATCAAGTGGATCGCTCAAGCCAGCCGTGCCCTATCTAGTTAGGTGCGCGTTCACATGAAAGGGGTGGTATTTGGAGCATTCGACCAATCACAAACATGGAGAAGCGTACTGACAGCGCATCACGTCATACTTCCTGAATGAAAAGTCAACTATATAATTAGACAAATATGAAGACGTTTGGCAGTCTCACTTTCTGTTGATAGGAGGATGTAGGTTAACATCTGGCACAAATCTTGAGAGGCATCAAGCCACCTTTCCTGCTTTACCTGTATTTCACATGTTTGAATGCACACACACACTGATGGTTCCAATCAAGAACTCTCTGGCGAATGCTTCTCAGATTAACTTACTTATGCAAACACTCGGTCCCAGTGCGGTAAGTTCTACGTTTCTGGGTAATGAGTACAGACATTCAGTATATGCAAACCAAGTAGGCTATACAGCCAAAATTCCACGATCCTGAATCTATTTGGCTTCATGAAGGTATGATTAATGATAACAAAGATAATCGGATCAGTTTGAAGTCCAATTCCTGATAAGTTATCCCTGTGACCTCTAACCACAACAACTACTGACCGCTTGCCTGGCCGTGCATCTGAACTTGGTCTAAAAAAAACACTTTAAATGTTGTGCCTTTTTGCAATCCACCAGGGCCCTGTACTACGAAGCAGGATTTTCGCTTAGCCGGCTAAATTCAGGGAAAACTCCGGCTTTCCGGTCCTACGAAGCTGGTTCTCTTTTTAGCAGGTTAGATTTCCATGGTAACTTATGCTTAGCGGCTAACCTGGTCGGGACCAGGGCCCTGTACTACGAAACTGGTTCAACCTAACCTGGATATGTTTGAGTTAGCCGGTTGGCCTAATCCAAAACATACGCGCTCTCGCTAAACGGCACTACGACACGGGTTATCAAGTGGATCGCTCAAGCCAGCCGTGTCCTATCTAGTTAGGTGCGCGTTCACATAAAAGGGGTGGTATTTGGAGCATTCGACCAATCGGCGTCATGGAAAAACAGCGAGCAACATACTTCACTGCGGAGGAGCAAACCATAATTATGAGCCGATATCAAGATGTCAAACATATAATTCAAGCAAAAAGTAGCACAATGGTGGCAGCCAAACGTCGCAAGCGAAGTTGGCAAGACATTGCAGACTCCGTGAATGCGTAAGTAAAATACGTAGATATATATATATATATATATATATATGCAACAGCGTGCAGAGCTGCACAGCTTTAAAAAGTGTAATGGATGCACGGCAGTCATGTACAAAAATAAATCCGGCCCTTCCAGATTCATTCATTAATGTAGTTTATTGGATACATAGTCGTTAAAATACCAAATTGATCATTGAGTGGCAGCCTTTTTTCCATTATAATATCATCGACCGAGGGTCACAAGTGCACTTTAAGACTAATATTTTTGTAATACTTTTAATTTCTAGACCTTTTTTTAATTCAAGCTGTAGGCTATGACATTTTGTTTTCGTTTTTCAGATGTAACCCCGGAGGGTCAAAAAGGACGTGGGAGCAAATAAAAGTCAAGTATAAGAATATCATTCAATCTGGTAAGTTTCCCTCTTTTGAGATATTAAAAATAGAACTACACGTTTTGTATTGCTTCAATTAGTGTGTGTTTCATAACTGTAAAGGAAAGCGGTCACATTTGTTCACACTTCTTGCAGCCAACAGGAAAAAAACGGACCAGAGGAAGACAGGAGGGGGCCCTCCTCCAGCTGCTTTCACCCCTGCCGAGGAGCTGGCCCTCAGCAGCAATGTGGGTCGGCCCTTGATGGAAGGGGTGGAAGAGGAGGTCATTACAGTCCCTGGTGGAAGCAGCTCCCACCACCTTTTTCTACAGGGTAAGAGTCAGGGATCTGTAAATAGCTGGGATGCTATAAAACACAATTATATATCTATTTTTGTGGGAGTAAGTAACATGTTGGCCTATTGTATTGTGCTGCAGATGATGGGGAGAACCTGCTGCCCCTCCCCAATCACCCACTACCCCATACAGAGGTAACCTTTGGTACGTCACCTATATGGTCGCTGAATATGGCTAACATAGACCATTGACATGTCTTATTTTTTTCAGGAGGGCCTGGATGACGAGGAGACGTTGTCCGTATACTCAGAGAGCGCTCTGCCGGTACACTTTAGTATTTTATTACCAATGATAGTGATTGAATTGAATGGTTTTCAATTTGCCCTAACACAGATAGAGAGGGTGTGGACACGTTGCTTTAATTGATTCTTTCTGATTACTTGCACATGGCGGTGGGACATGGGACAAATAACTACTCTCTATTGAAAATATATTTGCTTTGCTCAATTTGCAGGAAGAAGGAACTCTTCCTCCCCCGCAGCCCTCCACATCCAGGGCCTCCACATCCAGGGCCTCCACATCAAGGCCCTCCACACGACAGGTAATTAATTAAACTAAATGTACAAGTATAGGCAAGTTTTAAAATAGTCAGCTTTCTTGCTGTGAGCCATGCTTGAATGTTAAAGCAACATATATGTGTTTCAGGATGAAGCAGACTCAGTGAGGGCCCTGTATAAACGGACCCTAGTCCAGCATTTACAAATGAATGCCCAAACAATTGAACTGAATGCCCTCCTCATTAAGAAGACCAAGTTGGAGGTGGAGAAACTGGAGAGAGAGAGACAGGTAATTGTGTAACATTCGAGCATTTATTTTCAAGTCAAATGAAAGATGCATAAGGTGACATTTATGTTTTAGGATACCTAAAAGACAAATCCCTTTTGTCTTTACAGAAAAAGTTAACCAAAATTATGTTTTTTTTCTCTTTTTCCTTCAGGAATGGCAGAGAAAATAAAGTCCTACATAAATCACCCAAGGCCTTTCTCTCTGTGTGTTATTTTGTTTATTATGCAAATGTCAATGCAATAGCATCCCTGACAGCCCTGCCAGTAGGGTAGTCCAGGGTGATGGGGTCTACCACATCAGGAGGTTGGGGGTCTGCAGGAGGGGCCCTCTCCTTCCTCAATGTGGCGATGTTGTGCAGCACAACACAGGCCGCAATGATGCGGCATGCTCTTGCAGGGGCCACTCTGAGCCCCCGCAGGCAGGTGAATCTGGCCTTCAGTAGACCAAAGGCCATTTCTATCCTGACCCTGGTCTTGGCATGGGCCACATTGAAACTGGTTTGTGGCCCTTCACCAGGGTCAGGATACGGGGTCATCAAGAATGGCTGGCAGGCATAGCCCCTGTCCCCGAGCAGCACTCCACTGAAGAGCCCTGAAGATAAAGGAACATTTCCATAAGTATACAGTATACAGTTTAAGAAGCACACAACAATAAGAATGTACAGTTGCCATACCCTGCTCGAGTTTGTGACACAGTAAAGACTCTGCAAAGATCCTGGAGTCATGCACTGACCCAGGCCACTTTGCCACAAGGCTGGTGAATATACACCTGTGGTCACAGGTGGCCTGCAAAAGCATTTGGGGTTAAAAAGCCTACTTCCACAAAAAGAGCATCATAGTCAGTGTAGCATCAATGTTCATTTGCAATGAGCCCATGTTGTAGATAAAGATAGTCCAAGTGTGAAACATGTACTGTGTGAATATTTAATTGTGAGTTCCTTTAATCACCCAGACTTCAATGTGTGTTCTAGTGAATGTGCAAGATTTACCTGAATGTTGAGGCTGTGGATGGATTTGCGATTTACATAGTCGCCTTCATGTTCTCCCAGGGACGCAGAGATCGGTACGTGTGTGCAGTCTATACAGCCAAGCACCCTGGGAAACCCTATGAAATAGTATGCTGCATTTGTTATACAACAGTGTACATCATAGGAACAACATTCACTGTAAAGATATAATCACATACCTGCCATGCTGTAAAATCCCTCTTTGATCTTCTGCGTGGGACATGTGCCAGGAAACACAATAAAGGACTCTCTGAGCCCTGTAAGAGCATGTGCGACCTTATGTACAGCACGGCAGACTGTATTCTTGCTGAGGTTCTCTGCATCACCCACAGCATAGAGAAAAGTACCGCTCGCAAAGTAGCGCAAAGCGATACATACAGTCTGCGGCACTGTAAGGGCACAACTCCGATGTGTGGCATTAGCAATATATGGCTCGAGGAGCTGACACAGATAAGTCAGCCCTTCTGACGAGAACCTGTATCTTTCATACAAATACTCTTCAGGGAACGCCAAAGGGTTTACTCTTTCCCTAAAAATCCTCTCCCGCCTGAGAGCGCCTCTCACAATCCGAGCTCCAAGCTCCACAGGGTCATCTACAAATGGTGACGCCATTTTCAGAGAGATTTCATTGGTCGATAGGCGGAGCTTTTATAGGCTTAGCTCCTAGCCTGCAACTTAACCTGGTCCCGACCAGGTTAGCTGCTAAGCATAAGTTACCATGGAAATCTAGCCTGCTAAAAAGAGAACCAGCTTCGAACGACCGGAAAGCCGGAGTTTTCCCTGAATTTAGCCGGCTAAGCGAAAATCCAGTTTCGTAGTACAGGGCCCAGGTTAGGTTGCAGGCTAAGAGCTAAACTCAGTGAAAGCACTGCCTGCTGACCAATCAGAGCTCCGTGTGCGGAGCTGGGTGCGGAGTTTAAAGCGATCAAGTCACATTACAGGAGAAAGGAAATACAGAAAAACTGCCGTTACAGGAAAGCCGGCCGGCAAAAATCACCGACTGTGTGAACGTGAACATTAATAGAATATCACCTCCCATCTTCAGAGCAATCTGACTATTATAACATTAGCGTTAAGAAAGCTTACTTAAATATCTGCCACAACATAAGTAACTGGATCAAAGTTACGGTCTATATGCTGTAAAATGTATTATCTCTTCGATTTACACACGGAATATATTGCACGTCAGTCAGCTGAGCCGTATCTGGCCGTGCAACACTCACAGTGCCACATACTGTATGCAGAAGTATTATTTTAAGCAACACATTAAGTTGACGAAACACTCGAGTCAATTATTAATTAATTAAAGTCAGATCGTGTCTTACGGGCAGTGATATCATAAACCTGTTAATGTACGCATTCAAACACTTTTTCTTTTACCAGCTGTATTCACCTTGCAGGTGCAACTATGTGGCTTTTATCCTGGATAAAGTGTTTGAGTCATGGATGTTTAAAGTTTAACGTCTTCATATTTGTCTAATTATATAGTTGACTTTTGATTCAGGAAGTATGACGCGCTGCGCTGTCAGTACGCTTCTCCATGTTTGTGATTGGTCGAATGCTCCAAATACCACCCCTTTCATGTGAACGCGCACCTAACTAGATAGGGCACGGCTGGCTTGAGCGATCCACTTGGTAACCCGTGTCGTAGTACCGTTTAGCGAGAGCGCGTATGTTTTGGATTAGGCCAACCGGCTAACTCAAACATATCCAGGTTATGTTGAACCAGCTTCGTAGTACAGGGCCCAGGAGGCTTTAAACTGAGGCTGAACTTCAGTGTTGGAGAGTTGTGAGGGTTTTCTTTAATAATAATAATAATAATAATAATAATAATAAAGCTTTATTTTTTTTTTTTTTACTTTTTATTTTGTATCAACAAACAGCCAGGCAGACAGCACGATAGCAGTTGGCAAACAAGTTAGGATGACAACAGTGTGATTTGAGTCCGACAGGATAAATAACAAAGACAAAACAAAAAATAAATAAATAAATAAAACAAAACAAAAAATGGACAGGACAAAAAACAACAACAAAAAACAAAGTCAAAATCTAAAGGCTCTGAGTCTAAGTTCATTATTAATACCATAATGCAAAAGTAGAGATCAAACAATGTGTATAAATGGAACAAAAAGACCAAATATATCAAATCAAATAAAAACCTAGGTTTCTGTCCGACAGATAAGACACAAGACACCTGAGTCGATGCAACAATATAAAATCCCATAAAACAAAGTGAACATATCGGTATAACAGAAAAAACAAACAAAGAGAATAGTAATAAAAATGCCATAATTCTAATAAAGGTTAAACGATTAAGAAATAAAAAACTGAAAAATAAATATTGCTATTGAAGCATTAATCAAATAAGATAAAATCCATTAAGACCTATAAAATAAATCATTTCCTGCGATCTTCTTCATGCAGTCAGTCAAAATGAATGAATGAATGGGCGTTTCTTTGACTATTTATAGGCAAATATGGGCGTTACGTGAAGCCCGCAAAAGCTGCATTTCGAGTTGATTGTGATTTATAAAAAGGGAAACTGGCGTAGGACGTGCCGTACGCACTTCCCTCGCCGGTACGCAATGTTTTGTGAATCGGAAAATGTCGGAACATTTCTGTACCTATTCTTTTGCTTTGTACTACGTAAGCAACCTTCCCACGTGAATACTACGCACGGCGTTATAAATGAGGCCCCAGAACTCTTTAATTCCTGAACTATCTAGTAGATCGCGTTCACACCGGAATAAGTCCCTGAGGGTGGATTAGTCAAATGAAGCCGCTGACGTCACTTCTTCTGCTTTGGGTTTACTGGCAGGCTGCAAACAACTTCACGGCGTATACTGCCACCCGAAGTCCTCCAGCCGCAGTCCAGAGTAAATCGCCAGAAGCGCCGACATCTCCTCCCGATGGCCAGTCACGGCCTGCCGGTGAGCGTGGAAGTGTGGTCTGCCGCAAGCAGGCGGCAGGGGCGGGGCTGTCAGAATCAGCTTGTAGCTGGTATTTTAAACTCGATGCGCTCTGAAACTACGGGGCGGCCGTGGACAAAAAATACACATGCGTTGATCGCGTTAAAATAATTAGTGGGGTTAATTTTTTTTTGCGTTAACGTGTTAACTTGACAGCCCTAGTTTTTAGTAAATCAAAATGTCTACTTTCTAAGATAAATAAACAGCGCGTCTAAGCTCTGAATGTGCCGCACAATTAACGCATCACATTGAAACCACACATATAAACAATGCTGCGCAGAGTTCTAACAAACCACGTGGCACACACCAGGGGCGGACTGGGAGGAAAAAGTGGCCCGGGGATTAATTGACAGACAGGCCCACTTAATGCGCGGCATGTATCGGCCGGCCGGCAACGAAAGTATGTTTCTTAACAAAAAACCCTGCATTTAATGTTATTTTGGACCATTATTCATATAGTAATCACATTACCTGAGCCCTTGAGTTGCCTAGAGCTAAATAGTTACAGCATATATTTATTGATTTTAATGTTAACAGATCATTGATGCAATAACATTTGGACCCAATTTGCCTGACTTGACACATGGAATAGAACATGGGCATAGGAAGCATCCTCAATGTGGGTGAGACAATTTAACGGGGTGTGGGCAGGTGGTGGACCTCACATCCTCTATGGGGGTCCGGAGGCATGCTCCCCCGGGAAGATTTTTTTAAAATGTTGAAGTAAAATGCATCAATCTGGTGCACTTTGAGAGCAAAATTAGGGACTAAATCTATGGATACATCTCTCAACACCCATATGAAACAGAACTGTAAACAGATTTACTTTTTCTTTCAACATTTATTTGAACAGCAAGTGGAGGCAAAAGTGACTGCACCCAAAACAATAAACCTGCTAGCTAACTAGCCTAAACTCAGTAACAGAATGTGGGCAACACGTTCTTCTCCACAGCCGTGCAACCTCTGAGTCAGACGTCACTTCCCCCTTTTCTATCCTACGGGTACAGCCAAGTCCCCCTGTACCCCGTTTCCCTGCCAACCCCCAACGCCCCCCGTCCCCTATGCAAGCCCCTCCCTCTGAACCCAGGGCTCGCTACAATACTGTATACTGTATACACAAACTATACAAAAACGCCTTTCTGCTTTGGAGCTTGTTTATCCATCTGTAAGCAACAGCCAGCTAGGTCTCTCAGTCACTCACTCCTGATCGTTCAGCTGCTACGGGCCTGATGTGTGAAAGTGAAACTATCTGATTGATAGAACATAGGTAGCCTATCAAACAACACCCCTCCAGGGAGTGGCCGGAACACTTACAAATGTGGGCCGGAAGGATTTAGGCAAAGGAAAAAATAAATCATTTTTTATTTGTTTGGCCCTCCGGCCCACGCACAGCACCGGCCCACCGGGAACACTCCCGGTATTCCCAATGGCCAGTCCGCCCCTGGCACACACTCAAACAATTTAACAGAACATTCACTAGTGGCTCTGCGGAGCTCTCACAGGATCTCTACCAGGATCGCACACTGCAACTATTTAAAATCCTTCTTGAGGATGCAGCACTGGGCACTGTAATTAGGGTGATTACACCCAGCTTGCCAGAGGGGGCAGGACCGCAATCATTTACACACTGGGTCTTCCCTATTAATTGGTGGTTTGTATTTAAACTAAACATATTTGTAGCGCTTATGATTTAAATTCTGAATAAAGTTAAGATATTTTGTTATTCTATGTATCCATATATTATTTTTCGACTACTTGAAATCAGTTTTTGATTTCATATTTATTTTAAAGCCTTAGGCTCTGTTTGACTTTACACCTCCCACTCGATCTTCCTGTTTCTTTTGGAACACTGGGAGATCGCTTGCTTTGAGGCAAACAATAAACCCCAGTCACTCTTTCTGTTTTTCAGCAGGTAACAAGACGACCAGCCTCCGGACGTCTCTGTGCAGAATGGTGGCAGGGATCTTTTCGCTTCCCCTCTTAGAGGTTAGATTTAGTGTCTTCTGCTGGGCTCTTGTCACAGGGACAGGATAGCTTGGGAAAATCCTGATGTTGACATCTCTCACTATCCCTTTGCTGTCCGGGTTGGTATTGATGACTCTCCCAAGCTTAAACTGACCTCTTCGCGCGTTCTGGTCACACAGCCAGACTATGTCACCAACAGTGACATTTCTCTGCGAAGTGTGCCATTTGTTCCTGACAAAAAGGTTCGGACCAGCCAGCTTGAGAAGTCGAAGGTCCTGAAGTCCCCGCTTTGTGATCCTCGGCCCAGGAGAAGAGTATTTGGGGTGACATAGCGGATAAAGTCTTCTCTGCTCTGTACTCTGGCATCGATCGGGCGCTCATTTGCCAAGTTAGCCGCTATGCTAAGGGTTGTTTGAAACTCACTATAGCCGAGCCCAGCTCCCTCCAATACTCTGGAGTGCCCTCTTCACAGTCTTTACAGCAGCTTCTGCGGCACCATTCCTGTGTGGCGAGTCAGCCGGATGGATTTTCCACATCCATTCCGTTCCATTTCCTGCTGCTGTCTCTTCCAGGGCAACTTTGTTTTGGCCGTGTAGGAACCTGTATAGCTCTTCCAGGATCGGCTTTGCTCCAATGGAGTTGGTTCCTGGGTCTGACAAGATTTTCTTTGGGTGCCCTCTGATTGCAGTAAATCTTTGATATGCTATGAGGAACCCTTCAGTCGACACTGTGCTTACTAGCTCTGTGTGGATTGCTCTGCTGGCCATGCAACAGAAGACAACTCCCCAGACCTTCAGTGTTGTTCTTTTCTTGACATCGTCTTTCACATGATAGGGTCCAAAGAGGTCTACTGTTGTAAACTCAAATGGACAGGCAGGCTCTGTTCTTTCTGTTGGCAGATCTCCCATAATTTGATGGCATATCTTTGCTTTGGCTTTTCAGAAGTTTATGCAGCCATCAACAACCTTTTGAGCAAGTTTTCTTCCCCTTATGATCCATGACTTCTTTCTCACTTTAAGCAAGTTTTCAGCCACGCCATCGTGTCCAGCATTGTGCGCCTCTCGAATCAGCAACATCGACACCCAGGAATCATAAAGTAGGATGGGAACACCACTTTTATCTTCTTTGAACCCTTGGAATCTGCCTCCACAAAGCAAAAGCCCAGAGATGTTGTCCCTGTAGACTACGAGTCTGTCTGTGGTGGTGTTTGAAAAAATGTCTCGCAGGGCATCTTCTCGCTCCTTTACAGAGATGACTCCCGAAGAGTATACCACCTCCCACTTTTCACTTTCCCCAGATTGTCTGGGCTTGATGAACTTTTTTGCTGCCCTCCAGATCCATGCAACTGTCTTAACCAAACGGCTCAGCACATTGAACCGCTTGACATTCACCAGGTTCTGGGTAGCTGACCCTGCAGGTGGTCTCCTCTCTGTTTGGATTGGGTTCTGCTTTTGCAGTGGTTCCTGTTTCTCTGCCTTGGCCCTTGTTAGTGCAGCAACAAATGCCTTCTTTTGCAGCCTGTTGATGCCTTCTCAACAGAGAAGCAAGGAGGTTCCTTGCAGATTTGATTGGCCACTCGTTCACTGGCAAGTTCAGAAACTTTGTCCAGGTCTTGAGGGCTTGCTCCTCTGGTGATTATGTCAGCGATGTTGTATGGACCAGGAATCCACCACCAGTCAAGTGCGTTTGAGTTGTTTGGTGTCTGGGCTCGGATTTCCTCCCGTAGAAGGTTTTGACCAAGTTGCATCTTTTTCTTTCTCCTGGAAAAGTTGTTTCCAACCATGACATGGAGTTTGTCCTCTTCCACCATGTAGCCCAAGCCAAGGGCCTTATTGTTCTCCTCGCACATTTGGTTCGGTAGAATCATGGTCTTCCTCTGATCCGATTCCAACTCGTTGCCGCATTTCTTCCACCCACTTTGACCAGAGAACGCCCATGGCTTGAGCTCAAACCCTCCGGCCTTTAGGATCTGCCGCACATTTGCTGTGTTGGTATACAGCTGCTCACGATTGTTGTGTGAAGTGAGTATATCATCGACGTAGCTGTCCTGCTGAACTTGCCACTCCTTTTCAAGGTGGGTGAAAGGAGGCAGGTTGGCTGTCTCCCGCATGGCTAGCTGTGCGATGCACCCTGCAGGTTTATCTCCGATGTTTACCCTGGTGACTGCATAGTCCTCCAGCTCTTGATCTTCGGAGTCTCTCCAAAACCTGCCGACGACCTGTTCGTTTGGTGGTAGCTGCCTTCCACTGACCTCCTTGTCTTGGACAGCAGCTGCCCTCATTGACCGGGCAAAATGTGTCTTGGACATGTGAGCCGACCCAGTAACATCCTCAAAGAGTTCAGGGTGAGTTCCTCCAACTGTCTTCCCCAGAGGTCCGTCCCATAGGACTAGGTCTCCAAAAGCTCTGATTCTTTGAGGTGCTAGTTGACTTTCTCTGTGGCTTATCAGCAGACTTATTTCCCTGGGTCTTTTCAGTTCACAGAGTGGTATGTCTGGAAATAGTTTTTTGCAGTTGCCCTGGGGTCACACTTCCCTGAACATCTGCTATGCTGTCTAGACCATAACAAACCAATTGCTGTGATTTGAGGGAGCCCTTGGGAGTCTTTACTCTGATCTTTAGAAGGTATCTTCGGGTCTCCACGAAAACCTTCATTCCTCCAATGCCATGGATGACAAGTGTGATGTATTCACTCCTTTGGTTCAGTTTCTTTGCAGCTTTGTGAGTTATATAGTTTGTGTCAGAGGCCAAATCAATTAATGTCCCAACTTTTTGTCCAGCATTGGCTGTGACCTCAAGAATCATCATCAGCACTGGTGGTTCCTTTAATCCACTCTCCTCTAGAAGTCCTAACTGGTCTTTTCTATTGCTGAGGGTTCTTGACGCAGCATTTGAGAACACATCCCGATACTGTTCAGTCAATTACGGAGGTAGCTCGTTGAGGAAGTCTTCTTGGTTCTCTGTACAACTCCTCCTGTCTTTATTTCCCTCTGAACCAGGTCCGCTTCTATTATGACTTTCTTGGGTTCTCCTCCCTTTGGTGTTGGGACATAAATAGAAGTGATGGTCGGGACCATGCTCATGCAGTCTTGATTCCTACACAGAAAGCCAGGTTTACAGTATGAGCTTCCATCATTGACCTCAAGGCTTCTCCTGCATGCTCCCAGCTTCCTCACTGCACTCTTCTTCTCTGTTAGTTCCAGCGCTTTAAACTTTCTGCAGAAGTAGAGCTTTCTCCTGTGCTTCTCGTCTCCACAGATTACACACCCTGCCTGGTCGTCGGTCATTTTGGTAGACTTGGTCCTGGCATGCCTTGGATCAGCCTTGGCCTCCATTCTGCATGGTTCCCCTTCCCTCAGTTGCTCGAGCTGCTCATATATGCTCTCTTGCTCTTTAAGGAAAGTCAGGAGACAGTCAAACCGAATCTGTGTCGGACCAGAACGTTTTCTCTCAGTGGCATAGACAAGCCATTCTTTCTTGAGGGTATCTGGGAGTTTACTCTCAATGGATTTGGTTACGAGTGGATTCTTTATGGCACCTGTGTCCCCAAGGTCACTCAAATCTTGAAGAGCTTTTTCAACAGTTTGGATCAATTCCACAATTTTACGAGGCTGATATCCTCTGACAGCTGGCATCTTCTGTAACTCCTCCACTATTTTGATGGCGATGGATGTGTGATTCCCATAGCGGTTCTCTAGGACACGGAAGATATCATCTGCAGTGTTGTAGCTAGTGAAGCGAAGATCTCTTGTCATTTTTTCTTCGAGACTCTCCAGCAGTTGGGCTTTCTTCACCTCTCTTGATCCAGTAGGCTCACCTTGCTTATGAAGTGCCTCCCAATCCATCCTCCATCTGTGGAATTTGCGTCTGTTGCCACTGAACTTGGGAAATGCTGTTGGCTTTAACTTAATGGATGCCACAGGATATCTGGCTGAAGCAGCCGTCCATGGTACTCCTTCATTTTTGCCTGAATGAAATCTGTCTTTCTGGAGAACAATCTTGGGAAATGGAGTTCAAACCCCCGTAGCTGGCTTTGCAGGTCCTCCCGCATTTATGGAGGGATCCACTGCCTCCACCGACTGTGCACTTCTTTTGCAGTCCACATAAGGTCTTTCAGAGGGTTGAGTGTGAAGTCATAGGCCTCCAGATTACCACCAGGCTCTGCTGCAGCAGCATGTTCACCTCCAGCCTCCGCTGCTTGTAGCGCTACTGACACTTCAAGTTCTCCAAAGTTGGTCCACAGAGCTTCTTGAATAAGTCTCTTCAACTCCTCAAGCTTCTGCGTACTCTCCTCTGCAGTTTATTGTAGGTCTTCTCTTTTCTGATTACTTAACTCAGCTTCTTCAGCTGTGTCCAGCTCTGCGATGAACCAAGCCTCCAAGTCGTCATTTGCTTCCATGACTTTTTCAACTTCTTTAGTAAATTTCTTGAAACTGTCTCTGAGTTCTTCTTCAGACATGTCCTTATAAGTCCTGGTGATGGTGTTAGCCAGTCGAGAGGCTAATCGCTTTGCCGTCGTCCTCTCCACCTTTAGTTGCTCCACAGCCTTTCCTCTTGCTTGATCCGCCATGATTCCCCCTTTTTTGGGCATTCAGCCCTTTGCCTGGGGAGTGGTGTGATCCAAGAACGAGGAACCTTGGATGATCAGGTCTCAGGTGTCTGCTTGAGTTGTAGTTCAGCGTCTCAGGAGTTCGTCCAGTTCCTGGTATCCCGGTTTTTCACTGTCAAGTTTCCTGGGCTTTTTGTGTATATTCCCCACTTGAAAGGGATGAGGCGTCTACCGGACTTTGGGAACAGGATTTCACTCCAGTGACACATCTTCTTTTCAATACTTTTTATTTTTATTTAGAAGTTCACTTTATGCAGGTGAAAAACCTTTAAAAACAAAAGAGAACATTTTAGAATTTGTAAGTTTATCACATAAATCATGTAAATAAAGCAGATTCTTTAAACTTGACTTTTTACTGGAAATGTTAACAAATCAAATTAATTATTTTTAAACAAGAAATTATTATTTCCTCCTTTAACAGAGGTATTCAATGAAATGAATAAGACTTCACTATTAACGCTTCTACTAAATCAAATGAATTCTTTTAACAAGAAAGATTATTTTCTCCCCTTTTTAGCAGGAATCTTCAGTGGAATAAATTAACCGGATTGTATTAGAAAGGTTTTTAGTAAATCAAAATGTCTACTTTCTAAGATAAATAAACAGCGTGTCTAAGCTCTGAATGTGCCGCACAATTAACGCACCGCATTGAAACCACACATATAAACAATGCTGCGCAGAGTTCTAACAAACCACGTGGCACACACTCAAACAATTTAACAGAACATTCACTAGCGGCTCTGCGGAGCTCTCACAGCATGATGGATGTGATCTTACCGGCTGCCTGTCCTGACTCGGTAGAAATGCCTCCCACACTGCAACTATTTAAAATCCTTCTTGAGGATGCAGCACTGGGCACTGTAATTAGGGTGATTACACCCAGCTTGCCAGAGGAGACAGGACCGCGATCATTTACACACTGGGTCTTCCCTATTAATTGGTGGTTTGTATTTAAACTAAACATATTTGTAGCGCTTATGATTTAAATTCTGAATAAAGTTAAGATATTTTGTTATTCTATGTATCCATATATTATTTTTCGACTACTTGAAATCTGTTTTTTATTTTATATTTTTTTAAAGCTATATAAGTTGTAAATGTAAATGGTATTCAAAGGCTAACATCAAACCACCTGACCTTACGATTGGAAGACGACCACACTATCTCATAGTCACAACATTAGCTTGAGAAAATTATTGAAGTACCAAAAGTTAAAGTACTCCTCATGCAGAACGGCCCATATCTCCAAATGAAATGTATTATCAGTGGATTATAATTGTTGATGCATTTATTGTCTATGACTTTACTTCTATTATTTGTTCATTAAGGTTGAAACAGCTATGAGTGGAGCTGATTTAAACTACATTATATACTTAGTGCAACGCCCTTCATGCGGTGATTTATATATTGTATAAATAATCTGAAACTACACAGTAAATAGGGCGACTAACCCTAACCCTAACCCTAACCAATGTTGTCAGATAAATGTAAAAGTACAATATTTGCCTCATATAGTCTTATACACTGATTGCCTTTTACTCTGTTAAATTGTATTGTTAGTCTTGTATGTGTTTAACAGAGACAAATGTTAATGATTTACATTTCAGGAGAGCAAAAGGAAGTAAAAGGTGGATTTGCAAATGGTTAAGGACGAGGGGGTTTTATGGTTTAATGATGGGACGTAGGACCAGTTGTTTTCTTTTCATGAATATATAGTGTGTCTGTAAGCAAGGCAAGTTTATTGATATAGCACCTTTCAACACAAGGCAATTCAAAGTGCTTTACAAAAAATGAAAGGCATTCAGAAAATGGCATTTAAAAACAGTCATTCAAAAGCAAAGATAATAAAATAAACATTAAAAGAAAAAATACATGGATCAAAGTTACAGTGCAGTTTAAGATATGAATAGTTCAATTAAAATCAGCGGCAAAAAGAAAAGTTCTGAATCAGCTGCAGCTTTCTAATAGATTTTTTAGTGAGACCTGTGAAAACACCATTACAGTAGTCCAGTCTACTGAAGCTAAAAGCATGGACACGTTCTTCCAAATCCTGCTGTGACATTTGTCTTTTAATCCCAGATATGTTCTTTAGGTGATAGTAGGCTGATTTAGTAACTGTTTTAATGTGACTGTTGAAGCTCAGGTCAGAGTCCATGACTACACCTAGATTTCTGGCTCTATCTGTTGTTTTGAACATGACAGACTGAAGCTCAGCGCTAACTTTTATACGTTCTGCCTTGGCTCCAAAAACCATTACCTCAGTTTTATCTTTGTTTAATTGGAGAAAGTTCTGACACAGTTTACCAGTCATTGATTTGTTCAATGCACTTACTCAGTGTTTGAATTGGAGAAAAAGCTTACAAAGATTAGATAAACTCCTTAAATCAGAGACAAACCTCCACCATGGGATTCATTTTATGTAAGATGTCATGTGAGGATTTTTCATTTTACAAGCCGACATGCTGGCGGAGTGGAGACTAAGAGATGCATTCAGGGAACCCCTCTAATGAATGGGGATGTTCAGTCTCTATCCAGACAATCGTGCTTAATCCTGCAGATGTGTTTTATCAGAGACTGTCTGTGATCATATTTGTGCTTTTGTGTGTCTGGTGCTCTTAGTGCGGGAGCAGGGCGTCTACGAGACCTAATGACCTACAAAGGAACAGATAAGGATCTTTATGTAAAAAGACATCACTTGCTGGCAGTGACTGCGGTCTCTTATCTGCCTTATGGTGTAATAAATTCAGATTATAATTTTTTTTTAAACGTCACAGTGTCTTTGAACAGCCGAAAGCAATAGTTACATCTCAAACATGTCTTCAATGTGGATGTAATAAAATGTGCTGAAAACATCAAATGGTGCATTGGTAACGGCCCGTCCACACTACAGCTTCAAAAAAAGCTTCCAACGCGTCTGCCCATTCACTTTGAATGGGGTGACGTCACGTTGCCTCGCTTTTCGCCAAACTGAATTGTGGGTAGCTTGGCTGAACTTCTCCGGCGTCTCCGGCTTCAAAAGTTGAAAATTGTTCAACTTCTGACGCCGGAGAAGCCGGAGAAGCCAGCGCCAGCCAATCAAATCCTGTTTCTGAAAATCTGACAGCTCAAGCCCTAGCCAATCAAACCGCGTCTAAGCTGGGAGAGATATCCCGCCATTCATTTCTATATTTCAAAAAAAGACAGAGGAGAAACTAATTATCGCCGTAGAAAATCACCCGGTTTTGTTTGACCAGTCCCTATTAACTTACCGGGATACAACCGGAGGAACCAGGCATGGAGGGAGGTGGCAGAGACAGTGGGTGAAACTGGTAGGTTTTCGCCTGTTTGGGGATTTTATATCCAGTTTACTTTGTTTTAACATTGCTATTGCTTTGTATGTCGGGGGCGGGAGATTCATGTGATAGGTTGTTGGTCGCGGTGCTCGCATAAAATCCCCAAGCTTCAGACACGCCCAGCTCCAAGCTTTTTTTGAAGCTGTAGTGTGGACGGGCCGTAATGGTTACAACATCCGAAGTTAGCGTTTTCCCCCAAGAAATATGACTTTGTCAAGAACTTTGAGGCAGCCGACTGAATGAGAACCACGCAAAAACACCTGATTCTCTATGTGAGAAAATAATAATTTCAGGAAACAATAAGATAAAGAATTTAGCTGTGTACAGGTGTTATGGGGTAACGGATTCAATGTAACACGATAATGTTAACCAGGATATATAAAAAGGTAACCCTTACATATTCCCTTAGTTACATAACAAATAACAGGATTACTGGTGTATTTTTAAAATGGGGATTACTCGCAGGATTACGAAATTACAATATATTTTAAAAATAAAGATTGATTCATTAGATATACTGCCTGACTTCTCTTTTAGTTTTTAATTGTTTTTAATGCAGTAGGTGGACACCTGATTCATTAAACAATAATACTGTGTTTTCTGTCATTCATGTATTTAACTAAAACAGCATTTGCAAACTATACTATTCAGCAGGCTAGCCTATCATTTAAAAAGACATTTGTTATACTAAATACGTTCGTCTACTCTAAAGTAAACAAAGACTAAGGCTGCATTGTTCTGTTGTCTTACATAATACACATAAGTAAATACAGCTTATTGATATTTATTTTATATTGTCTTTATTTTAATTGCATTTTATATTGAGGTAATCCAAATGTAACAGAAAGTGATCAGGTTAAATTATTTCCATATTGTGATACTCATATTGGATTACTGACTACATTTTTTACAGGTTACTACATGTAACAGATACATTTTTTAGAGTAACTCTTGCTAACTCTGGCGGTGTGTAAGGTGTCACTTCAGAGATAAATACTAGTGCAGGTGTGCTCATGAAGCTTTTGAGCCGCTGTGCACTGAAGCTCGATATTCATGCTGACATTTTAAATGTTGTGTTTTCAAGCATATCATTTGAAAGAAAGTGCACACCTTGAGGGCCAATATATCCCTCAAAGTTCAAACACTGACATTGTTTAACTTTAGTATTGGATTACAAACCGATTGAGGAGTTGGTTGAACACATTTAAATATTGCTACAGTACAAAGAATTCTTGCTGTGAAAATCCCAAACTAATTATAAAAGTATTGGCAGTGGAACTGCGACTCCAATATAAAAGTTACTCAACGTAACAGGTCCCTTTCAGGAAGGATATTCATTTATACAGGTATGTATATATGCTACCTGGATACTAATTCATTGAGATGGTGGGGGGTTAATATAGAGCTAATAGGAGAATGAAAATTAGTACATAAGCGTGAGATATACACTATATAAACAAAATTATTGGGACACGCCTCCTAATCATTGAATTCAGGTGTTTCATTCAGTTCCATTGCCACAGGTGTATACGGGTTACCTTGGTTGCTGATTGGCTAATGGTTACACAAGCCAAAACATCGTTATGACATCAGGTTTTTATATAAATGGATCAGGACAAAAAGTGATCAAATCTTTTTTGCTGAAACTTCCAGAATCTCTTCACACAGAGGGGACACATGTTGATGTAGAAGAGACATGAAGAAGAGGGGACACATGTTGATGTAGAAGAGACATGAAGAAGAGGGGACACATGTTGATGTAGAAGAGACATGAAGAAGAGGGGACACCGCTCTGCTGGTCCTATCCTCCTCCACTGCTGCCTTACTTCCTCCTGTACCAGCCTTGTACTTCACTTGAGTATCTTCACATCATGCTACATAGAACGTATACTCAACTATATTTTAAAGTTGAATTTGTTACTCCACTCCATGTATTTAACAGCTAGAGTTACTACTTTGCACATTTAGATTCTAAACACTAAACGTAAATCAACTTATAAAGTATTTCATAATTTTAAAGGTTGAAATACCAAGCAGGGTATGAAGTAATTTTAACAGACACAACCTTTACCGATTGCAAAGTGATAAACATTAATCCATCAATAATTATAATACAGTCATTTAATGTACAAATTATTCGGAAACGGGCCGCACTGCAATATGAGTACTTCTGTTAAGTATATTTTTGATCTAAAAGGTGTTGTACTTTTACTCGAGTACAATTTTGATTGAAGGACTTTTACTTGTAACAGAGTATTTTTACAATGTATTATTGATAAATGTACTTACTAAACAAGTTTTAAGTAAGTGAGCTAGTGTTTGCTAAGAAATAAGTCATACATGCTGAAAAAGATGATAATCTGCCATCCTGTGAGCTTTTTTCTGGGCTCTGGGGGCCAAAAATCAATGAATGCCGCTAATGCTTATACGGTGGTCTGATTCTCCAGACATTCCTTGGGGGACTTTTAGTACAGACAATCTTGTCTAGTCTGGTTTACACTCATTGATTAATATCAGGGGAACCGTAGTATTTTACAGACAGATTTAGCTAAATAAGCACATTATGTAACAATGCCTCTCAGACAGCAGCTCTAGGTCAGAGGAAGGTGAGCTGGGCTTCGCTAAACAATTAGGCCTCTGATTGCTAATCCTATTATTTCTCGGAAATCAGTACAAATCCTGCACCCACACCACAATGTGTGCAAATCATCTGCAATCAGCACACACAAGAGTCCTTCTCCTCTGATGAGCCACCCCACAAGCAGGTGGTGACAGTTCTGAGCTTCAAGCAGTCATGACACATGCTACATTTTTAAGAAGTACTTACCACAAAACCAGTTCCTCTCCCCTTTAGGGCGCTGAAGTGTTTTGCGAAATGTGTGTGTTAGAATTCCTTCCTTTTCCTCAGGCACTCCTGGGGCTTTTACCTGCACAGTGTAGGATAAATACAGTGGCCACGGTAACTCAAGAGACAAAGAAAGTGATTAATACAAACAGACAAAGTGTTAGCTGTGCCAAGATGTTTGAAAATAGACTAAGTAATTTCAGATTACAAGCAAATAATAATAATAATCAATTTTATTTATAAGCGCACTTTTCATTCGAGTAAACACAACTCAAAGTGCGACAGAGTCAAAAGGGTGAAACAAAACAACAAAAACAATTAAAACAACAGAATAAAAGCAGTGACATTTATGCTGGCATGGCAAAATGTGGGGGTTTTAAAAATCTAGTAAAAGTCTATTCTAAAAATATGCTTTTTCAGGCCTTTTTTAAAAGCATCCACCGTCTGTGGTGTCCTCAGCTGGTTTGGGAGGGCTCTCCACAGTCTCGGAGCAGTGGAGCAGAAGGCTCGGTCTCTCATGGTTTTCAGTTTGGTTCCTGGGGGGAAGGAGGAGGTTTGCCTTTTCAGATTGTAGGTTCCTCGTGGAGGTTTGTGGGGTGAGCAGTTATTTGATGTAGGAGGAAGCATATCCATGTATGCACTGATAAGTGAAGAGGGTGATTTTAGTCAATCCTGAGTGAGTGCAGTGATTTGAGGATGGGTGTGATGTGTTCATACTTCCACACTCTCATCAGGACCTTGCAGCGCTGTTCTGGATGTATTGCAGCTTCTGGATGTTCTTGCTAGGAATCCCAATGAGAAATGCGTGACAGTAGTTCAGCCTGGAGGAGACAAAGGCGTGGACAATCTTTTCAGCATCTGGCAGACTGAGTGTGGGGCGGAGTTTAGCGATATTACTGAGGTGGTAGAAGGAGGTCTTGCATGTTTGTTTGATGTGGGCCTCAAAGGTCAGGTGAGGATCCATTTGAACACCCAGATTGGTAACAGCCGATGAGATTGGAATGTTCTGACCAGAGAAGGTGATGCTGGTGATGGAGGATGAATGGACCTGATGTGGAGTGCCAACTAGAATGGCTTCAGTCTTGGAGCTGTTAAGGAAGTTGTGCTTCATCCACACCTTGATCTCCTCCAGGCATGTTGTTATTGTGGATGATGGCAGAAGCAAATAACAAATTAACCATTTAAATCGAATGTGTGCACTGTAAAAATATTCACCGTGAATTCACAATAAATACCTGGCAACTTTTTGCATGACTTTCACAGTAAGGTTCACAGCAATTTACTGTGAATGTCTTCACAGCAATGTATTGTAATTTCACATCCATGATATTACAATACATTGTTGTAAAGGTGAAACTGTATACTGTAACTTCCCAACTTCAATGAATAAGGAATTACTGCGATATTACAGTATGTTACTGGGGAATTACATCATTTTGTTGTACATGCATTACAACAAGGGCCTGTACTTTTACATTTCTATTGTGAAAGCAATGCAGGAGTTGCCAGTAATTTACTGTGAATTTACAATGATAGACGTGCATAACTGTAGTCCCCAGCTCCGGTACTTGCTGGAGGAAGCTCACACAATGGTTTCCTGTCAAATACTATTGACGTGATTAATCACGTCATCCACATACAGCAAGCAAAAATACACAAAAACTATCTCACCTGTGAGTCCAGTTGCGTCAAATCAAATAGGCTACACTGTAAAAAAAAAAAAATCGTAAAAAAACGGTCAAAGTACTGGCAGCAGCGGCTGCCAAACAAAAACCCTTAAATTAAAGTAAAATACTTTAACTGAAATAAAGTGCAAAAGCCATTAATTTACGGGAAATGTCCTTAAAGATTTTACAGGAAAACACTGTAACATTACAGATGTTTCCTCTCTTTTCAAAATCCATTGTCTTAAATTGTTACATTCAAATACCTTAAAGGGGACCTATCATGCAAAATGCACTTTTGTACGTCTTTTATACATGAATATGTGTCCCCGGTGTGTCAGGGAACTCACCAAGTGTCAGAAAACACAACCCTCTCTCTTTTCCTCCATACCCAAATCTCTAAAAACGGGGCTGCAACAGATCTGATCCAGACTGATCCAGATTTGAATTGTTCTGATGTCAGAAAAGGGGTGCTCCGACCTATATGGGCAACTCTCCACCTATCAGGGGAATGGGGGTTTGGGCCACGGCCATTGCCGCTCGAAAGCGCTGGAGATGCTGTAGTACATATGCCAGGCCTGTAGGTGGCACTGTAGTCTGCCACAAAAGCAGCAAAGAAGACTTCTCACAGAATCATCCCTTGCTCCCCAGGGCTGGAAAAGAGCAAATAGAGCAAAATGAGGCGTGGCTAAAATGCATGATCTGTTTGGTATTTTGAAAAAAATAACTCACAGACATGTTTTATATAGGTATGGCCCTACAATATATTATTCAAATATAGCATGATAGGTCCACTTTAAATAAAGTTCTGTTGAGAAAAACAGTTTTTCACATTTTTTTTTGTAGATTTGTATGATCAAACACTAAAATAAATACAGAACCTAAAGTTCTACAGGTAGAATACTATTATTTTACAGCTTTTTTCTAACATTTTCCAATCAAACACGTTCAATAAAATGACAGCACAAAATGTTCTATAGGGAACAATTACAATAACAACAATTTAATTTAAAATATAAAAATATTTGTAGAATTATACAACCATTAATGAATACAGCATTTCAAATTTAAACATCTACTTATAAACAGTAGAAACAAAAAGTAAGTTACATTTATTAAGATTACTTTGAAACATTCTCAACTGAAAATAACAGAAATTACAAAATGGCGACATATGTTCACATTGTCAATTTGAAGGAGCAGTGTGCAGGATTTAGTACGTCTAACAATGGTAGGTTCCAACCAATGGATAACTTGTTCACTCACCCTCCTATCCCAAGTTTGTAGGAGAATGTATATTGGCTGCAAAAAACTTGAAGCCCAATCATGTTTCCTCTGTCCATTCTGCGCTACTGTAGATGTGGCAGTTCAAAATAGAGGACAAAAAGACAACAATTAGTAAACCATAATGATGAATGTTATTATCAGCAGCTGCCAATAGATCCCCTATCTTGTATGTTGGACCTTTGAAGCAGGGTTGGAAACGTAAACACACACACACACTATTGATTGTAAAACAGTTCTTGATAGCATCCCAAGGGAATTGATCCTATGCTAAACCCCTTCCAGAACACACACTTTCTAATACCTTAGAAACTACAACTAGGCGCTGGCACGAATGTAATTCTTCAGCATCCTACAACTTTAAAGCTGTGTGGATGTGGCTCTATAAAGAGTCGTTCATATTTTTCTCATTCATTTCATAAGTTTAGAAGGGGGGAACATAGTCTAACAACAGTTAGCTTTTGTTAATGTTACCTTGAGCCAAACTTGTGAGACTTGTTTCTGAAATCCCTTTCTCTTAAAGTGAATACATTAAAAAATGGAGCTTACCCTAAAACTAACCACTGGATTGCTTGTCTAACATGACCTAGTCCATAAATGTGGTAAGGGTGGGAACAATCAAACGCACCCTCCCAGGCACTGTGTGTCAAAACAATTGTCTGATGATCTTTGTTGAACAAGGTCTGATTGTCCTGTACATGTACAATGTGGGGTATTTTAAAATACTTTACTTAACCACATTCAATATTATGTTAGACACAAGTTAGTTATTACTCACATATCAAAGTATTTTCATCTGCAAGATGGAAGAATAGCTGGGTGCTGCCTGGAGAGACTGGCGTCAGCAGCTTTCCACACAAAGCCATCACATCTTCTCTTCCATAGTCCTCACTGTCCACTGCTGCTCTGTCAAAAGAGTGAACATCACAGCTGTCATGTTAACCCTTTGTTACACAACATACAACCAACATGCGTCAAAAGTGACCCGAATTAGTTTTAATTGTAAATATCTTTGCAATAAATTACTTTAATCATTCAGGATTCCAGGTATTCCTCAATTAATCTGTTTTGGATCAACACCAATTCTAATTTCAATTTTTCCTTTCTTACTTTTTGAATACAAATCATGTTTGTATCACTACACTTCTAAGGCACAACATGGGTCAAAAAATCCGTATTATTTTCCTATGTTATTTCATGCATGGCTGAATGTTTCTTTACTATACATTTTCAAATCTATTTTTTTAGTCATTAAAGGTGGGGTAGGTCATTTTGGAGAAACCAGCTCGAGTGCGCTAGAATTTGAAAATACACAGCCGGAAAGAATCTGCCACTTCCTTACAGAGCCCCTCCTCCAACACACACGAACGCGCACATGACCAATGAGGGCACGAGATAAGTTTGTGAACAGATGGAAAGCTGACAGGCAGGTAGGCCATCCAGTTATTTTAGCCGGGCCGGCTCAAATGACTGGTCGTGCTTTTTACAGTACTACGGCTTCCACAGATGACATTTTTTAATGGATTTATTGTCAAAGCACTTATATTATATTCATTGCTATCGGGATGTTAAGAGCATTCCATGGAATATAACAAAAAGTGTATCTCGAACCGGTTTCTCAAACTTACCTACCCCACCTTTAATATTCAAAGTATTAATTAAATACCTTGTTTTTGATTGCCACAAATCATTATTTTCATTCTCCCGTTCTTAATTGATGAACTAAAGTAGTTTATGCCAAGTGTGATAAAAATGCAAAAAAAATACATACTATAATAATAATTTTGTTAAAAATAATAATTTTAGCAGTGATTTGGACCAAGCATGTATGATGTAGTAATACAAAAACTATTTTAGTTAACACAGTGTGACATTAGCTAGTCATGTTAGATTGTAATATATAGAGCAGAGCTAACAAGCAAGTTAGCCAAACGTTAGCGGTTAGCCGTTCATGCTATGCTAGCTGTTGGCTACGCAACATCTTGCAAGAAACAGCATCTCAGGGCTTCCTAACATTTAACAACCTATTAATGATGCATACCCATTTAACGGGAAGAAACTCAGCTAACTGACGATATTAACCATTTTTACCTAAACAAAACCCAAGTCTAACGCCAAGCTCTAAATCAGCACTTAGCGAAAACGGGCTAACGGGGCTAATGCTACTTTAGCACATAAAAGCGATCTTTTCTACTTCATATTATCTGCACAATCGACATATCATATGAAAGCTGAGATTCCACAGATTCCATATGTATACGTCTCATCACTGTACGTCCACAACTCACTGAGCTAGAAGAAAAAACGTAACCTTAAATCAAAAATAAAACATTCACAAACTAAGGATTATCTAAATACATGTTTAACTCCATTACAGTGGCAGGACTCACCAGATCTCAAGTCTTCTGTTCTTTGTTGACGTCCCGATGCTCATATTTAACGTGTAGATGTAAAACGATCCCGATATTAATCCATAAACTCCTGCAGCAGACTTACTGACAGCTGTAGCTCCAGCAGGAGGAGACCCGCTCAAACTGATGTGGATGTTTCAAATGTGAACGACAGGCGCGGACAGTTCTCATTGGCAGGTTTCTTCGATGACGTTTATATTAACCAATCAGGAGTGTTGTGGACTCATTCTGCCTGACTTGTGTTTCGGCTGAATTCTATTTCAAGTGCCGTAGCTCTGGCTGTCGGCCAGAATCCGAAAACCATACATTATACTGCATGTAAGACTATAAGGCGTATTACTGTATTCAGTGCTTCTCAAAGTGTGGTCCGCGGACCACTGGTGGTCCGTGAGCGCCCCCTAGTGGTCCGTAGTAGTAGTAGTAGTAGTCGTAGAACCTTTATTTATCCAGGAAAAATCAATTAAGAACAAATTCTTATTTACAATGATGACCTGACAGGAGGCAAAGGCTTCCTGAGGGGATGGGGTTTGGGAGGAAAAATAAATAGAAAGACAGACTCCGGGCACTACAGAACCCAGGAGACAACACAAACACATAGAGCAAAGATGACAGGCATAGCAGTTAAACATATAAAAACTCTAAAGTCCGTGAGTATGTTGGTAACATTTCACATTTGAAATTAATTAATTAATTTGAGTTTTCCGCACTCTTGCGGGAATATCTCCGCAATGGAGCGAGTTTCACGTTCGATTGCATGATATAGCCCAGCGCAACACCTTCATCACCCATGTTGCCACTTGTTTGTATCATTTTCAGGCGATTTGTAATCTGTTCTAGAAAAACTATGTGTTTTTTGATATTTGACCTTAAAATTACAAAGAAATATCTTAAAGTCTTATAATAGTATTACACTTTTATATTACGAGTTACATATTTAATTACAGATAATATTTTTTATTTTACGTACATCTGCATAATATATTTTCTGAAAGTAAAAAATTCTGTAAATATTATATAGTAAATTTACTTTTAAAAAAATGAAATAAATGTTATTTGTTGTTATCGTCAAAATACTTAAAATAATGTTTTGGGTTGTTAATTTATAGTTCATGTAATTTTACAGGATTTACAGGAAGTTATTTAAAAAAACATGATAATTACTATAAAAATTATATATTAAATAGTTATTTCCTGTAAAATTAGGATCTTTTTTTACAGTATATCGAATGTCTCAGTTCAAATCTTCCAGACGGCTTGAGAAGTAGGCTATGCTGCAGGACACACGCCGGTTAGAATAGTCTATTCTGCACATGTGCAATGCTGCTTCAAATGTTACAGTAATGGGTTGTGCTATTACAGATGATTTTGAGTGCAGTGCTTTACTGTGAAATAATAGTTAAAGTGGACCCATCATGCTATATTTGAAAAATATATTGTAGGGCCATACCTATATAAAACATGTCTGTGAAGTTTTTTTTTCAAAATACCAAACAGATCACTCATTGTAGCCATGCCTCATACTGCTCATACCCCTCTTTTGCAGCCCTGTTAGAGAAACGCAGATTTTGGGTCCTTAGCTTGAAAAAAAGAAAGAAGAGGAGGCGGAGCTAATGCCTGATCAGAATTCTACCAGAGATAAAGTTAAATTCTGCTGTGATAAAACGCCATCCTGTTTAAACCTCGTCAAGGATTATTTCTGAAACAGTATGGAGCTCAAATGCTTTTTCTCTAGCAGGTTTATCACAAGCTGAGTTCGTTTTTTTTTTTTTTGCTTTTTAAACACATGTGCTCTACAGTACAGGTTAGCTCTGAGTGTTAGCGAGGCTTGCTAATGTAAACAAAGACGAGATTACGTCCAAAACACGTCAGGCATTGTTTCTGATAGCAATTTTCTGTGGGTCCGCTGCCGATTTGATGTCAGATCGGATGGACACGTCACAGCGGATGGAAATCTGCATCAGCTCCGTTGTAGCCCCGTTTTTAGAGATTTGGGTACGGAGGAAAAGAGAGAGGGTTGTATTTTCTGACGCTGCGTGAGTTCCCTGACACACCGGGGACACATGTTTATGTATAAAAGACATCACAAAGTGCATTTTGCATGATAGGTCCCCTTTAAATAATGTGAAATCCAATTTTACTGTAGTTTTATAGATATTTTGTTGTGATATTACAGGGGCTTTTGATTACAATATTTCTCTGTAATATGATACTCTTAAATGCTGTGAAATCCTTGCAATGTTTACAATGTTGTTGTGATATTACAACATTTGATGTGATATTACAGAGGATTTTGATTGCAGTATTTTATTGTGAAATAATAGTTAAATGCTGTGAAATCCAAGGATACAGTCCTTTTTACATGCATTTGTTGGGATATTACAGGGGGCCTTGATTACAATATGTCACTGTAAAATAATACTGTTAAATGTTGTGAAATGCTGGTAAATGTTTACAGTGTGGTGTTAATAATTTGAATGTTTTACTGCAGCTAAGCACAAGCAAAACTACTGAAGGTGAGTGTTCAGTGTGAGTGTTTTACCCTGTGTGGCTGTGGTGATCAAATGACTTTTATCTTATTTATTTTTGTTTGATGCAATGGGTAAAATAGTCTTGCTATAGGCCTGTTTTAAGGATTAAAATAACAGCCGAAGCACAGTATTTAGTTATTTAATCTGGCACTTCTGTCTTTGTTTATCACAAGGTTTAAAGTGGTTGGCCTGATCGATGTGTTCTGTCTGCAGTTACATCACATTTAGCTAACTCCTCTATCCAAAGATACTTCCAATGATTTGTCTTATTTTACATAAAAAAAGTATTATTATTATTTGTAAACTTTAAATCTTTAGTTATAGATGGAATACATTACACAAATAATTGAATGTTAAACACTTGGTTAAGGTTTTGTATACATTAGGTTTGTTTTCATCCACAAATTTCAGTTTTGCATTCAAATAAAATTAAATAATTCAGTGAAATGCAAAGATGCCAGGTTAAAAAAGAAGTGTAAAAACTGCACTGAAACATATTTTCTTTGATCTCCATATAAACTTGAATACAACGTGAATCATATAAAACATGTATTGTAGCGGCAAGCTAGTTTGATACAGATTAAATTAGTAGGAGATTAGATAAAAGTATAGAGGAGGAAGTTTGTAAAAGTTTATGACATGGACCTTTGACACCTGATACAAATACTTTAAATCATGCGGTGCTAAAATAATGATCATTTGCTCAGCAGTTTAAACAAATGGTTGAAATATATTTGTTCCTTTTGCCTCGATTCTAATCGAACTTCCATGTTTCCTGTCCCTGAGAGGAGAAGCATTCGTCTTTGTCTGAAGAAACGGCCCCGCTGAGGATTTAAAGACGATATATTCGGAGGAGTGTGGCGCAGTGGATTGTGCATTGTTGTTGGGATCAGGGGGTCCAACAGGTTCAAACCCCGCTGCAGTCAGCATGTCGTTGTGTCCCTGAGACACTTCACCCCAAATTGCTCCTGTGGGGATTGTCCACAGTGTTGAGTAAGTAAGTCGCTTTGGATAAAAGCGTCTAACAAGTGACTTGTAATGTAATATTCAGGTCTCATGGAACTGAAATAATTGTCATTTGTCCTTTTTATTGTTCCAAGCCATAAAAAGACAGAAGAAACGTATATTTTTAAACACTGGAGCACATGGAGATACTGTACACTGCTCGGAGTTCCTGTGACTTCCCAGGAAAGGAATGTCACATGCAACATATGAATGATACCACGGGTTGAAATGATCAAACAAATAACCCCAGAGGAAACAGGAAATGTCTTTAAATACAATTAGGTCATTTCAGAAATCGGCATTAAGCAAAGATAACACAGAAGCCCATTGCATCCCATCATTGGGCACTTATATTTAAAGCAGTGGTCTCTTGTTAAAAAAACATTACATATAACGAGATAATTAAACCTCACATTTCCCATTATAGCTTTTTAACTCTCACTCTCTCTGTAGCAGGGAGTAGTGTTCACTGCACAGAATACATTGTCGATGATAATTTAATTATTATTATAATATTATATTATTAGATAATTGTGTTCATCCTTTATCAAACCATGTGTGTGTAATGAGGTTAAATATAATGACATGCTGTTCAAACTAGGGATGCACGATATTGGTTTTTTGAAACCGATACCGATACCGATAACTTCCTGCTTCTCAAGACCGATACCGATAACCGATAATAATATTATATATATATTAAATGTACCTGTAGTTTTTGCACACCTGGTGGTAAAAAAAAGACTAGTAGTGAGCAAATGACATGAGCATTACTACTATGAACAAAACAAAGCCAAGAACAGTTTTGACTCTTCAAAGTGACCATATTTATTTTCCCAAATAAATATAATTGAGTCAATCAGTCAATGTTTGTAGTCTTTGTCCAGCCACTGCGCCGTCAGACCTAGCATGCTAACGGGGCTAACATCACTGGTCCATATGTCCGTGGTGAAACTTATGTCCCGTATATCGTTATCGATCAGAGTATGAAGGAGTGTGCATTGCATTTGTTAATACAAATAGCAAGCGAACTATCTAACTCTGAAACGTTGAAATAGTCCCATACTACCGACGACATGTTTGTTTACTGTCCTGGCTTCACGGCTGCACACCATTTACGTCACAGCCAGGCATGAGTTAGGGAGCGCTGGATTTGTGAAAAACTCCCCTCTTCCTAAACCACTAATACCACAGTACTGGCAAACGGGAGGAGCCGAGTGAAAAACAAGCGCCCCTCATCCCAAACCACCCACACCGCAGTATTTTTTTTCTTTTTTTTTACCCAAAAAATATATTGTATATTATCGGGGCTATTAATACTTTTATCGGATTTATCGGGATGACGTCATAATTCCTAATATCGAACCGATAATTATCGTGCACCACTAGTTCAAACTGAATGAAACCGTGCATGCCGTGGAAGATGTCTCTGTTTTTAATGTTTTCCTTTTATAGTTTTTGGACATAATGTGCAGACTTTTGACATTTTATTGTGAAACTGTAAGGTTTTATAGATGCTGTTACTCACTCTGACTCATTCCTTCACTGAGTCACTCATTCACTAATGCTAGAAAAAGGAAAGGGGAGGGTGCAATTTCACAGTTCAAAGGTTTTTCATGTTAACTCCTTTTATGAATAGCTTTAGCGTAACCGTGCAAATAAAAATCCTATACACACATTTCATTGTTTTATTTATTTTAAATATAAACTGTCAGATTAACTTGCAATATACTTTGAGTCGAACAATTTACATGCAACATGTTGTACCTAAACACTGAGATATATCGTCTACAATTAAAAAAAACAGATAAAATGTACTTTATATATCCTAAATTGGGTTGTTTATTTGTTTGTTACAGTGGCATGTTATCATGCATTACTAATGAACTAAAGAATATAATAAAATAAAAAATAAATTACAAACACTTACAATAGAATAAAAGATTATTGAAGCAAAGAAGAGAATAATTAGGTAATAATAATACAATAATAATAAGTGGTATTACATCACTTCTCCTGATGCTCAAATATGCTTAAAGGTGGGGTACGTTTGAGAAACCGGCTTGAGATACACTTTTTGTTATATTCCATGGAATGCTCTTAACATCCCGATAGCAATGAATATCTTAAGTGCTTTGACAATAAATCCATTAAAAAATGTCATCTGTGGAAGCCGTGGCGCTGTAAAAAGCACGACCAATCATCTGAGCCGGCCCGGCTAAAGTAACTGGATGGCCTACCTGCCTGTCAGCGTTCCATCTGTGCACAAACTTATCTCGTGCCCTCATTGGTCATGTGCGCGTTCGTGTGTGTTGGAGGAGGGGCTCTGTAAGGAAGTGGCAGATTTCTTCCGGCTGTGTATTTTCAAATTCTAGCGCACTCGAGCCGGTTTCTCCAAAATTACCTACCCCACCTTTAACAAGCAAATAAAGAAAATATCAACAAAATAAATCAAAAAGTCCTAAACCAAGTGGAAGAGGGAGAGGAAGGGGTTATTTGAGTGCGTGTGTGTGTGTGTGTGTGTGCGTGCGTGTGTGTGTGTGTGCGCGCGCAAGTGTGTGTGTTTTTGCGCGTGCATATGTGTGTGAGCGAGAAAGAGAGAGTGAGAGAGAGAGGGGGTGCTGAACAGAACAAGAGTAAAAATAGTAAACGTTATGAGTTGCATGTCTACTGAAATCACTTCTTCTATAACGTGGAATAAAGTCACACTCGATGCACACAGGGTCTGGTTCTGATCCGGATCTGTTTACACTGGCAGAAGTGGTTTTGGGGTGAACCTCTTCTTCGCACTCTGCTCGTCAGAGGGCGGCACTTTGACGGTTTCACGCATCGTTATAAAGGCTTAATGCCCTCCCTCCGCCGCTGCGAGCCCTCAGTGTCTGGATCTAAGCTGTAGATAGATGGGCTAGATGCCACACACGAGTCAGCTAGAGGTTGCAAAGGCTCAGAGTTTGATTCCTCCGTTTTTCTCATTTTTCTTCTTCTTCTTCTACTTCTTCTTGGGGCTTTTTTCTCCTCTGCTTGGATACCACTGACTTAGGCATTGGATATGTGCACACAGGATGATGACAACCCCTTTCCTCCCCGTAGAAGTAAAATAAAATAGGCTTTCGCACACACTGGATTTACTCCTGTCGTTCCATATGAAGAAGCCAAAAGTAAGTGATTGTTTACTCTTTGTTGTTTTCTTTACTTTGAGGAAATAAATGGCTCGCGCTGAGGCATGACGCACGGACACGTTGCTGCGAGTCGTCAAACTCAACCAGACAAACGAGTACTTGAACTTCACCTGTTTTCGCTTTTCTTTAATTCATATTCATAATGCATATCGTGCACTTTAATAAGTCACCGTTTGGTTTAAATATCTGCATACAAGGGGCAGCAGGATCTTCCTTTTTCTCTCGGCGTTGCTTAATCGCCGAGCCAAGTTGTTAAGCATGCTTTCCCACTATATCTTTTAGAGTTTTCCAAAAACAACCCACCTGTCCGGAGTTTATTCAGCGTGTCCACGTCTTCTTTTTTTCGTTGGAAGCTCCTAATGCCTCCCCGGTCAATAAGTCTGTGTGTATTAACGACGCCAGTCTGAGAGCCGGTTGCAACTTGCGTAACTGTATTTATTCTTTAAATGATTGCATTTTATAATCGTGAGACAGGAAGATATTCAGCTTTTTACCTGCTGAGCATCAATATGGACATCTCCAAGAAGACACCATTTGTGCGCATTTCCAGGCTGGCACAAACTATCATTTGTATATTAAGCTAGAAAATATGAGGTCAGGGTGTCCGTTTTTTTTAGTCTTAATATATTTCTGTTTGTATCGGTGGAACTGGTGTTTATCATCATCCTCCGGTTCTGGCTCCTCTGCATTGGGAGCTCTGTCTGAGTTTAAGAGCCTCTGAAGGGTCAGACTAGGCTCTGACTGCAAGCTGTGACTCCATAATCTCTGTCCTCTGACCTGGCTGTCCTTAAACTGTACAAATTGAAGACTAAAGACTTTACTTTACAACAATTCTACCTGACAGCGGCTGTGATTTGTGGCGTAGGTACATGGAAGGTTTGATCCTTAATCCCTACCAGCCGAGTGGTCACTTTAAATTAAGGGCAGCCGATTTATACTGGTGGGGAAAAAAACAGATTGTGAGTGAAAACAGACTTTTCTTTATTAAAGCAACATTGTACATGTAGGCTTTAATGTGTGCCAACTAAATGTAGGCCGGTTTAACCTGCATTACATCACCCGGGCTGTTTGACCAAACCATGCAGGTTTCTGCCTAATCCCTGCCTCACTCTGAATGACAATTTAAGCTCCTTGAAATGATTTAATCGGATGAAAAAATATAAGGGCATGAAACATATTAATACTGATTTGACAGGGTATGTGTGTGTGTGTGTGTGTGTGTGTGTGTGTGTGTGTGTGTGTGTGT